>PVJX010000076.1:0-396478 GCA_004027295.1 Dolichotis patagonum
AGATTTTTTCCCAATTTGTGGGTTTTCTTTTCACTCTGCTGGAAACCTCTTTTGACATGCAGAAACTCTTTAATAAGATGTGGTCCCAGTTATTGATTCTGGGAAGTACTTCCTGTGTACTTTGGTTCTTGTTCATGAATTCTCTTCCTACCCCTATATCTTTGAGGTTTTTACCTACTTTGTCTTCCAGCAGTTTTAGCAGTGTTTCTGCTTTAATATTTAGATCTTTGATCCATTTAGATTTTAGTTTAGTGTATGGTGATAGACATGGGTCTAGTTTTAGACCCATCCTTCTGCATATGGACAGCCAGTTTTTCCAGCACCATTTGTTAAAGAGACTGTCATTCTTCCAGCGAGCATGTTTGGCCCCTTTATCAAAGATAAGGTGGCAGCCAGCTGTGTTTCTCTAATCTTGAGAAACACAGGATGAGATGATAACTTCTGATGTTAAAACAAAACAAAACAAAACAAAACAAAAAACAATTTGCTGGACATGGTGGTGCACACCTGTAATCCTAGCACTCGAGAGGCTGAGGCAGGAGGATTGTTGGAAGTTTGAGACCAGCCTGGGCTACAAAGTGAGCTCAAGGCCAGCCTGAGCTGCATAATGAGACCCTTTCTCAAAAATACAAAAACAAAAACAAAAACAAAATGGTAGAAATTGAACAGTATAATAGTTACTGTATTGAAAAAAAAGAGCTTAATGCTTGCAGTGTTTAGTGTTTGATTGACTTTGGGACCTAAAGCTGGTAGTCTGAACATCAGTTTAGAGGATAACAATATACAATATAGCAACTATGGAGAATTTCCTTCTAAAGGTGGTAGCCATTGTTAATTCCCTATTATCTTGTTGTAACATCCTGTGTCATTTTCACTGTTTTGTTTTGTTTGGTTCGGTTTGGTTTGGTTTGGTTTTATTATATCTGATAGTATGGGCAGCTATTTCAAAGATAACAAGATATGTTATGATAACTATTATTGATTTCCTATTATTTTATTTTGAAGTCCCGTATCACTTTCATTGTTTTGTTTTGATTGGTTTTATTCTGTTCTGGTTTGATTTTATTATGTTTTTGGTATGGGTAGCTACTGAAGATAGCAAGAGGTATATGGTAGCCATTGTTTTTCTTTTATCTTGTTTTTGAAGTCCTATATCCCTTTCACTGTTTTGTTTTGATTGGCTTTATTCTGTTTTATTTTGTTTAGTTTTATTCTTTTTAAAATAAAAAGGGTGAGGGCTATAACTCAGTGGTAGAGTAATCCTAGGTTAGGTTCCCAGTACCACAAAAACAAACAAACAAACAAAGGCTTGCAGAAGCTCAGCACTGTTTCTACTTAGAGCATAAGCTGTGGAGTCTGGACTGTACCTGCCTCAGCTGTGTCATGCCTCCCACCAGTGTATGGTTCTCCTGTTCTGTATGAAGGTCTTCATCTTTAAGTTTCGTCGATATGGAAAACTGTTACTTTGGCCATCTTTTGGTTCATAATTACCTGGATGTATGCACCTGTGTGTATGTTTTCAACATTTCTGTATCTTTTTGTCGTAGGTAGATCTTCCCATGCGTGTACCTAGCCAATTACATTTTTCTGAACCTTGATGTCTTAGTTACTTTTTTCTAGTTGCTGAGACAAAATACCTGATGCCCAAAATTAAGGGAATGAAATGTTCATTTAGCTCACAGTTTGTGGAAGTTTCAGTCCATACTCAGCTGGCTCCACAGCAGGGTGCTATGGCACAGAGGCAACAGTTTGAGGGGACAAAAGACAGCAAAAGCAGGGACAGCAAGAAAGGGGAGAGGCAAACCTCTTTTCTTCCCTTATATTGTAAGCAAGCAACCCTGCCCCCTCCTCCATAGCTGGTGAAGCACTGGGACTGTCTTGATTCCCTCCTCTTCTACAGGCTGAGAATGTTTACCAAGTGAGAGCCCTGGCCCCCTGCTGAGTTACTTTAGTTAACTTGTAAACTTCTCAAGTTGACACAATGAATCAACCATTTAAAAACATCCTAGAGCAGTAAGGGCAAGTCCTGTATACCCCAGGATGTGTAACTGCTGAGTTACTTTGTTATGCTTCTAGACTTCTCAAGTTGACACAATGTATCAACTATAAGGCTTGATTTTTTTTTTCTTTTTGTTCCTCTGAAGAGTCTCTGCTGCCTTATTAGCAAAATTAAAATTTTATTTATTTATTTTGGTACCAGGGATCAAACTTAAGACCTTGCACTTGCCAGGCAGGCTCTTTTGCCACTGAGCTAAACCCCTGGCCCCGCATAATTAAAATTTTAGGGGCCAAGGATATATAGCTCAATGGCATAAGCACCTGCCTGCCAAGCACAGGGTACTGAGTTAGATTCCCAGTACCCCCCCAAAAAAAAAACGATTAAAATTTTAGTTGATAAGGCAAAAGAAAGACCAATAAGACTTACTGGTAAAGTGTTTTGTTTAGGGGGAAAATGTGGCTTTTAATAAGCATAAGAAATTCATAAGAAAATACAAATAAATGGAAGTTTTAAGTAGCTAATAATCATCAGAAATTAAAAATACATGATTGTCAGAGTAACCAATTTTCCTCTGACAAAAGAAAATGAGAAATAAGGTTGAAATTATTCAAGTATAATAATTTTAATAACTGTAACTATACCAAATACATGTAGGCTAAGAGTAAGAGAGCCACTTAATCATGTGTAGATTAAGAATGAAAGGACATGGTGGCACTCTGGAAGTCAGAGGTAGGAGCATGGCAAGTTCAACCATGGCTTGGGCAACTTTGCCAGACCCTGTCACAAAAATAGAAAAGCATTCTGTGTGAAGGTCCTAGGTTCAGTCCCCAGTACCACGAAAGAAGATTAGATGGGGGGGGGTAGGAGGGAAGGGAAAAAAAGGAACGAGGATAGAGGGAGGAAAGAAAAAAAGCAAAGGAAGGGTGGGGGAAAAAAGAAAGGAGGAAAGGAAAGAAAAAATACAGGGAAGAGAGGCTGGGGATATAGCTCAGTGGCATAAGTGCCTGCCTGACAATTGCAAGGTCCTGAGTTCGATTCCCAGTACCAAAAAACAAAACAAAAACAAGAGGAAGAGAAAGATAGACATTGCAGCTAGATATGGTGGTACACACTAGTTACCCCTCCTATTCAGATGGCTGAGGCAGGAGAATCAGAAGCTCAAGGCCTGCCTGGGTAACTCAGTGAGGCCCTGTCTCAAAATAAGAAATGAAAAATAAGAGTCAGGGCTTTAGCTCAGCATTAAGCATTTGCCTAGCATGCATGAGGCTCTGGGATTATTCCCCAGTACTGGAAAAAAAGAGAGGGTAGAGCGGGTTTCATATGCAGAAAGGGATAAATTCATTCATCAAGGGGACATAATTCTAAATGTGTGTGTACCCAAATACAGAGTTTCAAAATTATGAGGCCAAAACTAACAACTGAATGGAGGAATAGACATTCACAATTTTAGTTGGGAATTTCAAAAACTTTCAGTAAGTGATAGGAAAAGATAGACTATGAATAAGGGACTAACATACTTGACACAAAACAATCAACTGAGTTAATCTTTTATGTGCTTCCTTTCTGGGCATTTAAAATTTTTCTGGTACCAGAAGGTATTCATCCTGTAATTTCCCTGCACCATCCCTAGGCTGAACCACTTATCCACAGAGTCCTGGTTCTTGCTGAATGGTTTTCATATAGGATCTGATGCTAGGGATGCACAGGGTTACTTTGGCTAGGAGGAAGGGGTGTATCGAGGTCACTGATCATAGGCCTTCAAAGCTGAAAAGCCGGGAAATGTATGTATATATGCTAACTCAGGCATCTACACAGATGTTCATTTATCTGTGTGTATCTGGATTTCTTAAGGGCTATGAGTTCATGTGATGCCTCTGACAACACCAAAGGTTCATTCTAGACTTCCCCTTTCCTGGCTTTTGTTGTCTACAAAATATTCACTTGCATGCTTAATCTTCACATAATAGGTGCGTAATAACTCATACCCATGTGAAGACAGATTGATCAGTGGGAGTACAGTGTCTGTGCACAGATTTTTAGGTTTTTAGTATGCAGAGAGAATGCCACTTTCTGAAGTTACTTAGGGTAGTCTCCCTTCATCCTTTTTTTTTGTTGTCTTGGTATTCATTTACAATGCACATAGGTTCATTTGTTACTGTTTCTGTTGCCTTCTGGATTTTTTCCACATCCTGGTTAATACAGTTATTTTGGATGAGAGGAGTATGTAAAACTTTCCAGTTTGCAAAAGAACTCCATTTAAAGCTAAAAAAATTTAAAAAAAGAACTCCATAAAGGAATACAATATTTTGAGAAGTATTGTTTTCTCTTCCTCCCTACTAACCTGTTCCCAGTTCCCCCCTTTTCCCTACTTTCTCCTCTGTACCTCCTATAGGCAGCCAGCACTTTCTGGTTTATTGTACCTGTATTTTTTTTCCCCTTTGGTGCTTTAAACAATTTATGTAACTAAAATGGACTTACTTTTATTTAACTGAAGTGACTGCCGCTTTATTTTGATTTATCTTTTCCCCATGGTGATTTACAGGATCTTCAAGCCAGTGTAAATATTTCATAAGTATTTGGCTATTTGGATATGCACCTACACAATATGTCAGCAGTATCTTTCAGCAAGAAAAACATTGAAGAGTAAAGACCCGACACAGTTAACTAGGTAGAATGAAAATCTCCAAATATTTTGTTTCTGAGGTAAAGGAACCACATACCTGTTCAATTAAGATAAATCACTCTTACAACACAGGATGATTTTTAAATTTTTAAGTAGGGCCTAGAACATTTAATGGCCAATTAGGTGCTGAATGGCAGAGCTGCATCCCCAGTGTATGCCATGAATTCATAGGGAAAGGGGTCCAGCAATTCAGGCTCCTTTTCATTGGTTCTTACAAGGTATGCTTCTCTGATTAGGGTAGGTGGGTGCTTTAGTTAAACTCCAGTGCGTTTTTCTTTGGCTTGCATCTTTTTCTGATCATTTTCCTTGTCATGTTTCAGGAAGCTATTGTGACTCTTTGAGTGTTTGGGGTTTTTTTTTGTTTTTGTTTGTTTGTTTGTTTGTTTGTTTTTTGGTACCAGAGACTGAACTGACGACCTCACGCTTTGCAGACAGGCACTTAACGTCACTGAGCTAAACCCCTGGCCCTCTTTAAGTGTTTAATATGCTCAATATGTACATTAATCCTTTTGACAAGCATATTGTCCTTAACTTGCTTGTTTACAAAAATGCCAACAGCATGCTGGGTAACACTATAGACTCTTCTTGTTTTGCCATGGTAAATATTTGTGTGGCATTCCTTTTTGCACAGTACCCATTCCCTTGATGGCTACAATATCACCCTTTTTGTAGATTTGCATGTATATGGCCAAAGGAACAACCCCATATTTTCTAAAAGACCTAGAGAACGTGTACCAGGTTCCCCTTCTCTTTCTCTTTGTGTTTGTCATTTTGGCAAATTACTAGAAGACAGAGCATCCGGCTGAAAGGTCTCCCTGTATTATGTACAAAGACAGTGTATGCACATCTCATGTATTCCTTTACTATATAAATGATAGTATACGACACACTGTTATGATATGCTTTTTTTAACTTAATAGTAGATCCCCAAAATGAGTTTATAGAGATCTTTCTCATTTTTTTTTTATAGCTTCTTAGTGCTCCATTGTAGATGTATCCTAATTGGCTCAACCTTTCTTCTGTGTATTTTTGGTTAAGTCACTTCCAATATTTTGCTACTACAAACCTGCAGCCTGTGCATATATATTTTCATATTGGTAGAACATATGGCTCATAGGAGTGGGTCAAAAGTGAAGTGAATATGTGGTTTTGACAGTTTTTGCTTTTGTGCATGTGTGTCTTACGGGAGACTGAACCCAGTACCTTTGCACTGAAGTACATCCTCAGCCCTTTCTCTCTTCCTTCCTTATTTTGAGGGCGGGTCTCAGTAAGTCTGTAAGTTGTACAGACTAGGCTTGTACTTGCTGTCTTCTTGCTTCATCCTCCCAAGGTGCTTGGATTACAGTACTCCATGACCATGCCTGGCCCCTCATGGTGTGTGTGTGTGTGTGTGTGTGTGTGTGTGTGTGTGTGTGGTGCTGGGGAGCAAACGCAGGACCTACACATAAAAGGCAAGAATTCTACCACTGAGTTACATTCCCAGCCCCCCATTTTTTTTACTATGCAAATTACTTTTATTTTTGTATAGTCAGATTTATTTTTTCCTTTATTGTCTGTGAATTTTATTTTTTAACTTTTACTTATTTATTTTGGCTTTTTGAGATAGGGTCTCACTTCGTAGTACAAGCCTTAAACTCACTATATAACCCAGGGTGTCCTCAAACCCATGGTGTCCTCCTGCCTCAGCCTCTCAGGTGCTAGGATTACAGGCATGCTAGGCTTACCTATGGATTTTGAGTTAATTACAAACTTTTTTTTTCTATACCCATGTATTTTTGTAGAACTCACCAATGTTTTTTTCTAGAACTTTTTTTCTTCTTCTAGAACTTCTGTAGCTTTTTGAATAATTAGATTGCTTATCCATCTGTTATATATTGTGTAAGCTTTTGTCTTTGTTACTTTTCTCTCCTTGCTGAGACAAAATACTTGATGGCCAAAATGAAGGAAAGAAAAGTTTATTTAGCTTACAGGTGTTTTGGAGATTTCAGTTCTTACTCAGCTGGTTCTAGGGCAGGGTGCCGTGGCTAAGGAGCTCAACAAATGTGGCAGCCATAAGCAGCAAGAGCCAAAAGGGCAAAAGGGAGGAGCACACCTCCTTCCCACCCTGGGCAGGTGCAGCATTCATGCTTCTAATCCCAGTGCTAGAGAACGAACCAGTCACAAATGCTAGACTGCCACTTTGGAAAGGCCCATACCCCGTGAGGACATGACACTTTGGGGGGACATCCAAACACAAACCATAACAGTTATGGGTCTAAGTTTGTATTTTTTGAAATGACAACTAGTTCGAGTCATTTACTAAAAAAACCTATCATTAGGGCTGGGGATTTAGCTCAGCGGCATAAGCGCCTGCCTTGCAAGTGTGCAGTCATGAGTTCGATCCCCGGTACCAAAAAAAAAACCCAAAAAACAAACAAAAAAACCCCCATCATTACCCCATTGATGTGAGACAGAACTTTTATTATTTGCATGGTTTTATACATACATTTTTATTCTGTACTGCTCCATACTAGTGGTAAATTTATCTATATACTTCATGTGCCAGCACACTATTTTGATTATAGAAGTGTATAGTATGTCTTTAGGCTATTCACGCCATTAAAGTTTTTTCTTTTTTCAATGTTTTTCTGTTTATTGCATGCTGCTATTTCCATAGAAATTTTAGTGTCAACTTGTTGAGCTCCATAAATTAACATGTTGATATTTTTATTGGAATTGAAATGATTTTATAAATTAAATTATAGAGAGTTTTTAGATAAGGAGAGTTTTTTTAAATTTTATTTTAAAGGGGGTAAAATTAAACACAACAAAACAGAACAGAACGGAACATAAGAAAACATAAATTTCAAAGCTAGACAACCAGAGATCACTATCTGTCATATTGTCTCTTGTTTTCTTCCAAATGTTGTCTATATCTTTGCATATAGGGAGTTCATACTAAATAACATAGCCAATCTTTTCACAAGATGTGTAGTTCACTGGCCCCCACTTGCTAAACGGGGGTAGGGGTGCGGGGGTGGAGGGTTAAGGGGGGGGACACGGGATGGGGGACAGGACGACATGAAATGTTTGATTCACATCCCACACGCCGGCAGGATCACAGCCGCCCCCCAGAGAGGGGAGGAGTTCCTTGTTCTCCTGGCACCCCAAGTCAACCGCATGGTGCAGGTCCCGAGGTGCCAGGGTCTCTCTCAGTCGGGCCAGATACTAGAGGTTGAGCCTAGGGTCTCAAGCACTCTTGGCAAGTGCTCTACACTAAGCTACACCCCCAGTGCTGAAAACTGTAGTCTTTTAATGTTGAGTTGTCCTACCTAAAAGCACTAGATACTTGCTTGTATCTTTGAAGAGTGTTTTAAAATTTCCCAGTACTGATTTTATACTTTTCTTGTTAAAGTATTCTTGTGCATTTGGGCTTTATTTGTTACTATTGCAAAGGAAAGTTTCTCTATCATGATGTCCTCTTATTGTTTGTGTATGAAAAGTTATTTATATGGAGATGTAGCTCAGTGGTAGAGCACTTGTCTAGTGTGTGGGAAGCCCTGGGTTTGATCCTTAGCACTACAAAAAATAAAAAAAGAAAAAAAAGTTACTTATTTTGCATGTTAATTTTACATCCTGCTATTTTATTGGGTAGTTTTATCATCGTTTTTTTTCAGCTTTCTTTTTTCAGATATGCTATTATAACAACGTATACAGTAATCATTTTAGTTTTTCTTTTCCTGTTCTTAAAAGATCTTTTGTTTAATTCCACTGGCTAATAACAATGCTAAATAGTAAATAGTAGCAGGGAGTTGATATCCTTGCCTTGTTGCTGATCTCACCGGTAATGTCTCTAGTGTTTCTCTATTATAAAATAATTACATATACAAGCTTCTGCAACTCTCTGACAGTGTCACTGGGAATAACAGTGAGATATAACATTTTAGCAAATCATTTGAATTTATATCAACAGTCTTCATGTATATCATGGTCATGAAGAAAATTTTATCCTTGAATTTGTCTTGTAGTGTGTGCTGTTTTTATGGAGTTTAAAGATTATTCATCCCAAAACATTATTTCTGCTTCGAGGAAATCATGAATGCAGGCATCTTACAGAATACTTCACCTTCAAACAGGAATGTAAGTATACTCACTTTTCCAGAACCTTTTCAGTTATTCTTCAACTCTCTGAACTAAGGTACAGAGGGTTTTTTTGTTTTTTGAAATAGGGTGTCACTCTGTTGGCCTCAGTTTCTTGGGCTCCATGGTCCTTGCATCTCAGCCTCTTGTGCAGCCAGGACTACAGGCTGGGCCACCTTGTGTGGCTAAGCTTCCCGTTTTCAAAGTGACATTTAATCTGATTCTTCCTGTTTCATCAGAAGTGGTTTTGTTTTTGTTTTATTGGGGTTCCTTTTGTGTAGGAATTGAACTCAGTTCTTTTTGACAAGTATAATTGGTTCAAACTATTTTTAGAACATGAAACAATAGGTTCAGGAGTACTTTTAAGTATTTCCTTTTGAACAGAATTTCTTAGGTTTTTATTTACTTTCTATATGCTTTAACTGTAGTTTTAATCTGATTGCTTTATTTTTCTTCTGTGCTAAGATGCTCCTGTTTCATTTTAGTGCTGCATTTGAAATGTAAATACACATGTCTTGAAACAAGCACACGTTGAAATACAAATTTTAAATTTTATTCCTGTATTAAGAAAGAACATTTGTGTATTTTGCATGGGTGTTTTTACTGATAAACTGACCTCTTAAAGTGCCACTGTGACTTTTAGAATCAAGACTTTATAATTAAAAAGTGATGTTTAATTATAGATGGTACAGCTACAATCTTGTTAATGTTTTTAAGAGCTGAAGATGAAGGCTTTTCTTCTTTCAATTCTTAATTGCTTTATACTAATGGAGATTTAAAAAAATTTTTTACCCAAATTTGGATGTAAGAAACTGTAACAATTAATGTTGGATATATCATTTGTCATTACAAAAATATTTCTTTACTGTTATATTCTCAGAGTTGTTAAAATACACTAATTTTTCATTTGTATGACTTTTTTTTTGTCTTTTTGAGGTAGGGTTTCACTGTGCAGTTCAAGTTGGCTTTGAACTCACTTTGTGACCTAGGCTGACCTTGAACTTCCAGTGGTCCCTCTGCTTCAGCCTTCTGAGTGCTGGGATTACAGGGGTGTGCCACCATGCCCAACTGTGTGACCATTTTTTGTTGGCTTATTGGCACCTTCCAGAAATTCTTGAAATTTTTTAATGAAAACAGTATTGTTATAAGTTGATCTTTTTAAAAACCAATATTGTACGTCATTGATCCATGTAGCATTATTTAAAATAGCAAAAGATTGGTCTGAGCCAGTTGTGGTAGCACAGGCCTGTGATCCCAGTACTGAGGGAATCTGAGGCAAGAACAATGCAAGTCAAGTCCTGCCAGAGCAAGTTAATATGACCCTGTCTCAAAATAAGTAGAAAGGGCTGGGGATATAGTGGTAGAGTAGCCTGGCTGGGGTACTCAGTCCTCAGTACTGAAAAAAAAAGATTGGAAAAAAAGATTGGTCTGTATCTGATTAGATTGTGAAACATCCTGAAGTAAACTACTACATAGGTGTTAATAATTACTGAGCTCCTTGTTTACTTTCACTCCCAGTTTTGTTTCCCACCAGGCCTGAGAATTAAATTGATAGATAAGACAGGTCAATAGGAGAAAAGCACGTGATTTGAATACTTACATGTGTACTGAATTGGATAAAAAAATAAAAATGTGAAAAACTAACTCATATGAGGAGGACCAGGGATATAGCTAAGTGGCACGTGCCTGGCAAGAATGAAGTCCTGAGTTTCATTCCTGGTACAAAAAAAAAAAAAATCATATGGGAAAGCTGAAGAGGAGGGTTTTTTTAATTACAAAAATTTTTTTGTGATGCTGAGCTATATCCCCAGTACAGTATGATTTTAATGAGATCAGTACAGAATTTATTGGGCCTCAACTTGCCATCCTTGACAGTAAGAATGTTATTTTCCTTCTGGTATAGGAAGGCATCTTTTTTTAAAAAAAAAATTTTATTTAAAGAGAAAAAAAATCCAAACAAAACAGAATAAAGGTTAGCAACAATACAGAATTCCAAGGAAAAAAGGAAAAGAACAACAACAAAAAAACGACTGAGAAATCGTTACTTGACGAATTGCATACTGACATCTTGGAAATAGTTATTCAAATTACAAAATTAAAACACGCAAAGTAAAAAAAAAAAAAAACGCGCAAAGTAGACATTCAAACAGTGAGAGTGTTAACAGTTCCGCTCCGTGATCTGACAAAAACAGCAATATGGTCATCCATCTTACACACTCAAACATACTTGCAATTATATCAAAAGGGTAAAATTAAACACAACAAAACAGAACAAAGCGGATCACAAGAAAGCAATATAAGAGACATAAATTTCAAAGCTAGACAATCGGAGATATTCACTCTCTATCATATTGACTCTTGTTTTCTTCCAAATAGTTGTCCATATTGTCACATACAGGAAATTCACATGAAACAAGATAGTATGGAACTGATCTGAACAGGACGAGGAAGGCATTTCAGGTCTTCAAGACCAGACAATAGGGAAGCCAAGAATGGCTGTCATGATGTCTCTCATTCTCTTCAAAACAGCTGTCCATACCTTCATGTGTGTTGAACTTAAACAAAACAAAACAAGCTAAAATCACTTTGAACAAAGAATGATAGTATTGCTGGATTTCATATCATGACATTATAGAATCAGCACTGAGTACTGTAGTGTCTCTTTTTCTTCAAAGTAGTTGTTCATTTTAACATGTGTTATATAGTTGATTCTCGTAAACTGTTTATAAGCTCTAGACATGCATGAGTCTCTACATATATCCTTTCTGTATTGGAAAAACAAAGCAAGACAAAACAAAACAATTCCTAGGAAAGCATGAAGCAAAAAGTCGTATAAAACCACAATACAAGGTGATCTACAATGGTTACCATTATGTCTCAACAGTATATAACAACATTAATAAAAATGAAGCATTGGAGACATTATAAGACTTCAAAAGCAGGCAATAATCAAACCAGAGTGGGTATCTTAGTGAATCTTGTCATCTTCAGTGTAGTTGCCTATACTCTTAGACTTGATGCTATCAATCATAACAGATTTGAGTAAAATCAGTCAATACAAAATAGCAATCTAACAAACCAGATTCAAATAAGATCAGTAATAATAAGACAGTATAAGTTATACATGGCTTCACATTAAGTTGATAGGAAATTAAGGATGATTACCATAATATGTCCTCTTATTATTGGGATAGCTGACCATGTTCTCAAGTCTAGTGTAAGTAGACAAATTGAAACAGCATGTAATCCATCCAAGCAGAGTGATGAGAATAATGTATATTTTAAATCTTGTTACTCCATTAATAATATCCTCTGCCTTAGGAAGGCATCTTTAACATGAGAATTTCATCTCCTGCTTGTAAAAAGCAGCGTGAAAGTCAGAGTGATCTTCTTTTTTTAACATGCTGTTTTTCAAGTTCTTTTAACCCAAAATAGTCAGCATTCCATAGTAGCATATTTTAGGGTAGCATTCTTTTCTTTTCTTTTCTTTTCTTTTCTTTTCTTTTCTTTTCTTTTCTTTTTTCTTTTCTTTTCTTTTCTTTTCTTTTCTTTTCTTTTCTTTTCTTTTCTTTTTTTGAGACACGGTCTTTCTTTGCAGTTTAGGCTGGCCATGAACTCAGTGTGTAGCCCAGGCTGGTCTCGAACTTGCAAGCATCCTCCTTCCTCAGCCTCCTGAGGGCTGGGATTACAGGAGTGTGCCGCCACACCTGGTTTATTTCCTGACTCTTTACAAAGTGAAATCAATAAAAATTAAAACAAGCCTGTGATGAGTGGCTAGCCAGGTTGTAGCTTCTTGCAATAGTGCTGACCCTCAACTTGATTTCAAAGAATTTAGTTGTAAATTTTTGATGTTGAATTATTGGTGCTACTTAAAACTTTTGTTAGTGTGATCTAATGGCTGTGATGCATTTTTCCTTCATTAGAGAAATAAATGTTTTATGGGATTTATCTTTTTCTTGAAAATAAAACATTTGAATCAGCTAATTTAACTTTTAATCATTATGTATTTGGCTATGTAGAATCTCCTTTTGAGTATTTTATATTAACAGTGATTCAGAGGTGTATTTCAGGGCAGTTAAGAACATGAACATTTTAAATTCCAGTTTTGTCACTTACAAGCTTGCACCTGTACACAAATTAGCCCATCTTTGCCAGCTTTTAAATTAACATGGTAATAAACTCACCTCACTGGGTTTTCATAAGGATTAAATAATTTTATTGAACACATAATGCCTACAATGTGCTAGGCATTAACACATTTTTCACATATGAATTCTTTTAATCATCACAGCAGCCTCACATTGTAAATAGGTGTTATTATGTGTCATTTTACATATGAGACAGTCAAGGCACTATGTAAAAGCTATGCCCAAAGTCCCACAGCTACTAAGTGGCAGAACTGATAATCAAAATGAGGCAGTAAGGTTCCAGACCATTTTCTGGACCCTCAACCCATGTTGGGTCAAGCACTTAGTGATCCAAGAGCCACTTTAAAAACCTACAGCACATTCCAGTATCAGTGGTATGATAGTAATATACAAAGATGATACATTCACCATAGAAACTTAACAAAATATGGCTAAATATGTAAAGAAAAATATACATGCCATCTTCAATATAACCCTTTGGAAAATTAAATGTTGGTATTTATATATACACATTCATATCCTTTTTATTTGTTTCTTCTGAGAAAGGATCGTGGTACATAGTTTTGAACGGCTGGCCTCAAACTCATGTTGATCCTCCTGCCTCAGCCTCCTGAGTGCTGGGGTTATAGACATGTACCATCACACCTGGCTTTTATCCATATACTTTGAAAAAGTAAAGATGGTAACATGTTGTAACCTATTTTGGTCACATACTAACACAACATGATTTTCTTTTAATTTGATTTTTGGCTTCCTGTTGAAATTTACAGGTTGATTCAATGTACTATGTTTACTTCCATCTCTCTCCAGACTTGGCATATCTTCTGCAAGTTAAGGAATCTGTTAAATCGTGTGAGGGTCAAGAGGCATGTTTTCAGTGCTAGATGTTGTTATGAAGCATTAATTAGTGATTCACATTGTTGCCCGTATTTGAGTTTAGGACTCTTAGAAAGGAATTCCTTATTGATGTTGTCAACAGAGGAAACTCTGGATCCTAGGATTTTCAGGAAAAAAAGGATCATTTGGTTTGGCAATAAATAAAACCTTCACATCGTACAGTAGAAAAGCATATAACCTCAACTGTGACGCCCTGGTTTACACTTCCTTTAGGGGTATCTCTAATCATTCCCACCATCCAGGTACTGCACTCTGTTCCTTTACTTCATTCCTCAAAGCTTGCCAAGGCCAGGCTCTGATACTGAAATGTCTTTTCTAAAAGCTTGGAGAGATTGCTTCTTGGCCTTTTGCCTTAGATCAAGGGCAGTGTTTGTTTTTATCAGCTTAATATCTGATACGCCCTCTAACCAAGGACAATATGCTAAGTGGACTTTTGGAATAGGGAGATGTAACAAGAGCTTGCTATGTCCACCCCATGCATCGAAGTGGTATTTATTATAGTAGCTCCAGAAACAGTGCACCCCAGGGTGTGGGAGGTATAAAGCCAGCATTCAAAATTAATAAAATAAAAGCCAGGATCTCAGCACTTGGAAGGCTGAGGCAGGAGGATCACTGTGAGTTTGAGGTCAGCTTAGGCTACATAGTGAGTTCAAGGCCAGTCTGAGACTATATAGGAAGACTACATAGTGAGACCTTGTCCCAAAAAACCAAAAAAATTAATAAAATAAAATCTTGAGGCTGGGGGCTAGGGATTTAGCTCAGTGGTATAAGCGCCTGCCTTGCAAGCACACAGTTGTGAGTTCACTCTCCAGTACCAAAAAAAAAAAAAAAAAATCTTGGGGCTGGGAATATAGCTCAGCTGCACAATCGCCTGCCTGGCAAAGTGTGAGGTCATGAGTTTGATTCCCGGTACCAAAAAAAAAAAAGTAGTTATAAAAAAAGACAACAGAACAATCAAAAAGGGAAACAAGTACAGAAATCATTACAGTCAGGATAATCCTATTTGCTAGGTACAAGGCAGTTCTCCTGGACTGTAGACTATCTAATCTGTACAGAATCTTGGAAGCAGAAGAGCTCCCAGTGCTCTAGGGCTGCCTGACTATAGGACTTCTGGACTTCTCTACCAAGCACCTACTAACTTTGAAACCTAAGGTCAAGTGTATTGTTTATAGTCTATTTTCAGTTACTATAGCAAAATACTTAAAAGTGGGTACTTTTTCTTTCCCCTTTACTGAGGATCGAACTCATGACTGTGCACTTGCAAGGCAGGTGCTTATGCCACTGAGCTAAATCCCCAGCTCCTTTTTTTTTTTTTTTGAGACATGGTCTCACCATGTAGTACAGGCTGGTTTTGAATTCACTGTGTAGCCTATGCTGACCTTAAACTCACAACCATCCTCCTGTCTCAGCCTCCTGATCTAGGATTACAAGCATGAGCCAGCACACCCATGAAGGGTGAGTATTTTATAAAGAAAAGAGGTTTGATTGATCCATAGTTCTGGAGGTTCAAGGACATGGGGTAGCATCATCTCTGTATTGGTGAGGACCTCACAGTGATTGCTATCATGGTACAGTGGATGTCATCATGGTGGGAGGAGATGCTAAAGAGAGATCACATCATGAGATGAGACAGGAAGTCAGAGAGTGGGAGGGACCAGTTTTGTTTTTTTATGGCAGCCTTCTAGCAGGCACTAACCTGAATCTCAGAACTGCATTCATTCCTTCCGAGGGCAGCCCCCATGGACTTCCCACTAGGCTCCACTCTTCCCATCCCCACCTGGGAGCCTAGCCTTCCAACGCATGGACACTGGGATACAGTCAAATGACATCCAAACTGTAGTATCCAAGAAGAGAAAAATGCTCTTTTTTTCTTTAAATGAAAGCCCATCTTCCAGTTTCCTACTTACTATTTCATGACCTACCTTCCTGGAGAATTGTAGAGCCCTCACCTCCTGCCTACTAGAGTGTTTCCTTGGTGTGTGCCCCAACTTGACAGCTACATCAAAATACAATTCATCAATTTTTATTTAAAATTGAATCAAGACATAACTTGTAGATATTTAAAATCATGAGCAAAAAGATTGTTATTTTATTGATACCTCTTAAATCTTCAGTTTCTAGTTAAATATCTACCATTCTTTTAAGACTCAGTGAGCTATTTGGACTCCCAGGACTAGCACAGACCAGGCTTGGCCTTTGCTTAGAAGGATGTAGGTCTTGCTGTTCAGTGGTATAGTCCCTGTGGGAGCGTGGACAGCTTTTGCTCTGTTTCCCCTCCGAAGTCACAGCTTGTATGCACAGAAGAAGGAAACAGTATCCACCCTAGGTAGGTCAGGAACCACTCTGCCTTAGAAGGCTCATGCATCACAAGTGCCAGCATCACTTGTAAAAGCTTTATTGGAAGAGCTTCCAGGGTCCCAAAGGACATACTAACTTATGAGTCACCACCCTGAAAGGAGCCCAAAGCTATAACCTCCTGCCAGGTAATGGAGTAATTTTTGCCATAAGCAGTGTTGCCTAATAAGATATCTGACAGTCACCTTATCAGATTTCCAGGGCAACAAAACTGGAAAGTTAATCCTAGGTCACACTTGTCTTTAGAGAGGACAGAGGTTTGTTAAACCTTTATCTATAACTTTTCAAAAATATCTTTACAAAGATGATGTGTTTGCAAATTTGCCCGAAGTAAATAAATGACGCTGACATAGCCTCATACTCTTCTGGCTTATATTCTTTTTCATATATTACAGCTTTTTTCCCCCTGACTTTTTTTTGTTAGGTCTAATCAAATATTCTGAACGGGTATATGAGGCATGTATGGACACGTTTGACTGTCTTCCTCTTGCTGCCCTCTTAAATCAGCAGTTTCTGTGTGTCCACGGAGGAATGTCACCTGAAATTACTTGTTTAGATGACATTAGGAAAGTAAGTAATCTCTTATTATTCTCACAGATATTTTAAAATGTATTTTTTTGTTGCAGCCAACTGATATATTTTTTAGCTGAAATTTTAAAATGCAGATAATCAAAAGTAAGAAAATAGAAATTCAGTATGGTCTCGTTGCAAGATTCTGCTTAAATTGATACAAATTTACTAGGAATTTTCTTACATTTTTAAAATTCATTCTGTGCCTTTTTCAATAGAAGCGTAAAATTCTTAGGCCAAAGCTATGAAGTAATTCTACCACCACCACCACTGCTGCATCCTGGGGATTTAACTGAGGCTCGCTGTACCACTCAACCGTATCTGCACCCCTTTTTGTTTTGACAGGGTCTCACTGACCCTGCCAGGCTCCTCTTTTCCTCCTCAGCCTTCTGAGTAGCTAAAATTACGGACATGTACCTTGTTGCCTGCCTTGAAACTTACATTGTGGCAAAATACAGAGGGAACAAAAATAGGGGTCTAATCCTAGTCCTTGATGAAGTCGCTTCCTTCTTAGCATGTTTTCTTTGTGCAATGAGAAAGTTGGAATGGATAGTATGAGGACTGTGCCAGCTCTGAAGTTTATTGACTTTGGTGTGGTTTTTTTTTTTGTTTGTTTGTTTTTGTTTTCCCAGTACTAGACATCAAACTAAGGGACCTACACTTGCCAAGCAGGTGCTATGCTGCTGAGCTACAGGCCCAATTTATTGACTTTGACATTTTAGATGATAAAGTTTAATTGTTCCACTTGCCTTACTTACATGGTAATTATTTCAAAGACTTTGTTTTCTTTGAAAAAAGAGGGCCAGTCTTTGTTCTACATGACCATCTTCTTTACCTTTGTATTTTCTTAGTCCTCTTGTTACTGAAACTAGAGATTTGTGTATTCATACAACTGTTTTCTCTGAGGCTGGGGATATAGCTCAGTGGACAAGTGCGTGTCTGGCAAGTGCAAGGTCCTGAGTTTGATCCCTAGTACTTTAAAAAAAAATTTTTTTTCCTGTGAATTAAAGTCAATCTTGTGTTGGGCATGGTGGCACATGTCTATAATCCCAGCACTCAGGAGGCTAAGGAATGGAGGATCATCTGGAGTTCAAGGGCAGCCTTACCACAGAGTGAGATCCTCAAATAAATAAATGCAGAAAGTCAACTTTCTGAGGATAACAGAGTAAACCTGTATGCACTGGCTTTTCTCTGGCTTTACTGTCTTAAATAAATAGCCTTTCACTTCTATACAGTAAATCTTGGATTTATGAATTCTCAATCAATTTTATTAATAAATAGCTCCTTTCTCACTCAGCAGAAGTCATCCTCTTGGCACTGCTCTATTCTAGTTGTATTCTTTTGGTCTTTATGCTTTTAACTAAAGCAGTAATGACTAAAAACATGTTAATAACTGATGCTGAAATGCTTCTACTGCATAGAATGGAAAAGATATATAAAATTAAACTAGTATTTAATAAAATTAAACTAGTACTCTTTTAAAATATATAAAACTATATAAAATTAAAATATATAAACTATATAAAATTAAATAGTATTCTTTTAAAATAACTGTTGATTGGAATGAAATAAATAATGAACAGAACCAGTCTAAAACCTTCCTGCTCTCCTGGTAACATAGGCAATTGTCTCCATAGGCAATTGAAATTACCCTCATGAGGTTTTCCTAAAATAGTGTTTCTCTAATGACCAATTTCACATTCAGATTGAATGAGCACTGCTTTAAGATTGGGGCGGGAGAATATCCTTTCCGACCTTCCTTTCTTCTTGATATGCTGAGGAGCAAACCCAGGCATGCAGTATACATGAGCCATGCATGTCCCCAGCCCAAGGAAGTAGAAATCCTTTCAATGGTATGGTTAGAGGACAGCAGTATTTATGAATGTTTACTATGGAAAATAATAAAAATTATAAATCCAAGCTGTATGTATGTATCCAAGTATAAATTAAAGTTAGTTTTCTGTTTTTTGTTTTTTTGTAGGTAAACCCTTTGTTGGGCTTACTATCTTTTTCTCCTAATACATTCCTGCAGGTAGAAGAGGGTTTTTGACCTACCTGCTTCTAAGAGCCTTTTTGTTTTCCTGATTTTTGTCTTCTGGCTTTTGCATGTCTTCCAGTTAGACAGGTTTACTGAACCTCCGGCTTTTGGGCCAGTGTGTGACCTGCTTTGGTCTGATCCCTCAGAGGACTATGGCAGTGAAAAGACCTTGGAGAACTATACCCACAACACTGTCCGAGGGTGCTCTTACTTTTTCAGGTAAGTTAATCAAAGTAGGAAATCAAAAGAAAAAAAAAAACCTTTGTAATACGGTTAAAAACCAAATTATTTTTAAGTATTTTATATCTCAAATGTATGATACAGGAACTTCTGTTTAACTTTTGAATAGGAAACAAAAATACTTGGTGTGTTTTATATTTTCATGGGTCTTATGCCCTGAAAGTATAATATATCAAACATGATTGGACATCTTTCAGTGCTTCAGTATTGCCTGACTGTAAACGATCTAAGTTATTTGTTCCTAAACATCATTTATATATTTTCATTTAAAAAAAGGTATTTTGGGACTGGACATTCAGCTTGGTGGCACAAGTGTGTCTATCTGGCAAGTGCAAGATCATGAGTTCTATCCTCAGTACAAAAAAAAAAAAATATGTTTGCTATCTCCCCAGAAGTTCTGATTCAGTATGCCTGAGACAGGGGAATCCTGTTATTTTTAAAAAGCTCTCCAGCTTTTGGAACCATTTGAATAGACAAAGATATAAAAAGAACAAGACATTGTGATCTAAGCTCAGGACATTTCCTGGAAGTTGGCTATTGTCCTGATTTCCACATGTGAGCTTTTATTGTAGTTTGCCCCCAACAATAGAGAGAGATAGGGATGTTTGAAATATAAATTATTTTATGTGATAAAATATGTGTCTTCTCCCCTAAAAATCTGTTAATTGGGTAAAATAGCACATTAATTAAATGAAACATACATCTTCTATGTTAGTACTTCTATAAATGACCTATTTGCATTCTTTCTGTCAACCTTTTCAGTGACTAAAGTGGTAAAATTGTTTAATTTTCCTTTTTACATTGTTAGGAACATAATCTTTATGGTTGGCAGAATATAAATCATAATTTCTATAGAAGTAACCTTGGCAATCTCTCAGTTATATATGAGCATGCCCTTGATCCAGAAGTTCTGTTTTGGAGTTTTAATCCTGTGGATAGTAGTGGATGTTCAGTGTTTGCAGATTCCATATTTGTGAATTTTCTACTCACTAAGATTTATTTGTAACCCCAAAATCATTTCAGATCTTTCATAGTCATTTATGGACATGCACTGTACATAGGAACAAAAAGATTAGTTTACCCCACACATGTGTTCCTGCTGGGTTAAGTAGGCAACACTGTCTTGTTTCAATCATCATACTATAAGTACCTGTATTTTTGGTGCCACTTTTATATAGTGCAACATTTTCCGTGGTTTTGTGCTTTTTGTTAGTGAGTTTGCTGTTTTAAATGACACTCAGGCATAGTGCTGGAGTGCTGTCCACTGTTTCCAAGCACAAGAAGACTGCAATGTACCTTGCATAGAAAATTTGACAGTTTTAGTTCAGTCATGAATTGTGATGTTGGCCATGCATTCAGCATCCATGAGTCAGTAGTATATTTAAGTAAAGTATCTCTAAAATACACATGGTGGCACATGCCTGTAATCCCAGTTTTCTGAGAGGCTGAGGCAGGAGGATTTCACATTTGAGCCCACCAAACTGGGCAACTTACAGTATAACAAGATCCTATCTCAAAAAAATAAAAAAGAGGGCTGAGGATTTAGCTCAGCGCCCTGAATGCCTGCTTGGTAAATACGAGGTTGTGAGTTCGATCCCCAGTACCAAAAAACAAAACAAAACAAAAGGCTGGGGATATAGCTCAGTGTAATACAAGCCATGGGTTCAGTCCCATTTGTTGGGGGACCCCCACATCTGAAACAAGGTCAGATATTAATTAGTCAATGTAAATATGACCAAAAGTATATAGGATATTAACACTATATTTCTCCTAGGAATAATATTTTATTCTTCACTGATTCACTTTTGAAGCAACATGATAGAACACTTGTTACTTCAAATAATGAGGATCAGTTCTACCTACAAGGGTGTGAAATATGTTTATTCCTTTTGGTTACTTATAATAAAAGGGTGATGATAACCATAGTGTATAATACTTTCAGACATTGATCTATTAGGCTGTTTTTTCAAAATGGAAAAGAAAGCAAGCTGTTTATGTACTGATACGAAATAATCACTAATAAAAGTGAAAAATATGTAGTATAGAATTGTGTGTATCATCTGCTAGCATTCCAAAAAAAAAGGAGAAAGGGGTATACATATGTAATTGCTTGGAATTCAGATTGTGGTTTGTTTTTCAATACTCAAGAAATCAGGAATACTGGTGGCTTTCAGGGTAGAAAGGAGCTATTTCAGTGTTGTCTTTTTTTTTTCTTGGTACCAAGGATTGAACTCATGACCTTGAGTGTTTATCCTTGTATTTTTAAATTTTATGTCTTGTGAGTGTACAATCATTTATTTATGTTTAGCTTTATGGAGGTATCATTGGGTATTAAAAGGTATGTATTTAAGGTATACAACTGGATATTTTGATACATATATACATTGTGAAATCACCGTCACAGTCAGCCTACCTAATTAATGTATGCATCACCTTACATAATTTCATTTTTTGTATATGGTGAGAACACTTAGAATCTACCCCTTTACAAAGTTAAAGTATCCATACAGTATCCTTAATTGTAGTCACCATTCTAAGTATGTACTCTACCACTGAACTATACACCCACCTTATTTTGAACTCTTTGACTAACATCTTTCCATTTCCCCAACTCCTCACACTCTGTAAACCATCATTCTACTCTTTCAACGAATTTAGGTTCTACAAGATTGTATACAGTATTTATTTATGTCCAGCTTACTTCATTGTTAATATCTTCCAGATTCATCCATGTTATTACAAATTCTTAGAAAAATTTCCTTCTTCTAAGTTTGAAGTTTATGCATACACATACACATGCACGTACTTAGGTTGTTTCCATATTCTAGACTATTATGGGTGATGTTTGGATGAACATGGGAGGGAAGATACTCAGATACTAATTTTGCTTTCTTTGGAAGTGTACTCAGAAGTCAGATGGTTGAGTCATGTAGGGTCTCTTTGTAATTTTTTAAGGAATTTCCAATTTTCCACAATGGCTGTACTAATTTATATCTCCACAAATGTTGTACCAAGGGTTTCATTTTCTAAAATATCTTTGCCAATACTTTTTGTCTTTTGGGTAATAGCCGTTCTGATAGGTATGTGGAAAGGTATGTTGATGTGGAAAGGTATGTGATAGGTATGTTGTTGTGGTTTTGATGTGTATTTCCCTGGTGATTAGTGATGTTGGGTAGTTTTTCATATAACTTGTTAGCCACATGTGTGTTTTTCTTCAAATGTCTGTTAAGTCCTTAGTGCATTTTTTTTCATCAAGTTACTTGTGGAATTTTCTCTGACTTACTCTGTTCTGTCTGATAAAAGTATAGTCACTCCTGTTTTATTTTGATTGCCCTTACCATGAAATATCTTTCTCCATCCCTTTGCTTTTGGCTTATGTATATCCTTAAATGTAAAATGATTCTCTTACAGACAGCATGTAGTTGGAACTTGGCTATTTTATCCAGTCACTGTATGTTTCTAAGGAGATAAATTGATTAGGAACAGGGAAAGTTGTCATTTTGGTATTGTTTTCCATCTTTTATGTTTCTTCTGTTCCTTACTTTCATGTCTCTGTGGTTTGATGATTTTTTTTTTGTACTAATTTAGTGTTTTGGTTTTTTAGCTTTTTTTAAACTATGGGATTCACATCAAACATTGTATAGTTACTGTAGTCTACCTTCAGCTGAGAATTTAACTTTAGTCACCTACAGAACACTATACCTTTATGTTTTCATGTTGTTCAGCCCCCCCCTTTCATTTTGACTTGAACTTTCTTTAGGAAGATCTTATGCTAATAAATTCCTTCAGATTTGTGGCCCGGGACCATTGCACTGAGCTACATCCTCTGCTCACTCTTTCCTTCCTGCATTGCTCTGCTCTCCTCTCCCTCTCTCTCCTCCTCCCCTTCTCTTCCTCCCTCCCTCTCTCCCCCCCCTCCCTTCCTCCTTCCCACTCCCCCTGTTCCGCTCTTTTAATTTTTGAAATAAGATCTCAATAAATTGCTAAGTTGCCCAGGCTGGGCTCTAATTTGTAATTCTCCTGCCTCAGCCTCCAAGAGTCATGGCATTACAGACATGTACCACTGCACCCAATTCTGACTTCATTGTCAAATGACATCTTGCTGGGTAAAATCCTTTCAGATTCTCTTCCCTCTCCTCCCCTCCTCTCCCCTCCCTCTCCTTCCCTTCTCATTTTCTTTCTTTCTTTTCCCTCCCTCCCTCTCTCTTTCTTTCTTAATTTGAATAGATCGGTCCCCTTCTGTCCTGGCCTGTAAATTTTCTGCTCAGAAATCCACTGATAGTCTTATGAAAGCTCCTTTTCATAAAGTTCCTAATTTCTCTTTCTGCTTTCAAAACTGTCTCTGGCTTTGACTTTTAACAGTTTATAATGCATCTTATTTATACCTTTTTAGTTTATTTGAGCCTTGTGAATTGAGATGTCTGTTTCCCTCCCTTGATTTGTGAGATTTGGTTGTTTTTTTTTTTTTTGGTACCAGGGATCGAACTCATGACCTCATGCTTGCCAGGCAGGCGCTTATGCCCCAGCCTGATTTGTGAGACTCTTAGCTCTTCTTTAAATGAGATTTCTGCTCCCTTTCTTTATTCTCCTTCTTGAACCCCTATGCATCTATTATTTGATTACTGCTGTCCCATAAGTCCCATGTACTTTTTATACTCTTACCCTTTTTTTCTCTATGTGGATAATTTCAAATGAGTTGTCTTTGAGTACAATAATTCTTTTCTTAGGCACAGCTGAGTTTGCTGCTAGGGCTTTTTATTGGATTTTTTAAATTCAGTCATTGTATTCTTTATTTCTAGGGTTTCTGTTTGGATTTTAGAGTTTCTGTTCTTTCCTTTGTTTCTTTTACCCCTTTGGGTTGGGAATTGACCCAAGGCCTTGTGCATATTAAACGCAGACAGACTCTGCTACTGAGTTAAATACCTATCCCTGTTTCCGTTGCTTTACTGCACATCTCAGTTTGTGCCTGTGTTGTTTTTCTGATTTCGTTTAGTTGTCTAGCTATACTCTTGTAGCTCCTAGAGCTTTTTTGAAATGATGGAGTCTTTGTCATGTGTTCTGTGAATCTTCATTTCCTCAGGGTCAGTTACTGGAGCTTTATTAGTTTTCTTTGGTGGTATCATGCTTTCCTGATACTTCATGATCTATGTAGATGTGCACATGTATCTGGACTGGAAGAAGCAAACACCTCTCCCAGTCTGTACAGATTTGTTTTGTCAGGTAAACACCTGCTGGTAAGCAGACTTTTGGGGCTGCTTTGGAATCATGGTTGAGCAGGGCTGGAGGTGGGTAACAGGGCTACCACATGGTCCACAGTTGGTGGTCTGTATTCTGTTTATAGCATGGACAAGTGTGTTGTGTATCACCTCTCATATGCCTGGTTGGACACAAATGCCTCTGAAACTCAATAGAATGAGTCTTGAACAAGGTGACAGGGTGTATTTAGTTCTGTTTTAGGGTCCTGTTAGCAGCCCTGGAGCATGGGCAGGTATGGCTCCTTCCAGGAGGGAGAACACAGGACTGGGACTACCTCTTGGCCACAGCAGAGTGAGGCTAGATAGCTTGGCCACAGGCCCGCTCTGGCAGTACCGTTGGATTTGGCTGGCTAGTCTGTTACCAGTGTCAGTAGTGGTCATGGCTTCTCCCAGTCCCTAAGCAGATGGGGCTGCTGCCAGGACTGCAGAGGAGTGGCACTAGAGCCAAGTCCTCATAGGGCCAGGCTGCCCCTGGGTGTGCACACGTTTAGGGGTGAGGGGCTTCCTTTTCACTGTGGCTTTCCTTCAGTTGGGCTCCACCAAGACTTCACAACCTCAATCCTGAAGGCCCTACAGCAGCACTTAGTTGTGAATGGCTGCCAGTTTGTTGCTTCTGTGTCAGGGCTGGGGACTTTCTGATGTGCCATTTTGATGATATCATCCACAATTTATCTTAAAAGTAAATTTTCTCTAATGAGTATAATGAGAAAGATTTTGGGTTTTTTTTTGTCAGAAATTAAACTCACAACCTCATGCTTGACAGGCAGGTGCCATGCCAGTGAGCTATTTCCCCAACTCTAATGAGAAAGATTTTTTAAAATAAACTAAATAATTAGTACTTAGATAATTCCAATTTAATATATTATATTATCCAGTTCTTCCTACCAGATATTTGTCATTCAGAAAGGTAATAGTATGAAGAGTATTTGAGTCATATGTGCAGATGTCACACCTTTCATTAGGATGTAGTAGACTATACTATTTACACTTGTGCCTGTAATAATCTTGCATAAAATCATCTTGATGTTGACAATACATGTAAAGCTATAAGTATATTCGTTTACTTTTCTAATAGCTTGATAATTTGATGGTTGAGGAAAATTATGTATTCAGTTTATAGCACATATATATATTCACATGCAAGCTACTCTGGTATTTTTTTACATCAAGATACCAAGAAAAGTTCAGGTCTTGTATCATTACTGCTGTGGGTTAAGACAAAAGAAATTAAAAGATGAGAAGCTCTTTCTATTCCTAGGGTTGTGTGTTATTTTTATGTATGACCTATGGCTTATATTAGTGAAATGAAAAATAGTCATGGTTATTAATTTCAGTGGTCTGAGTCTATGGGCACAACACCCTGAATGTGTCCCATCTTGTCTAATTTCAGCCATGTATATCTATAATCCTGAAACAAAAACCATTCATACCATCTTGGCTTTTCACCTCCTCTTATTAAAAAATGGTTGTTTTAATTCTGACCTTTGTCTTCTAATTTTCAGTTACCCTGCAGTTTGTGAATTTTTACAGAACAACAATTTATTGTCAATAATCAGAGCCCATGAAGCTCAAGATTCTGGGTAAGTTACATTAAAACTGTAATAAAACCAAATATCACAGAAGATTTTTTTGAACCTTTTATCAAGACAGACTTTCATCTCTCTTCCAGGTATCGAATGTACAGGAAGAGCCAGACCACCGGCTTTCCATCACTTATAACAATTTTCTCTGCCCCTAATTACCTAGATGTCTATAACAATAAAGGTAAAGGAGCCCCACAATATTTGAGTTTGAATTTCTGAGTACATATGAGCTCTAGTCTAATTATGTGTTTGTTTGCCTCTTTGTGCTGGGGATTGAACCCAAGGCCTTGCACATGCTAAGCATATATTCTACCATGGAGTTACACCCTGAAGGATCTATTTTTATATATAAATTTTAAATAAGAAAAAAGATCTTGTGTAGGAGGTGTAGCTCCCTAGTAAAGCTTGTGCTTAGCATGTACAAGACCCTGGGTTCAATCTGCAGTATCAGTGCCCCTCCCCAGAAAAAAGAAACAAAGAAAAAGTAAGATTTTAATTGAAATAAAGGCCGAGAAATTTAAAGTTCATGCTGCTGCTTTTTCTTGCATGATTGGAGCTCTTTGTGAATGTGAGTAATGATACTACAGGCTTGTACTACTGAGTCAAAAGTTTCAAAAGTTTTAAGAAGAGTAAAATACTTCAAGGTCATGTTAGAATGTTAGCATAAATTACTGGTTTTGGGGAATTTGTCTATAATTGTACCTAAAAAGTCTTATCATTTAATGTTTTAATCATTGTAAGATAGTAAGCTATTTTTGTTCTTCCTGGTACATAGTAGGGTAGAGTGAATAACAGTTTATAGTCAGGGGAAAAGTCTTCACTTTAGTCCAGACCCTGCTAGAAACTGTGTGACTTTGGGAAAGTCACATAATCTTTCTAAACTTGTTTCATACATATATAGAGAGAGATGGGGAAGATGTGCACATACCTTCTGTTTCAGAAATTCTGCTTCTAAGACTTTATCTTGCTAAAGTTTTTTTTTTCAAATTAAAAATTTTATGATTCATAGTTCATAGACTTCCTTTCAGGGCAGTGGTCTTACAAAAACTTCTTGTCTGCATTTCATTGTTTATTAAGTGTGACTATAAAATAATAGGACTCTTACACAAACATGCTAAAACAAATATATCCAGATGAGTATTGTCCCTTCAAAGCAGTTATCCTGGGAGGCTAGATGTGTATTCCAACAATGCAGTCATTGTTCAAAAACATTTTTGGAACTCCTCTTTTGGCATTGCCTTCAGAGTCTGCGACACATTCTTTTGATTATCCTCAATGATGGGAAATCTTCGTCCTTTGAGGGTGGATTTGATTTTTGGACATCCAAAAGTCATTCGGAGTGAAGACTGATAAAAAAAGGTGAGTGATTGAGCTCAATGACACCATTTGGGGTCGGAACAAGGTATGATTAAAAGGTAATGAGACTGGTTCTTCTTGTGTTGCTTTTATACTAGCTCTGGAGGCAATTCCAGGAGAAGAGTTCCAAAAGTGTTCTGAATAGTGGCAGCATCTTCAGATTAATTGTAGAGCAAGGAGTTTTGTTGAAAGAGCCCTTAAACTAGGCACCTGAATTCCTGCTTCACTTTTAAGTGTGTCACATTTAACAAGATACTTAACTTCTGTGGGCCTAAGTTTATCTCTAAAATATGTGGCATTTAGAGTTGGTGAAGATACGTTGGAATCATGAAAATAAATACTAAAGCGTTGTTCAAAATACAAACTGCTATAATACTGTAACATTTTATTGCTGTTGTGCCTGATGCGGCAACATCAAAGGGCCCCACTCATCTGATATATGAGGTGTCGTGTGTTTGTAGTTGGTGGTTTCTTAAGTCTCATTGCTTTATAGTCATACCTTGTATATGCAGCTGGGGAAACAGTTTTCAAAGAGATAAATCATATACTTAATATTTCTCTGTTTATATGTAAACTGGGAGCTGGGATATGGTTCAGTGGTAGAGCACTTGTGTATTTTCAGTGATTTGTTACCCATCCCCATGCCTTTAGATCCCAGAGCTTCACACATGCTAGGCAAGCCTTCCTCCACAAAGCAAAACTCCCAGCCCTTGTCACTCATTTTCAAGAAGCATTTAAGTTTTCTTACGTTTTCTTGTTGCTTGTCATCATTCTTCCCTGAGCCCTAGCTATTCTACAAGGTTCTGCTTCTTCCTAAATTTTTTAGTTCTTACTTCCTCTTTTCTGACATGTCCAATACATTAGCAACATGGTTTCATCCTGGTTTCTTCCCTGTCTAGTGTTTATGTACCGTGCGCGCGCGCCTGTGTGTGTGTGTTTCTCAGTACTGGTGATTGAATACAAGGTCTTTGCATCTAGCTACATGCCTAGCACTGTTTTCCTTTTTTCTTTTTTCTGCGTGTGTGTGTGTGTGTGTGTGTGTGTGTGTGTCTGTCAGGGTCTTGCTCAGTTGCTCAGGCTGTTCTCAAAGTTGTGAGCCTCCTTCCTTAGCATGCCGGAGTGCTGGAAGCTTGTGGTGTTAAATATCTTCAAGGATACTTTATGGCCCTCTGCTTCGTATTTGTAATGAAGACTCTTGCTCACATCCTTTTAAACTTCACTGTTAGGTATATCTGTTGATTGTCCAGTGAATTTATCAGTGAACTGAGTTAAAACATGTCACTTTAATTAGCAAGCACTAGACAATTTCTAATTGCTAGTTCACTTGTCCCACTCTGATCAGGTTGCATTCTTGATTATTGTTCAGTAAACATTTTAAACCATTGTCCATTCTCCCTAAGTTTTCTGTCAGTTTTGATGTAATTGGTAACTTTATCTCAACATAATCTTATTTTCCTTGGTTGCTTACTAAGCTTTTTTTTTTTTTTAAAGACAGACAGTGTAGCACCTGAGGCAATCCCTGTTGACATTCAGTTACTCCCTCTACAGCGACATCTTTTCTATAAACAGTGACTCTATCACTCTTTTTCTTCTTCCACTGTTGCTTTTACTTTTTGTATTTTCTTTTCACCGCCCCCCCCCTTTGTTTTTGGTAGTGGAATTGAAGCCAAAGCCTTGCACATGCTAGGCAAGTGCTCTGCCACTGGGCTGCATCCCCACCTGCCTCCTTTTTTGAGTGTGTTCTTTAGACTTGGTGGCATCTTCAAGTATTTCCCAGTTCCCCTGGTTACCTGACAGACCCTTATGTTATGAGTTTTTTGGATTTTTATTCTTGGGGTTTTTTTTTTCTGTCTATAGAAAAGCAATTTGCTTGTTATCCACTATTAAGTCTTACTTTTTTTTCCTGTGTAGATTGAGATTGTTATTAAATAATGATATATTCACTTAACCTAAATAAAATACATATCCATGAAACTAATGAGACATGTACCTGGTATCCAGAGTTTAGGTTTTTAGGAACTAAAATTCCATTTTATGTATTTTCTTTATAATCAATGGTGTCCTTTTTAGGTGTTCAATTACTTAAATTTTGAGAACACTTGCCTATCTTATAACAAAGAAACAGGAACCAGGAGATAACCTATATCTGTTACTTAGGACTGCTGTACCCTATTCTGTTTTATAGAATAAGTAAGAATAATTAAAAGAATAGTGTAGACAACATTTCTGATGATAGAGACTAGGGAATTAGAGTTTGAACTTTTAAAATATAAAGAAAAATTGTCAAAAAAACTCACTTAGGCATCAAAATGTACATGTAGCTATATGAACTGGTTAATTTAAACATTTATGACGTGCTAGCAGTATACTAACTGTGAACAGGATAAATAGACATTTTAAAAGTCCACTGTGTTCTGTGCAGCGTTGATCTAATCTATTTCACACAGTAAGTGTAAATTGCCTCAAGTTTACCATTTGTATCTCTCTACGAGTTGATAACTGCTATTTTTAAACTTCCAAGAGTTTAAAAAAAACTTTGTGGCTAATGAGTACCAAAACAACTTATGTCCATTGATGAACCATATTTGCCCTGGAAGGGTAGTTGGAATTCGGACTACAAAAGGGAACTATGGAGACTTCTATAGATAGTTACTATGCAGTAAACACTTGAAAGTATTTTATTACATGAGCTCTTCAGGTGAACTACCATACATAAAATGCGTTACAGCTTTCCATCTGCCCTGAATTACAGGTGAGAAGTTAACCCCTCAATCCTGTGCAGTAGTAACACAGTAGTGTAAAAGCGCAGTAGTTTCCATGCCATGTTCTTCTGTGCTTAATTTTCTTGCTTTTCCCTTTCTAGCTGCAGTATTGAAATACGAAAACAATGTCATGAATATCAGGCAGTTTAACTGTTCTCCACACCCCTACTGGCTTCCAAACTTTATGGATGTTTTCACCTGGTCTTTGCCTTTTGTTGGCGAAAAAGGTAAGAAAAGGGAAGTGTCTACATACCTTTTCCTGTAGCCTGAGCCTCCTTTGCTGATTTAGAATGTTTCTCTCAACATATCAGAAATGTTTGCTAATTTTGTTTCCTTCAAAGAATTGTTTTACTTTGTTTTGTTTGAGACAGAGTCTCTCTGTGTAGTTCAGCTGTGCCTTGAACTCACTGTGTAGTCTAGACTGGCCTTGAACTCACAATGATCCTACTTCGTCAGCCTTCCAAGTACTAGGTTTATAGGCGTGTGTCACCATGTACAAGCCTCCAAAGATTTATTTCTTTTTAATTTTTTAAAATTAAAAAAAATTGTTTTAGTTTTTTGAGATGGGGTCTTACTATGTAATCTAGGCTGATCTTGAACTCACTATATAGTCCAGGCTGGACTTGACTTCATGATAATCTGCCTGTTTCAGCCTTCTTAGTGCTATGATTATAGGCATGTGACACCAGCTGGGCTTCTCCAAGGATTTTGTGTTTTTTTGGTTTTTTTTTTTTTTTTTTTTTTTTTTTTTTTTTTTTTTTTTTTTTTTGGTACTGGGAGTCAAACTCAGGACCTTGCACTTGCCAGGTGCTGTACCACTGAGCTGTATCTCTGGCCCTCTAAGGAATTTTTTTTGTACCAGGGATTGAATTCTCAACCTCATGACCTCACACCTGCCAAGCAGGCACTTACACCACTGAGCTAAACCTCCAGCCACTCTTAAGGATTTTTAAATGGAACTTAATTGGTTTTTAAATGTCAGCACTAGTGTATTACAGATGTGTTATTCTTTTTTTAAAATTTTTATTTTAAAGGGGGTAAAATTAAATACAACAAAACAGAGCAAAACGGCACATAAGAAAGCTAGACAACCAGAGATCTTCACTATCATACTGTCTCGTTTTCTTCCAAATAGTTGTGCATATCTTCGCATAACAGAGAGTTCATACAAAACATAGTCAACCTCTCAAAAGGTGTCCAGATCACTGGCTCCCACTTGCTAACGGGGGTGGGGGATCGGGGGGATCACAGCCACTCACCATGGATGGGAGTAATTGCTTAGTTTCCCGGTGCCCCAGGTCCCAGCATGGTAGGGATCTCAGGAGTTGCCTGCGTCTCCCTCTCTGGGCCGCCAAAGCCTGCCATGCTCACAGCCGCTCACCAGAAAGGGGAATAGTTGCTTCTAAAATTTATCCTTTAGTAAGCTATTTCTTTCTGATGAATTGACCATTACATTTCCAAAGCTCCGAAATGGCCAACAAACCACAGAAAAAATTCTCTTTAGGCTCCTGTTTGAAACCAGCAGCTATAGCAATCTGCTGGCCTTGATACAGACAGATGTGTTATTTTAAATAAGTAGCTGTCTTACCATGATCAAGTGCTATACCATCCCTTCAGTGCTAAAAATATTTAAGTAAGATTGTCTTTAGAATTTTATTCATACAGCTACACATTACAAGTCATACAAATACAAAATAATCACATTGGGTCTAGGCCTTTTGATGTAAATTCTTTGAACAATGGGAATAAATTTTTTTGATGTATATATCCCAAAAAGGCTCTAGGACAACATTCTAATGAAATCAAGTGCTTTTGCAACAGAATCTTTGAAGACTTTCACTTGAACAAAAATTTTCTGCCAGAATTCTCTCTAAATCTGGTGGTCTATATTTAATGTTAATGTTTTATAGCTATAGTTCTGTGTGTGTGTGTGTGTGTGTGTGTGTGTGTGTGTGTGTGTATTTTACTAGAGATTGAACTACATTGTCAGCCCTTTTTACTTTTTTCTTTTATTTTTTAAATTTTTATGTATTTATTGGGGTTTTTTTTGTTGTTGTTTTTTTGGTTTTTTTTGAGACCAGGTTTCACAGTGCAGTTCAAGTTGGCCTTGAACTCACTTTGTAACTTTTTTTCTTTTGAGACAAAATCTAAGTTTCCCTGGCTAGCCTAGAACTTGCAAACCTAAACCACAGCCTCCTGATTAGCTGGGATTGTGGATGTGTGTCCCAACACCTGGCTATAGCTGTTCTTAATAATATAATGATAAACAGTTTTTGCCTGTATTTGTTTAGTATGCATGTATATTATACACATTGTTTGAGAGACAGTCCTTACTAATTGTGTATATTTTGGGTGCTTTTGGCTCACACAGTCACGGAGATGCTGGTTAACATTCTGAACATATGCTCTGATGATGAACTGATGTCTGATGATGAAACAGAAGGTAAATTTTCTACATTTAAACTAGGAAGTAGGAAGTTTAGGGTTGAATTTTAGTTTATCTTGAATTTTTTCCTATCAAAACTTGGTTCACTGTAGAAAAATAAAATTTGAAAATACAGGAAGCATAAATAGGAAAAAATATTCACTCATAATTTCACCATGTCATAGATGCTCACCACTGACGTCTTGATATTAGTTGTCTGTTGTCTTTGCATATATTCCTTCCTCTCATTTTTCTTACAAAAATTAGGTCATGTAATGGCATTATAAACATTTGCTTTTTAAAAAAGACTAATTTCTAGTGATTACATAGTTGTCATTGTTGATCAGTCTTTGTACTAAGCAATCCCAGGTTGTTGTGTACCAGATTTTTTTTAAAAGTTTTTGTTTTAAAAAACTCTACCAGAACTGAGCATTTAGCTCAGTGGCGTAAGTGCTTCCCTGGCGGGTGCAAGGCCATAAGTTCAATTCTCAGTACCAAAGGAAAAAGAAAACCTCTACCATTTTGACATCCATACAGTGATCCTTCCCTATGTCTTCCCCTATCCCCCAGCCCTAGCACTGGGGATTGAAACCAGGGAGTGCTGAGCTACATCCCCAACTCTTTATTTTGAGACAGGGTCTTGCTTAGTTGTCCAGGCTGACCTCGAACAAATGCATTTCAGGTGGTGTTATATGATATGAAAGGAAATAAAGCAGTATTAGAAAACCAAGAATAACATTGGCTTGATTATTTCTGTAGGATAAATTTCTAAAAGTTGCCTATCCATATCAGTTAGTACTTAAAATTTGGGGGTTGGAAATGTAGTTCAGGGTTAGAGCACTTGAATAAACATGTAAAGCCCCAGATTCATAAAAAAAAAAAAAATGTAAATGTGGTTTCGTTGGCCTCTAGGAAGGCTGTGCCATTTTACATCTGTATGTGTGATTCACAGTGCTCTCCTTAGTGCAGCTTTGTACACCTGTCGCTGTCTAATGTTTTAAAACGTGCTTTAATGATGGCACATGAACATTCTTTTTTTTTTTTATTGGTACCAGGGATCGAACTCACAACTATGCGCTTGCAAGGCAGGCACTTATGCCACTGAGCTAAATCCCCAGCCCCACACGTGAACATTCTTTTCTTGTGGTAATTTGCCTTATGTCTCTTCCATGAATGTTAACTGATATCTTCTGTCTAGCTTTCCACTGGGTTATGTGCATGTTTTTCCCTTATCGTTACGTGAGCAATCCTTAGATAGCAACCTTTTGTCGTGTACATAGCCAGGTATTATTTTCCTTGTGTGTTAGAGGTTTGCAAAAAAAAAGATGTGTCCTAACTTGTCTGAGAATGCAGATGACTGGACAGATGGTAGTCAACCTTGGACTCCTCTCCAGGCTCTGTGCTAAGGTGATACAGTCAGATGTTAGGATAAATTGCCCTTACAATGGAGAAAACCTAGCTCACTTGGGGGTATAAAGGTTTCCATATGCTTCAGATTTCTTTTTTCTTTTCTTTTCTTTTTTTTTTTTTTTTTTTTTGGTACCGGGGATCGAACTCATGATCTTGCGCTTGCCAGGCAGGCGCTTAAGCCACTGAGCTAAATCCCCGGCCCTGTGCTTCAGATTTCACATGGAAAGTCATGGGCAGAGAGAACAGAGTTTGTGAGTATCTTTACTTATGGGTTAGGAGATACTACAATGAGCCATTTCTTGTGAGGAAATGGTCCAGCCAAGTGAAAAAAACAGTGATAAGAATTTAAACCAGACATGGTGATGCACACCTGTAATCCCAGCACTTGGGAGGCTGAGGCAGAAGGATCACTGTGAGTTTGAGGCCAGCCAGGGCTACATAGTGAGTTCAAGGCCAGCCTGAACTACATAGCAAGACCCTGTCTCAAAAAAACAAAAGACCAAAACCAATTTGTCATTTGAGGAGCTATTACAACATGAGTGAGAGCCCCAGAAACAAGAAATAAAAGCAAACCCTCCAGGTTCTCCAGACATTGGCTTTATCAGATCAAAGTTTAAAATACCTGTGCTAAATTGAAAATAAAACTTGCTTCTGTGCTCAAGGACATACGAGATTAGATTGAAAGTTCGACAGAGAAATGTGAATTATAAAAGAAGATGTAGCAGGTTTGATAGAACATCAAAAGAAAGCTTTAGGACTGAAAAAGAATTCAACAGATGAATTAACCACACATTTGATAAAGCTAAACATGATCTGGAAATAGATCAGAAGAAACAATCTAGAATGAAGTATTAAGAGAAAAAAGACACAGTGTCTGCCTGGCAAGATGAGGTCCTGTGTTTGATTTCTGGTACCCAAAAAGAGAGAGAGAGAATGACTGCACAAAAACAGATCATCAGAAACAGAAAGTATAGTGAATAAGCATAGCATATTATGTCCCAGAAAAAAGAAAGAACAAGAATGGGTAGAAATAATATTCTTAAAACAGGACACAAACAACACTAACCATACAGGAAACTGTTGTAAAGTAGACAACAAAGCCAGCTGTGGTGGCACATGCCTGTAATCCCAGCCCTCTGAAGGCTGAGACAGGAGGGTTGCCACAAGTTTGAGGTCTGGGATATGTAGTCAGTTCAAAGCCAACCTAAACTGCTTGGCCAGACCCTCTCTCAAAAAACATAAGTAGGGCTGGGGATATAGCTCAGTGGTATAAGCACCTGCCTGGCAAGCGCAGGGTCCTGAATTGATTGCTAGTACAAGAAAAAGAAAAAAGCATAAATAAACAAAGAGTTAAGAACTTGTTTTATCCAGTATTCCTGTTAAGCTGGGAGTCTACTTAATAGAAGTATATGCAGCATAGAGAAGTACTGCAGGAATTCTCAGCAGCCTAATCCGTAGTTGCCAAAATTAAGACTCAGCCCAAATGACTGGTCAGTAAGAAGAAAGAACTGTGGCATGAGCACATAGTGGAATAGTACATGCTGATGAAAATGGACTATAGCAGTGTGGAGAAACATGGACAGATCTTGCAAACAGTGTTGAACAAATGAAGCAAGGCCAAAAAAGTGCACTCGATTGTCCCAGTTATATAAAGTTCTAAAGCAGTTAAAGCTTTAGCACTTATGCATGCACACTTACTTGGAAAACTATAAAGAACATCCAGACAGTGATTCTGTGGAAAGTCAAGAAGATTATTCGCTTTGGAGAGGAGAGAAACTAAGTATGGTGAGCCCGGATGGGGAGCAGACAACAAATGATCTGTTTGTTGACCTGAGTAATGGTTTTGTAGGCATTTACTTTTTAATAAACCAATGAGTTAGACACTTGTGTACTTTTATGTATGTTTGTTATACATTGCAATAAAAAGTAAAAGCCAGCCACTATGAAAGTGCTGGCAGTGGTGCCGCACACCTGTAATCCCAGCATTTGGGAGGCTGAGGCAGGAGGATTGCTGCAAGTTCAAGGCCAGCCTGAACTACATAGTAAGACCCAGTCTCAAGAAGACAAAAAAAAAATTTTTTTTTTAAAAGTTATTATGAAAGTGGAGAGTCAGGCAGGGATATAGCTCAGCAGCACAGTGTCTGTCTGGCAAGTGCAAGACCCTGAGTTTGATTCCTGGTACCAAAAAAAAAAAAAAAAAAAAAAAAAAAAATGCAGAGAAATTTTTGTGGAAATATTTGGAAACTTGACAAACAAATTCATTAGTATTATTAGCTGATTGGGGAAAGCTAAAACCCAGTTTAGCAGTAGGGAATGCTGAGTTCTAGCTCCAGTTGAGAACTAGGGAGGGGAGTTAGGGTTGGTAGTAACCTAATATAAGTGGATTGAATGAAAGCTGTTTGCAAAGCAAGTAAGGTCCTACTTGCTCCTGAGAGACTGACTGCCTCTTCCAAAGAGCATAACCCGAAAGATTTGTGGACTAGGAGTACAACTGAGGACATCAGTACCTAGAAGTGAAGAAGTGAGCCACACACTTCCTCAGTTCCCTGACTGAGGCCGTGACCGCTGAGTGCTGAGCTCATGGTCAGCGGTCTCCGCCCAGCAGCCGGGAAGGCTTGATGCCCCTCACACCAGCAGAGACCCGAGCAGTCTCTCTAGACAAAACAAAAACTGTTCAGAAGGCAACTGGAATTAATTTGAAATTATGAAGGCTTCAACCTTATTGAAAGGAAAATGTCCCCCCCCCCCAGAATAGGAGGAAATAGTGAATTCATGAAACAAAATAAGTGTTATTATTAAAAGAATTATGAACAGTTCCACCCTTTGTTCCTTGTTTGTTCCACACATACCTTTTTCTTTGTCTAATGTGATTTTCACGATGAAAGGAGTAGAAAATGTAAAATAATAATAGATGGGAAATTATGTGTACATGAGACATTTAAGAAATGGAAGAAACAACTGAGGGAAGGAATCTATATTTACCATTTAGCCTACTCTCAGTGCATTTCACTTTGATTTCTCTCTTCCATGCACACTTACATTCTCTTTTCATATTTCTATCTCCATTCCTTGTTTCTTGGTGTGTCTTCTCCCTGAAGATCTCTACATTTCAAGCTTTCAGAAAGGTATTCAACTGAAATGTGCTAAGACCGTAATACTTGCTGTCTGTCCTGCTGCCGTCTATTGAGTAGACCTTTTTAGTTGGTAGTTGACTAGTTTTGCACAGCCCTCTTTCCTCCCTTTTAGTAGTAGTGTCTGTGTTTTCTGCGGCCCTGCTGTTTGTTCCAGCAGGACATTGAGAGCTGGAGGCAAGGAAGGAATAGCCTTTCCTTTTCTGACTTATGAATGCAGTCACCTGATGCATGCCTGGACCTTGGCTTCTCATGTGTGGGCTATTTCCTAGGTCTTAGATGAGAACAAACCGTGAAGTCTTGCATTAACATTTTCTATATGCTGTTCAAAATACTTTAGTTGGGGCCAGGGATTTAACTCAGTGACACAGTGCGTGCCTGGCAAGCATAAGGTCCTGAGTTCAAGTCCTGGTAAACCCCCCCCAAAAAAAAACCCCAAATAAAATACCTTCGCCATCCATGTAGTTTGTACTGTACAGTTGTCCATAGTATGCTGAGGAAATAACTCACTGGTATGAGTAAGTGAAGATGGTAGTGTGAAAGCTGCCCTTAGTTAGGAGAGCTAGCTGGACCTTGTGTTCACTCAAAAACCAACTGCTTTAGTGACCACTGCCTTTGGCAGGCCATCCTTGCACCCTACAGAGGCTCACTGCATTCACGAAAGAGGTCTCTGCCATCGCAGCTGTCTTTGTGAGGTTTGTGTGTGTGTGTGTGTCCACTCTACACTGTTTTCTGCATTTCAGAACCACAAGCGTTCCCACCCCTCAAAGATCCACTCAGTCTTTTTTTTGTGGCTCCTTCATTCTTTACTTCACCTTTATCTCTTCTAGGCTGTTTTTTTTTTTTCTCTTGCTTCTTAGAATATCCTGGAATTTTTGTTTAAACAAACTTAGGCCTTGATTTTTCTTTTAAAAATAACAGTTTCTCTTTAAACAAAAAGCAGCACTTTATCCTGTGTTTTTAAAAGCCAACCTGTTACTGTATTCTTTAACTTATGTATTCTTTGTATTCTCTAAGGAAGCACTACAGTTCGAAAAGAGATCATCAAGAATAAAATCAGAGCCATTGGGAAGATGGCACGGGTCTTTTCAGTTCTTCGGTAAGGATCGGTCTGTTGTTAACAGTGTGGGATAGAGGCATTTTGAAAGCACATTAGAAGCTGACTTTAGAGTGTTCTTTTAGAATTGGAATTTGGTATTGGACCTACAGGCCTTCTGCTTGAATGCACATTGAGCAGACTAAAAATGTTAGGACAAGTATTCATGTGGTGCTCGCTTAGATGTAGCGCATGTAGTGGTTGAGTAAAGATTTCAGAGCCAGATTTACCTGTGTTCAAACTCTGATTCTGCCTATTTTCTGTGTGATCTTGAGCTTAATCTGTGCCTGCATTTCTGCGTCTATCAAAAAGAGATAAAAGAACTTAGCTCACAAGGTTGTTAAGTGAATTGAATAAGACAATGTATGGGAAATGCCTGGCTATAGACAGTTTTGGTTGAAAAACAGAATCTATCTGGTTGTTTAAGATAGGAATATTTGTAGAAAACCTCTTCTTTGAGTCAGAGGCTGGTTAGAAGTGGAGGAGCCTGTCTTGTCCATGCCTCTGTATTTTAACCTTCCTGTGTGTACTGTGGAATGGCGAGGTGGGAGCTCCCTGGCATTAACCAGGGCTCTGGTGTTCCTTTGCAGTGAGGAGAGTGAGAGTGTGCTGACCCTCAAGGGCCTCACACCCACAGGTACACTTCCCCTGGGTGTCCTCTCTGGAGGAAAGCAGACCATTGAGACTGGTGAGTATGAGGTGCTCTGCTCTCTGAATGCTTGCAGTGAGCATAAAATTAAGGAGAGCTGCTTTCAGTGAATGGCACTGGAGCAGTTGGGTAGCTGGGGGGGGTGAATCTTGACCCCTAAGCTCTCTCTGTACACAAACCCTAATTCAAACTGTATTACAACTTAAATGGAAAAGATAAAAAAACACAAAAACCAAAAAACTCTTAGAACAAAGTATGGAGATTAGGCGTTATGGTGGGCAAAGGGTCCTTAAGCAGGACACGAAAACACTAACCATAAAAGAAAAACATTAGTAAATCTCTCTCTCTCTCTCTCTCTCCCTCCCTCCCTCCCTCCCTCCCTCCCTCCCTCCCTCCCTGTCTCTCTCTCTCTCTTTGGTCTTGTTAAGACAGGGTTTCACTGTGTAGTTCAGGCTGGCCTTGAACTCATGTTGTAGCCCAACCTGGCCTCAAACTCATGGCCATCCTCTTGCCTCAGCCTCCCGAATGCTAAAATTTACAGGTGTGTACCACCATGCCCAGTTTGAATTCCATTAAAATAGTATCTCCTAGCAGGTCACAGTGGCACAGGTAGCTGTTAGCTACTGTGGAAGTTGAGGTGGGGGCGTCACCTGAATTTATGAGTTCAAGACCACCCTGAAGAGCTTAGTAAGGCCCATTTCAGAATAATTCCTCATGAAAATAAATGATTAAGAGAGGGAAAAGGCAAGCCATAAATTAAGATTTTTTCAATACATATGTCTAACAAAGAAATTAATCAGAATATATAAAGAATTAAAGATACTAAGAAAAATTTTAAAAGATCAAATAATTTAACCGGTCTTTCACAAAAAGATGTCAAAATGGCCAATAACCATATCAAAAGATACTATATTCTTCTGGAAAACAGATATTAACACCACACTGAGATGCCACTGTGTACCCACTAGAATGAGTAAGCATTTAAAATCGGATAAGAAGCCTGGCTTAGTGGCACATACCTGTAATCCCAGCATTCAGGAGGCTGAGGCAGGAGAATCACCCTGAGTTCAAGGTCAGCCTGAACTACATAATAAGACCCTTTCTCAAAAAAACTGAAATGAAATAAATACCAAATCAAATCTAACAAGTACAAATGTTGATGAGTTTGTGGAGAAATAGAACTGGAGACATGTCGGTGGGTTATAAAGGGATTGAACCATTTCAGCAAACTATTAGGCAGTAAAGTGAAATGTGTATCTCCCCGACAACACTGCATTTGCATACCTGGCATATATTCAAGAGAAATTGGTACACATGTCCGCCAAAGGATGTGCAAAGGGTGTTCCTATAGGTTTACTTACAATAGCTCCAAACTGAAAATTACCCCAGTGTCCATCGATAGTAGGGTAGATAAATCATATTATGTTTATACAATGAGGCACTGTTGAACAGTTTTAAACTAACCTGTTGTGGATACATGCAATCACATATTCAACTAATACCACCAGACATGAGTTGGGGATGTAACTCAGTGTCCCAGGCCCTGAGTTCAGTTCCCAGCAACACAAAAATAAATAATAACCAAAAAATCCAGACTAAAGGGCCACAGACTGTGCGATGTGTCTGATCTCTGAGGACAGCAGGCTAAGTAATGGGGTGAGAAGTTCAGATGCACTTCCTCTGGGATGATATTGGCCCAGAGCCACACTGGGACCATGGGATGTTGGGAATGCTATGCCTCATGTTTGGACAGAAGTTACATGTGTGTTGTATGTGATTTGGACACACGTTATAGCTCATGTATATTTTATACCTCAGTGAGAAAATGGTCTGGAAAATTTGTCTCCAACAGAGCAGGAGTTTGCCTCTGGCCTGTAGCCATGCTTTACTCCAGTGCTGATGTCCCCTCTTCAATCAGAGCATCCATTCTAAAAATCATGCAAGAGCCAGGTGTGATTGTACAAGCCTCTAATCCCGGCACTCAGGAAACTGAGTCAGGAAGATCACCACGATTTCAAGGCCAACCTGAACTGCGTAACAAGACCCTGTCTGAAATCAAAAATGTAAAAATCATATGAGCACTGGCTTTAAGTAGAGGGCATTATGGAATTAAGGAATGAAGCTTGGCGTTTATCAAAATGTACATGAAACTGGTCAAATAGGGAGGAAACGCGTTCCTAGTTGAATGACTTAACTCTGGCCTGAGAACTGGAACTGAAGCATTACTTTCAAAGTTTCACTGCTTCTTGTTCCCCTTGTGCTACTGAATTAGTCCTGCAGGTTTTTGTTGTGCCTGCTCCCCCATTCTGTCACTTACAGGAATTCCTTTTGTGGGAATCTTGACTAGAGAAATAAATTTTTTTCTCATTTATAGATTTGAATTCCTCCTTTTCAAACTGAGTACTGAAGTATTAGATTTTAGCTATTTAGAAGGAAGACTGAACATTTTATCTTTGCAAGTATATAATTTTTTCTTTTCTTTTTTCCTTTTTTCTTAAGAGACCAGGCATTGCTCAGTTGCCCAGACTGAACCTGGACACCTGTGCTCAAGCACCCCCTGTGCCTCTGACCTCTGTGTGCCTGGGACTCTGGGCCGTTCACCCAGCTTATTCTCTCCATTCCTTTAGTTTCATAGAAAAAGACAGTCAGCTGTTTCAGATAAGAGACTCACCCTCAAATAAATGTGCAGCTATTTGCTTTTTAAAGCAAAATGCTTTTTGACCTTTGTTTTTATTTAGTACTTGGTCATGTGGGATGGTGGAGAATAGCGCTGACAAGGATATTTTCATGTAATGGGAAGTAACATGGGTGAAGAAAAGGAGAAATGTTCTGTAGCCTTTCTTGAAGTTTTGAAAATTGGTTGATCCACAGACTTGTTTTAGCCTGAACCAAACTAGACCTTAAAAGAGCAAATCTACACACCAATGACAAGTAGCAAAGAAAATTTATAGATGTGTTATTTGGGGATTTGCTTATTTATTTATAACTTCTGGTCACCTTTTGGGCTGAGCCCAGTTTATCTAGTTTCTCATTATTCCTGATTTGAATGTCTTAATCAGTTTAGGATTTTTTATTGATATTCCTGAAATTGCTGGAAATCTTCAGAAATGTGTAAGAACACAACTAAAGTTGGTGCCAAATTTCAGAACTTCTCGTTGGTTGACAGGGAGTGAGTTTGGTTTGTCATCTTCACATCAGAGTCTCAGTTCTATATGCTCATGGGTGAAACAGAACTGATCTAGAGCGGAAACAGATCTTTTATTGTTAATATAACTTTCCTTAAAGAGCTTTCAACCAGTGATAACCCTTATGACTTTACAGCCATGTTCATTTATACCTTACTTTCTTGCAAGAGAGGCTGGAGTGAGTAACAGTATATGTACAACACAGGAAAGTAAATAAATGTGCGTGGAAATTGGAGCATAAAAGAAGATCCAACAGCCAGCCACAAATTTGACACCAAGCTACCTAGTTGCTAAAATCAAGAGGAAAACCAAGAAAAGAACAACATTCGCAAAGACATGTGAAAAAATAATTATAAATTAGACCACATCAAAATTTGAAAACTTAAAAGCCAGGAGTGATGATGTACGCCTGTCATCCCAGCACTCTGGAGGCTGAGACAAGAGGGTTACTGCGAGGTCAAGGCCAGCCCGGGCTACATAATGAGTTGAAGGCTGGCCTGGAATACACAGCATGACTCTGTCTCAAAAAAATGTTATGCTACAAGTGGAACTATCAAGAAAACAAAAAAGACAGCTTACAGAATGTGTAAAAATATTCACAAATCACAAGGGACTCTTATCTAGAAAATACAAAGAATGCTTACAACTAAATAATAAAAAGACATCACAGCTAAATAAGGATAAAGAATTTGAATTGACATTTTTCCAAAGAAGACATACAAGTGGCCCATGAAGGGATGTTTGACATCACTAGACATTCCAGAAATGCAGAGCAAAACCATACTGAGATAGCACTTCACATTCAGGAGGATGGCTACAGCACAAAAGATAAGACGTGTTGTTGAGGGCTGGGGTGCAGGTGCTTGCCTAGCATGCACAAAGCTCTGGGTTCATCCCCAGCAATGAAATAAAGAAGTATTGGTGAGATTATGGAGAAATTGGCTCTGTTATACATAGCTTCTGGGAGTCTAAAATGGTGTGGCCACTTTGGAGAAAACATTCTGGTAGTTCTTCAGACAAGTGAACAGTTACCATGTGACCCATAGTTCAAGGCCTGGCTACATACCACCCCCCAGAGAAATGAAATATGTCCACAAAAATGTGTGCTCGAATGTTCATAAATGACACATTCATATAGCCAAAAATGATTAAGACTCAAGTGTCCACCAGCTAGACAAACAAAGCATGGTATACATAATGGAATACTATTCAGCCATAGAAAGGAACAAAGTACATGCTGCAACCTGAATGAGCCTTGAAAACATTGTGTTAAGTCAAAGACGTTAGTCATTAGATGCATGATTCCACTTACATGAGATAGTCAGAAGAGGCAGATCCATAGATAGGAAATACATTAGTGGTTGACTAGTGGTAAGAGGAAGAGGTAAGGGAAATGGGGGGTGACTGCTAATGGTTAGGTGTGATGAAAATCTTCTAAAACAGTTCTATATGAGTGTCTCTTTAAGATCCCTCAGTGCACACTGCTGTCACAGCATCCAGTAGAGGAGCAGTTCTGGGACAGCCCAAGACCACACAGGCCCAGCACACATCTTACCATGTGGCTTTTCAACTCGAATTGGAACAGCATTCTGAAGCCAGTTTCAGGCCAAGCTTGCCTCTCCTGCAGTCTTGTCAGTGTTACACTGTAGAAGGCGCTGGAGTTTCCTGTGCAGTTTATTTCCTGTGAGGGGAACAGAGGAGCCGAGGCAGTGCTCTAAGACCTTGCTACACGTGGTAGACCAGTGTAAGCACCTGGCGAATTAAACTCAGTGCTGGTGCCTTTGTACTTGCTGCATTAGGAAGTCAGCAGCTTAATTCCTTCCATCTCTCTTCTAATGATTATGTAATGCCTCAAGAACAGCAGACTTGCTTCTTACTCTGTGCCCTTTCCCTGCCATCTTTAACAGCATTCAGACTGGAGGAATTGATAGGTTCACATGCAGAAACTTCCTGCTGTGAAGAACATGGCTTTTGGAGAAATTGGGGGTGGGAGGCTGATAGACTCTTCCTTATGACAGCCTGTAACCTTTTCATGTTAGGGTTTTTGTTGTCTGAAAAGTTAAGGTGTAAGGAAGTCTCCCTCTTGATACTAATTTTAAATTGTTTCCATTTTGACCACTGAGGGAAGGAGAAGAGGGCTTTCTTGATCATTGACTTGAGTGGAAGCATGTGGGTTGTCGGTGTCAGTCTTTGCCATGTCCCAGTCCCACATGGGCACATGCATTTCCGGTGGAACTGAAGAACCCTGTGCCTCTGCCACTTAGTAGTCCCCCTCCAGACAAGAAATAGCCCTTCACTTGTAAAGCATCTTTTTCTTCTTCGAAATGCCAGTCTGTTACTCAAAGACCACTCTTTTTTATTAAATAATTAAAAGAATGGCTGGCTCCCACATAAGTCATTTGAGAACAGTAAGTTGTAATAGTAAATAAATTTTTTGAATAGGCTCCAATGATATCTTAACAATACCATCCAAGCTATTAAAAATTGAAACTCAGTTGTTAAATGATTTGCAGTAGCACATTCCTGTAGTCCCAGCTACTCAGGCAGCTAAGGCAGAAGGATTCCAAGTGCAAGGCCAGTCTGGGCAACTTAGCAAGACCTAGTCTGAAAATTTAAGGAAAGGATAGGGAAGGAACACCCTAAAAGTATAGCTCAGTGGTAGAGCATCCCCATGCTTCACTCCTTGGAACTATAAAAAATTGATTTAACAAGTAATTTTGATATGTGCTATTAAGACATAAACTAGAGCTGGGTGTAGTGATGCAGGAGGCTGAGGCAGGAGGATTGCTGTGATTTCGAGGCCAACTTGGATTCCATAGTGAGCTCAAGACCAACCTGAACTATATAGCGAGACTCTGTCTCAGAAGAACAATAACAAAAAAGACATAAACTAGCAGTTGGCTGTTTCAAATGAAGAGAGCAATGTTCCAGTGCCACTTACATGCTAAAAATATGAGAAACTTTCCTGTCTTGTGTTGTTCCCCCACACTACTTAGCTCCTCACAGTAATCTCTGGCTTCTCTCACTAGGGGACTTGCTCGGTGGATAGGGGAGGCGAGCAGGAGGGGCCTGGGTGTCAGTGCTGGCAGCAGAGCTGCTGGTTTACTCACTCTTCTCTGTCTTCATTTTGCATGCCACTGCTCCTGCCCTCTTACAGCCACAGTAGAAGCGGTAGAGGCCCAGGAAGGTATGGCTGTATTCCTCGGGTAGATGTGCTCATGTGTCTGTCTACTGGTTTTAAAAGGCTTTTTCGGTGTTTCAGATGTTTTATTATTGCATTACCAGAACTGTAAGAACAAGAAAAGGGATAAACATTCCTAGGCATGTTCACACAGTCTGTGTCTTTATTCGTTTAAATGACCTATACCACAGCTAAAGCCCTTGGTGGGACTTGTCAGTTTTTACACAGTAATTGAAGCGTAAGCAACCGCTGGTGTGACGTGGAGTGGTTTAATCCCGTATCTCTTCCCCACGCAAAAGACATCCCTGTGACTAAGGTCAGACAGGGCAACCTCTTTATCTAATGAGTCTAAGATTATTAAAAGCAAAGACAAAAATAGTTTCAGTTGGTTCATTTCAGAGGTTGTCCTAAGACAATTAACGTAAATTATTTTTATTTCTATGGAGACTCATTTTAAGCAACACTGTTTATAAATTTGTAGATGAAAAACCATTGGAACTGATAAACCTATAAATTTTTTATTAGGTAAGGTATTTGAAAATGCTTTTTTTTGACAGTCTAAGCCCAGTCTAAGTTGAATCAGAAGGAAAATATCAAGAAGCTGTGTCGATGGTTTTTATACTATGTTCAGCTCCTGGTTGTGCAAGATAAAAAGCTGTCTTAAACAAAAAGCCACCTTGTTTCTTTTGTGGTCAATGTAATGTTTGTGCTTGAGACAACAACTCTGAGCCAGGCATGGTAGCACATGCCTGTAATCCAGGCACTCTGGAGGCTGAGTCAGGGGCATCCCAGACTTAAGCCCAGTCTGGGAAACTTAATAATTTAGTGAGATCCCTGTCTCAAAGCTTTAAAAAAAAAAAAAAATTGGCTGACGATGTAGCTCAAAGCAAAGGGCCCTGGGTTCAATTCCCAGTACTTTGAAAAAAAAAAAAAAAAAGCAATTATTGAGTTTAACTGTTTAATTTGTTCTGTTACTGTAGTGTTGCCCTTTTTTCCTAGCGAGCATGTTTCTGGTCCACTCTTTCTCAAACTGGGGCTAAGAGCTTGTTAGCATTTCAGCAGGCATACTTCTGCCATGATAGAGCTTTTATGAAGATTTCAGTTTTAGCTGCCATTTCCCTTGAAGGAAGCAGTAGTTTTAGATGCGGCTGGCTGAGTCGTATGTTGTCTGTTGCCTTCACCAGACGTGTGCTCTGTGGCCACCTTTCTGTCTTCTCTGGGAGGATGTTGGGTGTGAGCTTTGTTGAACTACCGCTTTGTGCCTAACTGAGCACTCCCCACCCCCTGTCCTGTTTCTCTTTAGCCATCCGAGGGTTTACACTGCAGCACAAGATCCGGAGTTTTGAAGAAGCCCGAGGACTGGACCGAATTAATGAGCGAATGCCACCTCGAAAAGACAGTGGACACGATGGGCCATCGAAACTGGTGACCCCAGTCCATGGGAAGAAAGCCCAGTGATGACTCAGGCGTGCTGGGACACAGGTGGATCCCAAGCTTAAGAACAAATTTTATTTATTATCAGAAAATGCGACAAAAACAAACCTGGAGGTGCATTCATAATTTAGTCTGGATTTATTCTGTAAGAAGGGCGAATGTTTTATAAATTCTTTTAATTTGTGTTCAATATATACAAAAAGCACATCTGTTTTGTTTTTCCCTATTATCCCCCTGATTTTTAGGAGCAAATCTGATCGTTACCAATACATATGTGAAGTTTGTGCTACTAAGGGGAACTTCCCCTAATAAAAGGGCCTTGGAAACCTCAGCCCTGGGTTTCTGACTTGAACTAGTTAGCCTTTTATCTTGCTTTTGGAAGGAAGTAGCATTTATCTAAGACTATTAACTTTTCAAACTGAAGATAGTTTTTCTTCTTTCTGCTGGGTGCCACTGGGAAAAGGTCTCTTAGATTTCAGTGGCTAAAATTGCTTCTGTTCTGATAGAAGTTTGCTTAGATTAGAGCTTCCAGGTAAATAACCCAATGATTTAAGGACCGAGGAGAATGTTTTTCATAATAGCCTGCTCTTCTGGACTCTCAGTTCTTTTTAACATGTTCTAGTAAAACAAAATAAAAATAATGATGAATTTTCTTAGAGTTACTTATAATGTATGCATCTAAGGCTGGGGGTATAGCTCAGTGGTAGAGAGCTTGCCCTGGCTTCCATCCTTAACACTGAAAATAAAAAATCATCCATCTAACCACAGGCATGATTGGCTTATACTCTCCTCAGAAACTGGGGAGAAAGATTTCAGAAAGCTTTAAGTGTTACCATATTCTTTTGTTTTTGTTTTTGGATTTGGGGTGATGTATCTACTTGAAGAGTAAATTAAATATCTAAATATTTTAAACATCCTCAGCAGAACCTTCAACAGGGGGAAGCATTTATGCTCTCTAGTCGGCTACGTCAGCTGTGCATCTGTTTCAGTGTCAGTATTTCTGAAAGGAGCCAGTGAGGGTAGTATGATCCCCTCATGAATTGAGCCTTCTTGAAGGGCATTGGGTTTCCTGTCTTCTAGATCCAGTTAGAAGTTTGTGCCTCTGTCTTTCATGCTCATTAGGTTGAACTGTATGTCAACTTTCATTAGCATATTGTGGGATACAAAAACAAGTGTTCAACTACTGTGTTTAAATAATCTTCCTTTAATTTGTTTTTCATGTCACAACCTAGTGAAGGAAATTCCAGATCCTGTTACTGGCTTAGTCTGAACACAGGTGCCAGGTCACCTCTGTAATGAGGGTGTGTGTCTGGGCACACTATTTAAAAAGAATGGAAAAAGCAAATGCATGGGATTCCTGACTGTCATTTGGGTGTGAGAGTCCAGCATTAAAGCAGGTACCTCAGACAACAGTACCTCATGTTTAGAGCTTCAAGAAAACCAAAAGCCCCAGAAAACAATGTATGTTTTCCTAAAAAACTGTAATTTAATTGGAAGAATGAAGACTTAGCCCACCTGTTTGTTCTTCTGTACATTTTTGCCAGTAGTTCCCAGATTGTTTATGACAGAGACCAAAGCATTCTTGGTGATTGGGCTCTGCCTGCATGGATTTCTCTGTCAATAAAAGAAGCAGGGCCTGATGGCACACACCTGTAATCCCACCCTTCTGGAGTGAGGCAGGAGGATTGCTGTGAGTTCAAGGCCAGCCTGGACTAACATAATGAGTTCAAGGCCGAACTGTCTCAAAAAAAAAAAAAAAAAGTGCTATTTGGGGAGAAGATAAAGGATTTCCTATTGAGTTCTAAGTAAAGCCTAGGAGAGAAGAGAGAAAAAGACTTGAGTCCCTCTTCCAAGAGAGGAATTAACCCCCTGGACATCCTCACTTTCCTCTCCCCTAACCTCAGTGATACAAAAGTTCTGTCTTTGGAAATCTCACCAACAAATGTCAGTCCACATGACAGATTGTAGGATTGGGAGTCCCTTACTACTTTCTCCTTTTCATTGCAGATTGTTACATGCAACACACACACTGTCAGTCCATGTGTAAAAACCACTCTTAAGGGTCTCCATCTGCCAGCAGTAGTGAAATAGTTGCAAATGCTTATGACCAAACAATACTTTTCTAGTGAAAAGGTACACTTACTTAATAATTTCATAATCTTCTCAAAAAGAGGTGATAAATCAAGTTCCGTTGAGAGTCACTCATAGAAGGGTATTCCATGGATACCCTCAGAGCTGTTGAAGATTAACAGGGTAGAAAGGTGAGAAGAACTTTTTCAAGAAAACATGAGCAAGTTTAAGACAAAACACCACCAGCTGTCAAAGGTAACTGGAGTCAGAAATTCTGAGGTCTAAAAGATAACTTCTGTGGAAATCCAGGCTCTTGGCTGGGGGAGTAGCTTAGTGGTCAGCCACTTACCTGGCGTGCAAAACTTGCCAGTGCAGACCCCAGCACTGCAAAACTGAATTGAATGAGCGAATAAGATTTTTTAAAAAGTGAGTTTTCCTTTTAGCGTATAGTTCCCTCATCCATATTTGCATCTATGACTGAAAACAGTTTCGAAAGCATAAGCCTTAGAAGTATGTTGTATAGCCAGACGTGGTGGCACATGTCTGTAATCTCAGCTCTCAAGAAACTGAGACAGGAGAGTCACTGAGAATTTGAGGCCCACCTGGGTTACATAGTGAGTTGAAAGCTAACCTGAACTACATAGTGCAGCCCTGTCTCAAAAAAAGAAATGTGTTGTAATAACAGTCCTGTTTCTTCACTTTAGGTTTCACTGGAGGCTTTTAATATATTTCAGAATGTTTGAATCTAAACAACAGCTTCCAAGGTGGCTAGATGCCCACCCTGGTTTGCCCTCAAACTGCTGTTTCTTCCAAGAACCGTCATTGTGAATAAACATTGTAACTGCTGTCGAAGCTCTGTGGTGTTGGCGTTTTCAAATCCTCTTGTTTTATTAAATCCTTCCCATGTTTTCAAGATACTAAAATTACTTTCCTTTTGTTCACCTTCACATTAAGGTTCACAAAGACCTTTTTTTTTAATGAAACTTCTCTGATTTAGGAAAACAAAATAACCACTTCTGATATCAGTTCCCTGAGCATGTCTGAAGACACCTGTGTATGCTTTTCTGAAATGCCATTTTGAAAATGATGTTTCACATGGACAAGTCTCTCGATTTTGGTTAAATGCACATCATGAGAAATGTTTAAGAAAAAAGATCAGATGACTTTTTAAAATAAAAATGTTGGCTGGGGATTTAGCTCAGCAGGCATAAGCGCCTGCCTTATAAGCACGCAGTTGTGAGTTTGATCCCCAGTACTAAAAAAATAAATAAAATAAAAATGTAAAATATCCCACACTTCTTTTCAAAACACCCATTTTAAATCTGTGTTTTGTTTAGTACAAAGTGATACACCTGTGTGTATGTGCATGCATCCTTAGCGGAATACCACAAAATCAACTTTAGTTTTCTTTACAGCCTCAAGGTGACACTTTGCTTATGAAAAGAAACATTGCTGATTTGCTGGACTTTCGTCATTAGATTTTGACCAGAAAAGTGAAAATTGCTTATCACAATCTGATGGACTTGATCACACCTTGAACTTTGCTGAGGAATAGAAAGTCTGACTGTCTGGGAATGTCAGTATTTTTCCTTTTATTTGGATTTGCTTTGCATTTTCTGTTGTTCCATGAACAGTTGCCATTCCTTGAAGAAAATTTCTTTAGATAGCAAAGGTTTATTTTTTTAACTTGGTAACTTAGGGATGATTCCCTGTCAGTATTTAAAATAAGAAAAAGCTTTTTTTTTTTTTTTTTTTTTTTTTTTTTTTTTTTTTTTTTTTTTTTTTTTTGAGATAGGGTCTCACCATGCAATTCAGGCTGGCCTTGAGCTCACTCTGTAGCCCAGGCCATCCAACTTACAACAATCCTCCTGCCTTAGCCTCCCAAGTGCTGTGATTATAGGTGTGTGCCACCACAGCCAACTAACCCTTCTTTGGTCACTCAAATATGTATTACTTAATGTCATTAAGGAGCAAGGGTGGGATTTCTGAAAAACAGTCACTTTGGGGAGTTTCAGCCTTGGCATTGTCCCTGACATCCTCTTCCTTCTGAGTGGTTTTAAAATACAAAGTTTGAGGCAGCTAGTCTCTAATAAGAAAACTCCTATGTCCCATGTGAGGTGCAGTGGGGCTTGCAGTCATAGTCATTACTCAGGAGCCTCTCCAGCTTTTCAGAATGAGGAAGGTAGAAATCTGTGTCATCTACCTTCTCTTATTTTATATAAATGTTGTAGCTGATTTCAAGAGCTTTTGACTGTACCCTATGCTTTAATATAAAATTCAAGTTCTTCAAAGTTCATCCTGCAGTCTGGGTGATCAGTCAGTTAAACTGGGTTAGGAAGAGAATGTCCCACATTGACTGATTTCGTAGTTTTACTTTATATTAATTGTCAAATTTTTCTTCCCAGTCTTTGTATTGAAATTATTTTCTAATTATTTAGATCTGAAATGCACTCTAGAACTCTCATGTGTCAGAGGTGGAGCTTTTGGAGTGAGTGGGTCATGAGGACAATATATTCATCAGTGTAATGCACTGATGAGCTCTAGCTGAATGTGCTATAAGGTGGGGCCCGTGGAGGAGGTGTATTCCTGGAGGGGTGCCTTTAGGAAATGTGTCTCTGTCTCTAACTCTTCCTGCTGTTCCGTGGTTGAGCGGTTTCCTTCTGCCATGCCATTTCTGCCTGGGAGCCAGCTGACCATGGACTGAACCCTCTAAAGCTGTGAACCAAATAGTCCTTTAGGTTGCAAGTGTCAGGTATTTTGTCCTAACAATGAGAAAGTAATACCCTAATCCATAAAGACTTGTTCAAATAGCATTCTAGAATCTCCAATATTTATTGTAGTTGTTACGGTAATAGTAGAACCTCAGTTTCTTTAAAAACATTATTCAGTTTTTCATTCCCAGGCAGATACCAGAGGGAGAGAACCCAGAGCTCCAATTGTGGGTATGAGGCCCCAATTTCCTAAATTACTTGGCGTTATAACCATGGGTTCTACCTTGTCTGGCAGCCAGTCCACATCTTTTCTGAACTCTGCTAGACAGGGAGTAAAGGGCAGCCTGGAAAGGCCCAGCAAAAGATTGATGGTCTGGGTTACATGGAGGACACTTCTAAAGTATGGTATTGTCACAGCCCCTTTTCAGTCTGCTGTGATCAGTCACTCAACAGGAAGGCTGAAGAAAGAGCAGATGTGTGTAGAGGAAGAAAGTTGTGTAGCTGAAGGACAGAGGTGTTACTGTTATCGGAAGGGCCAGCAGTGAACAATAGGGCTTTGTGCCATTGACAGAGTGCGGGAGAGGGACACCCCAACATTACACTGGGACTTGGACCTGCCCTGCCTCTATCTGGCCAGCCAGAGTGAATGGGGTCAGTGTTAACTGCTTTCATCTATGCAGTCACAAAGGTGAAGATGATACTAGAGAGTATATTCCCTCCTGGGAAGCCTTGACCTCATGCCCCCACAACTGTGGCAGGCCTTGCTAAATAACACCTTTGTTTGAGATAGGGTTATGCGTCTTCTCCTCAGCGCCCTCATGACAAGTCTAGGTGGCTTCAGGTCCAGAAGCAAGGACACGGACATGGCCCATCCTTTGGTGCAGCTGTGAAGTGGGGCTGTGCATACTGCCTCTGTAAGTTCTGGCCTAGAGCCCCCCCTCATTACAGTTCTCTCCAAAGACCTTTTTAAATTTAAGTTTTATTTTTGCATGTTGAAGTGCATGTAGTAAGGAAGAGGCAGCCATGGATTTTGATTTGGGCAATACAGATGTGTTGTCTATCACAGTACCTTTTAGAAGATGCCATTGAAAAAGATTTTACCTTTCTCAGTGTGTTGTAACCGATAGCCCAGAAATGTCAGCACACTTTTTACAAGAAAAGTTCCTGATTTTGCTGCTTACATGTTGTGTGCTACTTGTGAGGCTAGTTGGTATTGTTTTTCTAAAGGTTCTTCTGAATGACGGATTGTTTTGCTTGGATTTAGAGACTGCCTACTTTTTCTTTCAGTGGTGTTAAAGAAATGAGAGTGTTACTTATTGGCAGAAGTCATTTATTAAATCTTTTTGTGAACAAAACATTACTTTGTTAGAACTTTGTTACTGTAAATTGGAAGTCATCTTAAGATAAAAAGAAGAAAAGACCCTTAAATTCCGTAATTTATTGGCTCCCTGTGTCTTTATTTCCTTGTAGAGGCACTGATACTTGGTTCCTACCCATTTAATAATTCTAGGAGTCAAGGGAAAGCCTGGCTACCAAGATCTGGTCTGTCTGTTCTCTGTCAAGGAATTCCCCTCCCAAAGGAGGGATCCCCTCACAGTAACAAGGACTTCCTTCCTTCATTCTTCCAGCCCTTTAGTTTAAAGCTCTTCAGCAGCTACTTCCATGCTGCTTTTTCCCACTGAAAACCTTACTGCTTCCTTGACTCTGACCTCCTGGCTGGCATTCTGCCCACCACCGTTTCCTTCTGGAGCCCCTACGCCTGTGGCTTTTCCAGCAGAGGCCACTAGTGAAGAAAAGGAAGAAGGATATCCCAGAACACACAGTCTTTACAAAGGATAAAAATAGGTTTTTATTATGGTAATTTAATAACCCTGTATGGGATCCTAACAATAGACATGGCTGAAAGGCAATGTGGGAGGAGTCAAAGAAGCCAGAGAGAAGTTGAAGTGGAGTTGAACTATTAAGGACAGGAAGTCCCCAAGCAGCCTTTTGCTTCCTGTGCAAAGGGAATATACCATGAGGTGCTGTGGATTCCTAGGAACAGATTCACTCCTCTGGGAAAGTGGAGGTGAAGATAGGGAACAATACAGGTCCTGGTGTGGAGGTGGAAGGGCCCAATCCAGCACTTCAGCCCCAAACGGCAGTTTGACTTCAAATACACAAAGATTAAGGGGCCACAGTGTAGTTTACAGGCCAGAAAACAAGCTCAGATTTCTAATTTTACAAAAGCTGAGTATGCATGTTACTCCATAGTGTTCTGGGTTAGCAGTGTCATTTCCCTTAGCCAAAATACTGGTAAAATGAAGTATTACTTGCCCTTATTTACAGAGTTGTGGAAAGCTTCTGTAAGAGCCTTGGAATGAAAGGCTGACACGAAAATTCATGTTGACCTCTCACTAGATCTAGATCTAGTTCCCACTTGTTGCCTGCTACAGGTAATTGCATAGTCTTGCTTTTTGGTTTTGTTAAAGAATTAACTTTCAGAAAGTCTACTTATTGTTGATACAGGGGATTCATAATTTACTGCTAAATTAAGTCTTTCAGTGTTACGCAGTGAAGGAGTTCATCACAGAATTCAAGGAGGTGGGAAGACAGATTAGCCTTTGTTCTGAAGCCAGAGCACTGCCTCACGGTGTCCACTGGCCAACCAATCAGCCTGCTTTCCTTCCTTATCTCAGTTTACCTGAGCAGGGAAGGAAGGCTGAGGCAGATCTAATTTTCCAGCCCCTGGTGCTATGCCCTTCTCTGTGGCCCAGTTGACTTGGCTTGGTTTCCCCTCTGAGATCATCGTGTACTTATCCTTCCCTTATAAAATCTGCTTTCTATAGAGCTGACAGCCACTTGGTCTTTTCATCTTTCCTGAGACCTGAAGTTTGTCCGCTCAGAGCTTCTCAAAGACACCCCATCTGCACATTGTTCATTTGCTCATCCATAAAAAGGGAGAGAACAGTTGTGGATGTGATGACCATGTCACAGCTTTGGGGGACAGACTGGGAAAACTGGGCAAAAAGCCTGAGTTCTCTGACAGCCCTTGGGGACTGGATGTGAGTGCCGGAGAGCCCTGAATAGAAGTCTGTGGCATCATGTGTATGCTATGCAAAGATTAGTGAAAGGCAGACCTGAAGCCTGCACTCCCATGGGGTCCATGTTCCAGTCCTGGCTGCTGGCCCCAGCATTGACCTCACAGAAATCCCTTATTTGTAGTGACTATGCCAAAAAAAGAAATTGTGGATTCCAGATGGCCAGGTCATGCCATTGTCTGCATAGGAGGGCCTTTGAAGCCCCAAAGTGGGTCACCTGCACTTTCCTCCCTTGCTTGCCTGTTCCCATGAGTGGCTGGCACAGAAAGGGCCGTCAGTGGAACTTGGCTGGCAGCACTGCAGGAGCTGGAATCAGGGGAGGACCCAGGAGAGAGGATGGGGCCCAGGGGATGAAACAGAGTCCAGACCACACTGGCATGTCCAAGGTGACTTGGTTTCAGCTCCTCACTGCCATGTCACTGGTCTCATCTACAGAAGTGCAAACTGCTTGACTCCCTTTGCTAACCCTGCCTGATATGCAGTGAGAAAACCCTCGTCTGAGTACACAAATAAAAACTGGGAGCTTACCTGGAGCATGTCCAGCATTAGCAGAAAAGGGACAGCAGACATCCTTCCTCTAACACTGGGGGGTTGGGGCCAGGGCAGGTGTGGGAGATTGAAGAGCATGGCCCTGAAAATGGTAGACTCCCAAGACTAGAGAGAGACACTCAGCAAATGACAGTTGCCCAGTCTGGCGGAGCATGCAGAGGCAGGAGGAAAAAGCAGCCTGAGAGCTCTTTGTTTCCCCTCATTCACTCTTTTGGTGCCAGTAGGTGTTTTTGACTTCCCTCTCTGTAAGGAACCCCAGCACTTCTGGGTAACTAACCATGCCCTGGGGTGGTGACTGAGGACCTGAGTTCTGGAATGGGGAGGGTGTTCAACAGACACAAGTTGCCAGCTGCAGCCAGGCTGGGGACCCCAGTGACTGCAATCAGATAGCTGAGAAAAAAAGCAGTTACATAACTGTTTACTACAGCTCAGGTGGCTGAGGAGGCCAAGGCAACCTCTTGTCGGGAGAGAGCTCCCTTTGAGGGGAGACGGTGGGCAAGGGACGGGGCAGTGTGTGGGCATGGAAAGAACCTGCTCCAGGCTGACCCAGACCGTCCAGTCTGTCTGTCAGCCTTGCCCCGGAAGCTGCACCAGCTGTGGAGGCCAGCCAGCCACAGAGCTGAGGCTGGGGGAGGAGCTGGGAAATCAGAAACCAGGGACTTGGCCTAATCTCTGAACCTGACTCCCTCCACCCCCTTAATCTGCTTTTCAAAAAGGAGGAATTCTCCCTAAATCAGGGCTGAATGAGGAATGAGTCAAGGAGCAATGAGTCAAGTTTCCTTAGGTTTCCCCTGACCCTGTGGTCAGAGCCCTCTTCAATGCTGCCATCCACGAGGCCAGCTGGCCTCCATGGAACACGGTGGGTTTGGACCCGAGAGAGAGAGAGGGCTGAAGCAGTGGGGCCACCAGGCCTCTGTGGGCAGCAGAGCCAAAGCAGCTGAGAAAAAGGCTCCGGTCTCCTGCAGGGCGTCCCACGTGCCACCGCCTCCCTCCTCCCTCCTCCAAAGCTGTTTACTGAGCTCCCCATCCCCATAGAGATGGAGCTGGTGGCCAGGCCCAGGTCCTTGCCCATGGCTGTCACCTTGCTTTGTGAGAATCAGGAAGTTGGGGCCTTTGGCAGCTCAGCAGCACCCTCTATATTAAATATTTATCTTGGAGTCCAGGTCAGAGCCCTAGAGAATAAGAGAAGTGCACGCTGGTGAGAGGGGCATGACCAGGGTTCCTGGAGTTGGAAGATCTTCAGCTTCACCATCTTTGGAGAACAAAGAAGAAAATGAAAGTGATGAGGCCCTTCTTAGTGCCAAGACCCGTGACAGGTGGGAATACGCCGGGCGAGGGAAATGGGTACTTATTTTCCCCAGAGCGGGGAAGAGGCTGGAACCACAGGCCAGTGACCAGCCCTGTGCTTCAGGAGGGCGGCGAGGGGTATCCCTGAGCTGCTGCCCTCTGTGGGCACCGGCTGCCCACCCTGTCTCCATTCCTTCTGCTTCCCAGGAGAGGCAGAAGGGATCTGAAATGTTTGTTATCTCATGAAATATTTACCTTGGAGTCCAGGTCAGAGCGCTAGAGAATAATGGAAGCTTGTAAGTTTGCCCTGCTCAGGGCAATAGTTGCTTTTGTAAAATTCCTTCACAGTCAGCAGACTTGGAGTCCAGTCATCATTTAAAAAAATCTTCCTTGGAAGCCTAGAACTGCCTCCCAGTGACCCCCTCTGCCAGCGAAGCCTGTCTCCAAGGGCAACAGGCAAACACGGGGGGGGGGGCCCTGGCTTGCCCGTCTAGAGCCCCTCCTCTGTGTGCTTGTTCCCACACACCCAGGCTGGGGAGATAAGCTGACAGCAAGCAGTAGGGAGGCAGGGATGGAGAACTGCTTCATCTTTTTCCATTCTCCTCCTTCTCAACTTTTGAATGGTACTGCACATTGCACGGTGACCCCAGGCAGCAGTGGGATACCCAGTCGGTATCCGATAAATAGTCCTGATTCGTATCTTGCACCCTCAAGAACTTGCAACACTGCGGTTAACAGCAACTACTTGTATTTGGTTTGTTGGGGCAAGGGGATCCCAGAGCTGGAACAACTCCAGTCTGTTCCCACTGTCAGTACATATTCATTATGTACTTGAACAGGCCCTGTGCCGCGCTGGGGGTGGCCAGGGGGGCCGTGTGAATGGGGGAGCCAGGGGGCGGGGCCTCAGGGTCCACGTGAGAGCCACAGGAACATCGGAAAAGCTGGGAGATCAAACCAGTACGGTGGATGGGAACGCCGAGACCCTCTAACCTCCTCCCCGCCCCGGGAACCCCACCCTCATCCTCTTTAGGGGCGCGGCGCGCTCAGGGGACCTATGCCTGGCACCGATTTCCTCCCCGCGCTCGCACGTGTGTGAGCATCCGCTGGTTCGCCAGCGCACGCGCGCGTGCGTCTGTTCGCACACGCCCAGCCAGTGCTGGCTCGCGCACGCACTCCCGCAGCGCGGGAAAGGGGAGGCGGCGGGGCCTTCCGGGCCACCCGGCCTGCAGGACGCCCTTATCTCGGTCCCACCCCGTCCGCTTCTCCGGGTGGCCGCGGCGTATCTGAAACTCACGGCTCGTTCTCGTTAGTCACCCTGCCCCCTGCCCTGGCTCCCTCGCGCTGAAGTTCGCTCCCCACACCCTGGAAAAGTCGCTGGAAACTCTGAGTGGCCTCGCCAGTCCGCCCGCCCCTTCCCGACGCAGCCCTGCGGTGGGGGCTCGGGGAAGGCAGCTGGGAACGCGAACGAGCTCCCCGGGGACCCTCGGCGGCCCCTCCCGGCGCCGCCTCCCGGCCGGCCCGGCCCCCTCGGCAATGGGCCACCAGCGTCCTCGCGGCGCGCCCCGACCGTGGGACTCGCGCGCCCCGCAGGCGGGAGGGAGGCTGCTGACGGCCCCTGCACCGCACCCCGGTCCAGACCACAGTTGCGATCCCGACCCCAAACTCCGCCCGCAACGCGACGCTCACTGCCCGGCCTCCCTCTTCCTCCTCGCGCGCCCCTCCTGCCCCAGCGTCCTGACCCGGTCACGAGGCCGCGTCGGCCGGCGCGTCTCCCTGCCCTCCCGCCTCCAGCGCGCCAGGCAGGATCGCGACCGGGATGCTCTGAGCCCCCGGACGACCGCGAACCCCACCACCTGGTCGTCGCGGAAGGTAGGTGCGGGAGGCGAGGGGCGGGGAGGCCAGGTGCCACCTCCCCAACCAGGCTGGGGAGGGCACAGAGTCGTTCCCCAGGGTCCCTGCCCTAAACACCAACACGAGGTGTGAGAAGTTCCTCCACTCTCCATCCAGGGAAGGCAGAACTGGAAGAAGCCTGTCCCTATCCCTGTCCCTGTCCCTGTCCCTGTCCCTGTATGCTGATAGCTGAAAAATACCTGGGAAAGCCAAAAGCCAAGTCCCAAGGCCAGGCTGGTGCCCAGAGGTGGGAGGAGTGTGCCACAGCGACTTGGCCTCCTCCAGTTGTTTGGAGCTGGCTGCTGGGAAGAAGGGGGTGCCTGAATTCTGGGAGGGCCCCAGAGCTGTCTGATACCCCTTGTCTAATGCGAGGCAGGGGAATAGTTAGTTCCCCAGGGCGCCTCCATCTTCCCCCCAGAGTCTTCCTAATGAAAAACTGGGACCCGCTTCCCATCAGACCCCTCCATGTTCCTGGAGAGTGCTTCAGGCACATTAACAGGGTTGGGCAAGAGGAGATGGGGGCTCCAAGGGTCAGCAGCCCCTGAAAACAGGCAATAGTGGTGGGGACCTCCTTGGGCTGCCCATCCTAGGAGAGGGCACTTCTCACCCAGCTTGAAGGGTGGGGCCTGGACACTCAGAGAGGAAGGCCGGGTCAGCTGATGGTCAGGACTGCTGGTGCTGAGCCCACAATTTGGCCTTGAGCAGTCAGCAGGGCAGGGAGGGTGGCTGCTGAGAGCTAGTGCCTTGCACCCCTCATCTTCCACTCTGCCCTGCCTCACTTTCCCTATGCGGGGAGGCCCTGCCGTGGGAACTGGGGTGTGTCTGCATGTTTTGCTTTTGGGAAGAATCCTAATTAGATCCAGCTGCTGAGCTGCCCCTCCTCCTGCTTCACTCCTTTGCTCCCTCTGTTAGGGGTTGGCATGGAAAAGCTGTAGCCCCAGTAGACTGCTCAGATGTCCACATGATGCCCACAAAGGCAGACCAGAGACAGGGTGCCACCCCTAGCCTTCCCTGTACACTTGCCAGTCCCCCAAGGCCTAACCAGGAGCTGAGTCCGGAAGAGGACTCATGGCCCCCTCTGTACCTTCATCTCTGCTTCTCCTATGTGGCTCACAGGACCACTGCTGCCTGCACCTACTATCCACCTACTGTCCACCTACTACCTGTATGTACCCATCTCCCCACCCCCAGGCTGCTCACACAACCCCCATGGTACCCCAGAAGTCCTGTTCACAATGCTGCATGTGTATTCACTCCACCACACATGACCGCACCCCAGCATCTCCTGTCCTCATGGAGAGCCCCCACACCCGCCATGGGCATAGGTGAGTCTTATCTGGTCCAAACCAGAGGTGGTGGAGGTTGGCCCCACTTGAAGCCCCGTCCAGCAGCAAAGGTGAGGAGGCAGTGCTCTGCACTACAGTTGTATGGGTGCAAGAGAGCCCCCCCTTAGACAGCCCAACACAGGACCTCCCCTCTGTCCTCTCACACCTGCCGCAGGACTGTCTTCTTGCAGGTCTCCATCTCTTGGGTGTCCCTTTTCCCTGACCTTTGAGTAGGGGAAAGGAACCTGCTGGGGAGTCAGGTTTGGTGCCCAGGGAAGACCCTCCTTTCTAAACAGACTGGATGACAGCTGGGCATGGTGAGGCTGAGGCAGGAGGTTGACTGAGAATTTGAGGCCAGCCTGGGCTACATAGGGAAACCTTGTCAAAAAAAAGCAAGCAAGGGCAGGAATTTAGCTCAGTGGCAAAAGTTCCTGCCTGGCAAGCGTAAGATCATGAGTTTGATCCCTGGTACCAAAAAAAACCAAGCAAGCAGAAGAGCCTGGAGGTGCAGGCTGAAGTGTGTGTGCGAAGGAGCGCACCTGAGGGCACTCAGCAGCACCCCTCCAGGAGTAGGACTGTCTGTCTCCCTTTGCTCCTCTGAGGCTTCCCCACCCCACCACCCCCAGCTGACTCCCTGAACACCCTGAGTCTCTGGTCTGCAAAGGAGGCCAGAACGAAGCTGACACTTCCCCTGAACTCAGGGGTGGTTCCCGCTGCCTGGCAATGCCCCCCACGCTCTCCTGGGCCCTGTTAGGAATCAGGACGCTGCTGGCTGCTGGCCACAGCCGTGGGCTGGTGGACTTGCTGTTGGCCTGGCCTGCAGAACCCCTTGTGCCTGCGGGCAAGCACATGCTGCGCAGGCCTGGGGGAGGCAGAGGAACTGAAACAGTCCTGCTGTCCAGGCTCCTCGCTGCCAGCTGTCCCAGTTCCCGGTGCCTTCCCCCGGGGCTGCTGCCTGCACCGCCACGGGGTAGCCCCGAGGGCCTGGCCAGTGGGCCCACAGGCCTGCTCCTGGCCAGCATTCCCTCCCCTCCTCCTGGCCCAGGCTTCCCCCTCCCCCACTCCCACCCGGAGCTCCTGCCCCGGCCTAACAAGCAGCCCATTGTGCCTCTGGGAGCCTGCACGGGCAGCCCGCAGGCGGGCACCCACAGTGGCCTGTTTCCTGGGTCCTTGAGCTCCCACCCAGCTGGCCCAGACCCACTGTCACAGCCAGGCCCTCCTCCCGTACCCCAGCGTCGGGAGCCAAGAGGGCACGAGCGCTGCAGCCCAGCAGGGCTTTCCCTTCCTTCCTCCTTCCTCCTTCCCCACAGAAGACGCACACAGGAGCAGCTGGCACACCCTGTGTCCTCCAACCCTGACCTCAGCATGCAAGGTCCACCCTGCAGCCTTCCTGCTGGGCTCAGCCTGGACGACTTCATCCCTGACCACCTCCGGGCCCACGTAGGGTCATCCTCCCGGGGGACACGGGTGAGTGAGGCGGAGAGGGAGAGGGTATGCTGTGGGACCACTGTAGGTGGGGCACTGGCAGGTCAGGAGGGCGGGCGCACCGAGGGACTGAAGGGAAGAGCGGAAGGGAAGGGGATCAGCAGAGCGCTTCCCCCAGAAAGCTCAAGTGGCCCTTAGACCCTCACCGAGGGGGCAGCTGTGCCCTGGTAGCTGTCCCTCCTCCTGTTTGGTGGGACCTTCTGGGCCCTGAGCTGCCGCTCCTGGCCCTCCCCACAGGTGCCTGTCATCCGGAATGGTGGCTCCAACACCCTTAATTTCCAGTTCCATGACCCCGCGCCCAGGACAGTGTGCAATGGCTACACCCCAGCACCCAGAGATGATCCCCAGCACCCAGGTGGGTTCACTCACGTATGGGTGCTCTGGGGGTTCCATGAGGGACCTCCTATCTGGCACCACTGTTTGGGATGGAGGACAGGCGGCAGGGGGGATGAGGCCACCTGGAGGTCCTTAGGTCCCTCCCTCACTCAGCAAGAGAAACTGCTGAAACAGAGACACAACCCCCAGTGCCAGGGGAAGTTACTGCGCTGGTGCTCAGCCTCGGCTGTCAAGGGGACCTCTGGTGGATGTCAAGGGGACGGCTGTCGGCCAAGGAATTGCTTGGGCTGGACTGGGAATGACAGGCCTGGAGGGAATGCTGGCAGGAAGGGGTGAGGACTGAGTGCCTTTAAGGGCCCAGCTCCTCCTTGGAAGGTTACAGGGTGGCCCAAGAGCCTGGCTTGGGCTTGCTCTTGGGAACTTCTGGGTGCAGGCCTGCCCTGAGGCAGGGGTGTCCTTTATTGAGTGCTCCCTTGAGGCAGGCCCAAGGACTTCAGTCACTTAACAAGTAATTAAAGAACGCAGCTTGTGAACCCTGTAAAGACATTTTACAAACCTAACCTCATTTTATTCCTCTGCACCCTGGAGAAGAAAGGTACAATATAAAACCCGAATCTTAGAGCTGGTCAGTAGCAAGGCTGGGCAGTCACTCAAACCCATGTCCTTTTGTTCCCAAAGCCCTTTGATGGCAACACTAGCTACTTAGAGGCTACAGATTCCAGGGAAGCTAGTGACCCCACAGCTGTGACTGAGGGGTGAGTTTCTGTCCTCACTGAGAGCCCTTTGACTGTGTGTGCCTGGCAAACCATGCACACTCCATGTCACCCAATCTTTGCCCTGGTTACACTTGTTTCATAGAAGTGAAAACTGAGGCGCCGAGAGGGTGACTGATGTGCCCAAAGTCACACAGCCAGTAGGTGGCAGAGCCGGTCTCTGAATTCAGGTCTGTTCTTTCCAAACCTGGTGTCTTTTTCTGCCACACCCCAGCCAGGATGTCCCCAGCATTTTCTGTAAGTGATGATTCCCAGACCTCATTCTGCAGACTTTTAGAGCAGTCCCAGGAAAGCAGGATGGGGTGGAGACAGCACAGATTTCTCAGAATGAAATCTGTTTTAATTCACTTGTAAGAAATAAACAAACAGCAGCCTGTAGCATTGCTGGGGAATGAGGAGGTTTGCAGAGTCTGCGTCATCTACTCAAACAAACAGAGGCATGTTGAAACAGTGGACCCACAGGGATCAGTGTTCTACTGAGCTAAGGTACAATCAAGGTCAGGTGGGGACCTGGTCCTCGGCTAATGTTGTCCTTTCTGCACGTGTCCTGCAGACCCTGCTTGGTACCAGACCTGGCCAGGCCCTGGGAGCCGGCCCTCTGCAAGCCCAAAGACCCCCACCTCCCAGCATGCCCAGAACTGGTCAGCCACATGGACCAAGGACAGCAGGCATCGGGACAAGCGCTGGGTCAAGTACGAGGGGATCGGGCCTGTGGACGAGAGTGGCATGCCCATTGCCCCCCGATCTGTGAGTCCAAGGTTGGGGGTGTCACAGAGGTGGGATCTGGGGACCTACACTGAGCTGTCACTTCTACCAGCTGAATCTTGGACAGGGCAATAAAGTCTGTGCCCTGACCATTCCAGGGATTAGTTTAGGGAGGTAATGAGCCTCATAAAGTTTCAGGCACCCTTATGTGCTGAGTTGCAGGTCCAGAATTCCCAGCAGGGTCTCCACAGTGGAATGAGCCACCATCATGAGAACGAGCCTGGCGGAGACCCTGCTTTTCTTAGTTTTGTAGGGCTTGGTGCAATCAGGGGCTCACAAAGTAGTTTCTGAATGACTGAATGGTGGAATGAGGGAACAAGCTCAGGTGAGAGGGTGTGTAAGGGTCCCAGGTCCCCAGCATTGCCAGCCCCTGTCCTCCCTCTGTCACCTTCCTGACCGGAGGCAGCGGTGGATCCTCATAGGGCAACTGGCACTGGTCACAAACCCTCCCTGCCTCCCCCGGCTCAGTGGAGGGGGATGATAAGAAATACCATGGCACGCTTCGTTACATAGAAACACATGCTCTTTGTAGAACAGGAGACATTGTAGACAAGCAAAGAGGAAAAGTGTTAATCACCCGACTGTCACACTACAGCGGTCACTGCCATATACACTGGTGGAGTCCATCCAACATCTAACTCACATGTGACATGCTGCATGCTTAGTGCATGTTGATTGTCATAGAAAGGCACCGCGAGAGAAGAGGCCCACAAAGGCAGGCATCTGCAGGGCTCTGTCCTGGGACTGTGGGTGAGCAGGAAAGCCTGACTTTGTGTTTTCTGATTGCAGAGTGTTGACTGCCCCAGAGACTGGTATCGGAGAATGTTTCAGCAGATTCACCGGAAAATACCAGGTTAGACACTCAGGCAGGGCCCAGAGTGGGCTCTGACAATTGATTTCTTTTAATATGTATTTTTTTTAATTTTGGGAGTTGGTTTTTTGTTTGTTTGTTTGTTTGTTTACTGATGATTGAACTCAAGATCTCAAGCTTGCTAGGCAGGTGCTTGGGCCACTGAGCTAAATCTTTGGCCCTTTTGGTGTTGTTTGTTTGTTTGTTTGTGTTAGGCGCAGTCTCCCTATGTAGTTCAGGCTGGCCTTCAATTTGTTTATGTAGCCCAGGCTGCCCTGCAGCTCATGGTGATCCTTCTGTCTTGGCCTCCTGAGTGCTGAGATTACAGGGGTGCATCACCACATCTGCACAGAGTGAAATCTGACACTGCAGCTGAAGGGATGGGACAGGACAGTAAAGGTGATATATCAGTTTAGGGGATTGTTGAGATACACACCGAGGCAGTAAGATGAGCTCCCTAAAATAGTTCAAAGAAATTGCTGTGAGTGGTGGCCCACACCTGTGATCTCAGCACTCAGGAGGCTGAGGCAGGAGGATCACCGTGAGTTCAAGACCAGCCTGGGCTTAAAGTGAGTTCAAGGTCAGTCCAAGCTGCATAGTGAAATTCTGTCTCAAAAAGATTTTAAAAAAAGAAAGAAAGAAAAAGAAAGAAAGAAGAAAGAAGAAAGAAAGAAAAGAGAAAGAAGAACAGGAACCTCTCTGTCCCTTCCTTTTCCTCAGGGCCAGCAGTGACCTCCCTCTAGAGCATTCTAGGGCAAACAGTGACCAGCTGCTGTCCCCCAATGTCCTCTGAAGGTGCAGGGAAGCCGCGCTTCCCTGAAATTGTGTTATTTTCCTGCCAGGCTGAAATGACACCATTAGTGCGTTAGTCTTAGACCTGAAGCATTGGTTTCTTCCACAACTTGAAATGTAACCAGCCCCATGGCCTGCATGCGTGTGAAATGGCCACAAGGTCACCCATCCGTCCGTCTGTCACTCCTTGTCTATCTGCAGAGCACTATTCTAAAATACAAGGGGAGATAAACGGGAGACACAATAGACAGGTAAACCTGCAGCGTGGCAGCTGCATGGTGGAAAGGCCAGGAGCAGCCCCAGCCGCAGCTCTGTCAGGGCCCTACAGGGAGAGTCCTGGGCACAGGAGGCACCAGCAGAGCAGAGGAGGGGCCTTGGGCCAAGCCAAGCAGGGAAAGCAGAGGGTCCCTTGCTCCGACTGTGGTGGCCGGAGCGGCTGTCCCAGGCTGAGGGCAAGCAGGAGCTGGTAGAAGCAGGGGCCCATTTCCCAGCTTGGCAGCACTGGGAAAAAAGTTCTGCTCTGGGCCAAGCTCAAGACCACAGTGAGCTGGGCCAGGGCACCACCTGCAGACCTGGTGGGATTGGGTGGGGTTCTGGGTGTGTTCCAGAGACAGTGATTGGAGTTCGCTGATGGATTGCATGGAGTTTGTCAAGGATGCTCTTAAACCTGAACAAGCTAAAGGGCAGAATCACCATCTGTAGAGACAGAGAGGACTGCAGGAATAGCACTTTTATTTTTGTATCGGGAATCGAACTCAGGATCTTGTGCTTGCCAGGCAGGCACTCATGCCACTAAGCTATATCCCTGGCCCTGTTTTATTTTGAGACAGGGTCTTGCTGTGTAGTTCAGCCTGCCCTCGAACTCACTATGTAGCCCAGGGTAGCCTCAAATTCATGGAAATCCTCCTGCCTCAGCCTCCCGAGTGCTGGGGCTACAGGTGTGCACCACCACACCCAGCCTCTGGAGCCTGTTAAGGGGCTTTTGGTTTTAGATCTGTGTCATATCCGAGTGGAAATGTCCAGTAGGCAGTTGAATACTCAAGACTGTATTTCAGAGCCAAGGTCTGCGCTGTGGGTGATAATACCCCGGGCTCTCAGAAAAAAAAAAAAAAAAAAAAGGGCCGGGGATTTAGCTTAGTGGCTTAAGTGCCTGCCTGGCAAGTGTGAGGTCGTGAGTTCGATCCCCGGTACCAAAAAACAAAAAAAACAAAAAAAAAAGATAATACCCTGGGCTCACTCAAAAGAGATTTTGATTGACAGTTGTCTGGGTAATTCTAATGTGCATTCAAGGCTGTGAATCATGGGAATAAATGGTACAGTCATTGCCCCTCAAGATCCAGGAGGGACAGCATCCAGGACTCCTGAAGACACTAAAATCCTCGGCTGCTCAAGTCCCCTGGCATAGCACTGGCCTCACTCCACTGCATGATTTGAGTAGGCAAACTGCAGAACCCTACACACGCTATGCAAGTCCTCCTGCGTGCTTTAAGCCGACTCTAGGTTTGCTTATTAGACCTCATACAAAGTAAGTGCTATGTAAATAATTGCTATATCATAGTATTTAAGGGATAGTGACAAAACAAAACACTTGTACATGTATTTTTCCTGAAAAATTTCAACATATGGTTTGGTTCAATCTGTAGATGTAGAATTTGTAACAACAGAGGTTTGACTGATTTTAAAACCTTAACCTGGGGGGAGGGTACACACCTGATAATCCCAGCTACTTAGGAGGCTGAGGCAGGAGGATCATAAATTCAAGGCCAATCTGGGCAACTTAGTGAGACCCTGTCCAAGAGACAAGAGTGTAAAACATTACACAGGTAGCTTGGTGGTGAAGCCCAGCATATGTGAGGCGTTGGGTTCAGTCCCAGCACTTAGCACTAGTCAGGGTCACCTAGGGAGATGGAGAGGCTGAGCTCCCAGGCAAGTGGATGTTCAGAAGTTCCAGAGACCCCAGCACCAGCCAGAAGGGTGCAGAAGGGCGCAGCCAGGGAGGTGGAGGAACAAGAGCCTTCTTCTGCAGCCAGGTGAGGAAGGAATTTCAAAAGGAGGAAGTGGCTGTGCCGTGATGCTTACCGCCAGGGGTCATCTGGAGTTGAGGGGCTGAATACCTGTTGAGGGGGTGGTTTGGGGAGGTTGTGAAGCAACTAGGAGCCCTAGGAGCCAGTGCTGTGGCAGACAGAGGAGCCATGGCTGGCTGGTCAGTTGAGGCGCCCCCAGTGGTTCCCACGTGTCAGGAGATGGGGGGCTGGTGGGAGTGGAGAGGGGAAGGAAGCATTCAGAAGAGGGTCCACAGAAGGCAAGGAGACAGCTGCAGGGAGTCCGGCCTCCCAACCTGCATGGCAGCTCGCAGCACAGGTCGGCAGGCCAGGGAGGGTGCCTGAACCGCTGAGAAGGGCGAGCAGTCGGCTGCCAGAGGCATCTCAAGCCCTCCCAAGAGCTGCCTCTTGCCTCTTGGTTCCTTCCCTCCCTCGGGACATTCCTGGGGCCCTGACTCAGCCATCAGCCCCTTGGGAGGTGGGAGGGAGGTTGGGAGTGGCCCAGCAGCCGCCGCCCAGGGTGCCCAACTCACTTTGTGCTCCACCTGTGACCTGATCCTTTCTGCTCCCCAGACCTGCAGCAGGACTGGACCTTCCAGGACCCACCCAGAGGTGAGGGGGTGCAGGCTCACTCGTCACCCCAGCCCGCTTCAGGGGCTGAGAGGTGCAGCCCCAGTGAATTTGGAGGGTGGGGCAGCTGGTGTGGTTTGCCTCAAAGATGTTGGTAGCTTTCTGGGAGTTCAACTGCCTTGACAGGTGATAATTAAGAGCCCCAGCTTTGGTTTGGTGTGCTGACTCACTCCAGTAATTCCACCACTTGGGAGGCTGAGGCAGGAAGATTGCTAGGAGTTTGAGGCTAGCCTGGATTACATATTGAGTTCAAGGCCAGCCTCAACTCCATAGTGAGACACTGTCTCAAAACAACCAAACAAGGCCCCAGCTCCCTTGCCACGCCCTGGCCAGATTTCCTTGGACGTCTTTCCTCATCTGTGCCATGGGGCCACAGAGCTATTCTGAAGATTTTGTAAAGAGTGTAATTCCGTGGCACAAAGCCTACATTGGTGTCCCTGGGAACTGACCCTGGGAGCTGGGTTGAAGGTGGTAGTGCCCTGGAAATATAAATGGGCCTCGCCCCACCCTGCCCCATCCCTGTCTGTCTCCTACCCACAGTGATCTCCTGCGCTTCCACGCTGGACCCCAGGCATCCAGGGCCCCAGCAAAGATTTGCCCGCAGCCCTGGCACAGCCTCGACTTCCAGCGGGTGAGCTGTGGGCAGGGGCTGCCCGAGGCCGGCTCCCCTCCTTGCGCGCCCTGCGCCCCCTGGTGGCCACAGCCCGCACCGGTGTCTGGCTCTTTCTCGAGGCTCGTCTGGTTTCCAGGTTTTCACTGCCTGATTTTCTGACCCACCAGAGCAAAAGGAGAAAGGCGGCCCGTTCTAGGTCAGAAACCATTGCCTCGAATTTGTCGCCATCAGGAGGAACCCATCTCCCACTAAGATCTATGGGCCACTTTCGGGAGAGGGGAGTGTCATGGCCCTGTGGACAGAACTGTTGAGGGCAGTGTGGACCTGTGGTCATCCGCCTTGACAGTTGAGAGAGAGGAAAAAAAAAAAAACGCCCATGAGCTCGGGTCCTGCCCTGATATGGCTGAAACACAGAGGTAAAGAAGGAAGTCAACTGGGAGCTTTGCTCTCAAAGGGAAATCCATGAGCTGCTTGTGAGCTCACTTGCATTGCCATGACTGGCCCGGGTCTCTTGGTAATTCATTATCGTCATCTCCAGGCTGGACCTGGAGTTGGGGTTTAAACTAGCACACTGCCTTTAGCTGTGCATGCCCTCTCCGGAGTGAGCACCAGTGGGTGCAGGGCAGGCTGAGGCCCGACTGGGATCCTGTGGACATCCCGCATCCTGCCTGGCACCCAGTGACTTTGCCAAACATGAGCAACGCACAGGTTCAGTTAGGACCACAGCCTCCTTATAACAGTGACACATTCCATTCTTATGATCACTTTTATTATTGCTAAAATCAGAGTGGAGTCATAATTGCAGCCAGCAGCGCCTGAGCCTCGGGGTAGACATTCCATCATTTGATAAGCCGGATACAGTGCTTCTACTTGGTAGAGACTTTCAAACTAAAACCAGACGAGGACATTAAAGCCAGCTGGAAGAGAGACGAGGAGCTAAGGCAGACAGCTCAGACCGGTGCCCTGGTGGCTGGGGTGGCTGATGCGGCACAGCCCCTCTCCCCCATGAACCAAGCTCTGGGGAGCAGAAGTAACTGGCCCAGGGAGTCCTGGGCACAGGAGGGGGCATGAGGTAGGACCACCCAGCCATGCCAGCTGCTTTTCCCTAAGGCCTGGCCCACCATGAAGTAGGTTTGTGCCAGGGCTTCTCCTGGGGCCCCGAACGCTGCCCACTATCTAGCAGTTTCCTTAGGAAGGAGCCAGGGCAGCAGTGCAGAGGCAGCATAGGCCCCTCCATGGGCCCCAGGTGGAAAGGGGAGTGCAGCTCTTTTTCCCAGGGCTGTGAGCTCCCTTATTTCTTAGTTTCCCTAAAAAAAAAGCCTGAAGGAATGTCCTTCCCTTTTATCAGGAGAAACTGGGATCGCTCCCAAGAGCCACCTAAAAGCACCTTCGATTATACTTCTGGGGCAGCGTCCTTAGGACTCCAGCGCTCAAATCAGGTAGCCCCCCAGAGTGCTCCCCACCCCGGGCCCAGCTGCCTGCTGTCTGGTGGAGGAATTTCCCCCTCAGCGTGGATCCTTGGAGGGCATGGGGTGGGAGCAGGGCAGGTCCTGAAAGCTGTGTGCGGTACTCCGCCACTCAAGCCCATGGCCACCCACATCCAAGCAGGTGCCCAGACACCGGGAGAAGGTGGACAGTGTCTGGACAGAAGACTCCTGGAACCAGTTTCTGCAAGAACTGGAGACTGGGAAGAAGGTGAGTGTTGGCCGGGAGCTCTGGGAGTGGGTGCACCCCTCAGCTGAAACATTTGGGAGCCAGGTCCACCCCTAATACCCCCTTCCCACTTTCAGCCCAAGAAGCCGCTGGTGGATGACCCTGTTGAGAAGCCCTCACAGCCCATCGAGGTGAGTGCTGTGGACTCAGGGTGGGGGTGAACGGGGGAAGATTCTGGGTTGTGTGGGGACCTCAGGGACCATGGGCATAGGCCAGAGGCTCTGTCTCCAGTGCCATAAATTTCACCTCTATCCCAGCACCCAGATGGTGCCTGCCTTACAATAGGGCTCGGCAGACGCAGACTGAATGTCAGGAGCAGGGCGGGCCAGGTCCTGAGGAGCGGGGCTGCAGGAAGCCTCCTCACGATGTCAGGCAGCTGAGGTCCAAAGAGACCAGAGGACAGCCGGGCAGGGTGGTGCATGCCTGTAATCCCAGCACTGCTCTAGGGAGGCTGAGGCAGGGGCACCAAAAGTTCAAGTCCAGTTTGAACAACTTGGTAAGACCCTGTCTCAAAATACAGGGTCTGGGCTTATAGCTGGGCTCAGTGGTCGAACGCCCCTGGGTTCTATGTCCCTGGGACGGCAGCGTGGGGGCAGCCTGGCCGGGTAGTGAGTAGATGGCTGTGGAGGAGATGGCAAGACACCCCGCCCTGGCTCTGGATGGAGGAGTAACAGGCATGACTCCTGGGAAGGCACCACCAGCAACCTGGAGCGTGGGGTGGGGAGAGGGGACAGGGATGTCCCCCTGACACCTGGAACCACATCTGCCCCCTGGCCCACAGGCAGGGAGCGTGCCCTGGGCCCTGGAGCTTCCAGCTGCCCTTAACCCCAGCACAGTGGCCTGCCCAGTCCATGACACACACGTGAGCACGAACACACACACAGTGCAGGCTCCTCACTGCCCGGTCTCTCCCCAACCCCAGGTCCTGCTGGAGAGAGAACTGGCCAAGCTGAGCGCTGAGCTGGACAAGGACCTGCGGGCCATTGAGACCCGCCTACCGTCCCCCAAGGTACCAGCGAGCACAGCCAGGGTAGGTGGAGCACAGAGAGGCTGCAGCAACCTTGGGTGGACTTTGCCCGGTCATCCTTGTCTCCTCTCCAAAACACGGGGCGTCCACTTTCCAAGTGACCCCTAGGAGTCCTCGCAGGCTACTCCACGTCAGCCTGCAGCCCAGGATCCCGACCCCACCCGCCTTCTTCCCGGCGCAGGCTCCCCTTCTCCTCCGCCCCTCCCTCTCTTCCCTTCCCCCCCTCCCCTCCCGCACGGCGCCTCTAGGACCCCGCGTCCCGCCGCCCCTCCCGCCTCCGCCTCCCGCCCTGCAGCCAGCGAACTTTTCCGGGGGAGGCGGCCTCGGGGTCCGGGCCTCACGGCGCCGCCGCGTCTCCCGCCCAGACCTCGCAGGTGCCCAGACGGCCCCCGGAGAAGGCACAGACCTCGCAGGTGCCCAGACGGGGCCCGGAGCAGCGGCCCCGGGCCGGGTGAGTGTGGGACGCGGCGGCCGGGAGGGGACGTGGCGCTGGGGCTCGGAGCCCCGAGGGCGAGCAGGGAGGGGCCTGGAGGGTGAAAGGGCCAGAGGATCGCGGGGCGCCTCCGACCCAGGGCCGACCCGTGCTCTCCCACCCCGGGCAGCTGAGCCCCAGAACTTGGGTGGCGGCGAGGACAAGGACCCCGCCGTGCCTCGCCCCGCCCCGCGCGCTCCCCGCCTGGGCTCTCACCGCCGGGCCTCACCCATTCCTGCCCTGGCCGAGCTGGGGAGTCGGAAGCCCTGCTGTGCGCCCAGGACCCGGGAGAGCCTTGGGACCTGGCAGCCTGCAGGGGGAGATCGGGGCCCAGCGGGGATTCGGGGGCCCAGGGAGACACCTGGGGGTTCAGGGAGGTGTGAGCTGAGCCTGGTGGGCACGAAGCCCCAGACAGGTGGCTCAGTCCCTGTGTCCCCGCAGCCCCGCCCCAGTTTGGAGCTCCAGTACCCTGCATGCACCTTACCCAGGGTCCTCCCGACCCTTGAGCCCCCACAGAATGGCGGATGGAGGAGGAAGCCCCTTCCTAGGCCGTAGAGATTTTGTCTACCCGTCCTCACCACGTGGTAAGGACCAGATGCCTCCCCAGAGGGGACCGCATGGGCACGGGCCTGCCCCCGGGGCACAGCCCCACCCCAGGCCTCTCCCCCTAGGCGGCCTGCCCAAGCTTAGCCATCTCTCCACAGACCCCAGGGTCCACGAGCGGGGTGGCAGCCCGGCCAGGAAGGAAGAGAAGAAGGTACAGGTGGGCACCAGGGTCAGGGTGTGGGGCGGGCTTGGGGCTGTGGCCCCTGCCTGACTGAGGAAGCCCACTCTGCCCTCTCCCCTGCCCAGAGGAAGGCTGCCCGGCTCAAGTTCGACTTCCAGGCACAGTCCCCCAAGTAAGTGGCCTTGTCAAGCCGTGGCCTTCCACCCTGGACGGTCTGTGCGCTTGGGAGTGGGTGGGGCAGGGCTCCAGCGGGCGCCCCCTGCGGGCTTGGGGGGATCCGGGTTCACTGGGCAGGGCCTGCCGCAGGGAAGGAGGTCAGGAGGCCTCAGCTTGCTGTGCCGTGGGGCTCCGGCCTGCAGGGAGCTGACTCTGCAGAAGGGCGACATCGTCTACATCCACAAGGAGGTGGACAAGAACTGGCTGGAGGGGGAGCACCACGGCCGGCTGGGCATCTTCCCCGCTAACTACGTGGAGGTAAGGGCACAGCTGGGCGTTGGCAGGAGCCAGGCAGGGCTGGTCCTTGTACTGAGAGACTTGGGGCTGCAGAGCCCAGGATGCCTGGGATGCGGAGCCGGGAGCGGCCGGCGCCCCCTTTCCTGAGTGGCTCTGCCCTGCAGTCCCAGCCTGGTGCTCAGCGTACTCCCGGGTGGCGGCTGAAGCAGGAGGGAGCCCGGCCCAGGAGTGGACCATGTGGCCCTGATCCTCCACTCGAAGCCACCACCCCATCAGTGTCCTGGGCTTTTACCAGCCCAGTCGTCTTTCTAAAACTGTCCTTGAGCCAGATGTGTAATACCAGCACTCAGGAAGTTGAGGCAGGCGAAAGTTCAAGACTGCTCTTGGCTGCATAGTGAGTTCGAGGCCAGCCTGGGCTACACAGGGAGATGACACTCTTATCTCAAAAAGCCAAAATAATAATAATAATAAAATAAAGCTGTCCTTACCAGTGTAATCCTATTTGTAACTAGCAAAGAATTCGAGATGTATAATGATTTAGAAGTCACGGGGAAATGATTTAGAAGTCAGGTGTGTTAACCTCCTTTGTTTTTCCGCTGCCTGGGGGCCACAGATCATCCCCATTTTTTTTTTTTTTTGGCGCCAGGGATCAAACTCACAATCTTGTGTTTTGCCAAGCAGGCACTTACGCAGCTGAGCTAAATCCCTGGCCCAGATCATCCCCATTTTACAGACAGCGTTTCAGAGTTTCAGTGGGACTTACTAAATCATGCAGATCTTTGCATTCCAGAGAGACAAGTTCTAGACCTGACAGAAGCCTAGGTTAGCATAGGTTATTTTTAGTATCTGTGCCTTTAAGAATGTAGTGGGGCATGCCTATAATCTGACCAACTCTGGAAGGCTGAGGCAGGAGAATTTCAAGTTCCAGCCCAGTCTGGACAGTTTAGCAAGATGCTATCTCATGGGGCTGGGGATTTAGCTCAGCGGCATAAGCGCCTGCCTTGCAAACACTCAGTCCTGAGTTCAACCCCCAGGACCCCCCCCAAGACACTATCTCAAAAAGTAAAAAATACATACTGCAAAGACCCTAGGTTTAATCCTTAAGTTGTTAGCATAAAGTTGCTCACGCTAGTCCCTGATTATGCCCCTACCTTTCTTTGTGCACTGGGGACTGAACCCTGGGCCTCATGCATCCAAGGCAAGCATTCAAGCACAGAACCACATCCCTGGCCCCTTTTTATTTTTATTTTGAGATAGGTTCTTTCCAAGATGATAAATTGATAATAAGCTGAGCTCAAACTTGGGTTACTACTCCTGCCTCAGCCTCCCAGAGATTATAGACATGTGCCACCACACCTGACTTATTATCCTTTTAATGTCTGTAAAATGTGATCTATTTTTTTATTTTTGATATTAGTAATTGATATTCTGGCTAGAGATTTTTTTTAAATTTTTAAAATTTTTATTAGTGTACATTTGTGGTATGTAATGATTCCATTCCTTGTGGGGAGTTGGTCCATGGACATAACACATCTGAATTCTTTTCTTTTTTTGTACATCTTAATTCTTTAGGGGTTTTTTTTTTTTTTGTCAATTTCATGGATTTCTGCCTCTTTATTCTTTCTTTGTTTCTTTCTTTTTTTTTTTTTTGCGTATTTTAGGTTTAATTTGCACTTTTCCAGCTTCTTAGAGTGCATCTTTAGGTTATTAATTTGAACCTTTCTTTCTAATGAAGACATTTGACGCTTTCAGTTTACCCCTAAGCACTGCTTTAGCTGTGTCTCACAAGTACTGATTTTTTTTTCATTCAACTTGAATGATCTCATTTCTTCTGTCACTTCCTGTCCCACAGGTCAGGCCATTGTTTAATTCAGGCTCTTGATTTAATAGGCATCATAAGCCTCCCTTGCTAATAGGTTAATCTGACACTGAAATCTCACAGTATACAAATTCTGTTCCATCAGTTATTTATATCCTGTGCTGTTTATTTTGTTTCACTTTTTGAGACAGGGTCTTGCTATCTGGTTTAGGCTGGTCTTGAATTTACTGTGCAGCCAAGCTGGCCTTCAGTTTGCAATGATCTTCCTGCCTCAGCCTCCCAAGTGCTAGGATACAAGCTGGGACCACCACATCCGGCTCTGTGACTTAAATCTTAGTGAAATAGTTGGCCAGGTTCTTAATTTTTATGAGCAGGGTAAACAGTGACAGCATTGGGACTGGCCCCTGGTAGGGTAGGAAGGGAGGAACCAACATACTGAAGCAAGGACACTGAGTTCTCATCAGAGATGAGAGGTGAAGTCCCTGGCTTAGAACAAATCCCCAGGTCCTCCCTATGATTCAGTCCTTACTCCCCACTGCCGGCCACTTTACTCTCTAATCGAATGAGCTTCCACCTTTGCACTTGCCCTTCCCTGCCCCACCGGTGCCCGTTTCACGTACCTCACTGCGGTTCCTCCTACAGGAAGCTGCTGTCTCCTCTGCCTCCTCCTCCTCCTCTATGTCCTGCACCTCCTCTTCCTTTTTGGTTTCTTTGAGATAGGCTCTCACTGTGTAGTCTAGGCTAGTCTTGAACTCACCACAGTCCTCGTGCCTCAGCCTCCTGAGTGCTGGGATTACAGGTGTGCACCTCCATGCCCAGCTAGGACACCTTCTTGGACTCTGTGCCGCAGCTCCCCTTGGTCTTAGCTGCCACCAGGGCTGTGTCTGGTGTCAGTGTTGGAGGTGATGTCTTCCCTTCGGCCAGGAGAGCTCCTGCCCTTCCACAGGGAGGCCTGGGTGTGCCAGGCAGATGCCAGCTCCACATCCATCTCATGCCTTCCTTCCTGCAGGTGCTGCCCGTAGATGAGGTCCCCAAGCCCATCAAGCCGCCCACCTATCAGGTGGTGGAGTATGGAGATGCCGTGGCCCAGTACACCTTCAAGGGGGACCTGGAGGTGGAGCTGTCCTTCCGAAAGGTAGCTGGGGAGTGGCAGGTGGGGTAGGCACAGGGGCAGAAATAGGGGAAAGAGCAGAAAAGAGTTTTTAAAGAGTCAGGAAGGCCAAGCATGGTGGTGCATGCCTGTAATCCCAGCATTTGGGAGGCTGAGGCAGGAGGATTGCTGCAAATTCAAGGCCAATTTGGCTACATAGTAAGTTCAAGCCTGGGCTACATAGTGAGTTCAAGGCCAGCCTGAATTACATAGTGAAACTGTGTCTCTAAAAGACAAAATAAATAAATTAAATAGTCACATATACTCATCTGTGCACAGTATTTCAAATTTGCCCCCAGTCTCTTGGAGCATGTTCCCCATAGTCTAGTCCATTTTTAAGATTGTTACAAACTTGGGCTGGAGATTTAGCTCAGCGGCATAAGCGCCTGCCTTGCAAGCACTCGGTCGTGAGTTCTGTCCCTGGTACCCATAAGGAAAAAAAAAAATGTTACAAACTTCTAGAGTTTTCATTTTTCAGTGGCATGATGGTAGGCCATGTATCTTTACAGCAATAAGTTAAAAATGTTAGACTGCATTCTGTGTAGAAAGAGTATTTTATTGGGCTGGGTTATGATAGGGATAGAGTGCTTGCCTCGAATGCGCAAGGCTCTGGGTTTGATCCCCAGCACTGGAAATTTAAAAAGTATAAAAGAGAGGAACCTGGCCTGGTGGTACAGCCTGTAATCCCAGCCCTCTGGGAGGCTGAGGCAGGAGGATTGCAAGTTGGAGCCCAGCCTGGGCAATTTAGCAAAGGCTTGTCTCAAAATAAAAAATAAGAAAAGGGCTAGGGATGTAGCTCAGTGTACAGGCCCACAGGAGAGGGGGTTTCTTGATCAGACTCCGGGCAGAAGTGTGTGTGGGTACTGGACAGTTTTTTACTGTAGATTATTTGAAAGTATTTTGAAAAACGCTGTCCTGCAAAGTAAAGAACTGGACTGCCTGGGTTTATTCTGAGGGCAGAGTTCATGAGCGCTCCTGGGGAATACCACCCAGAGGACCCAGCCCCAGGGACAGAGAGGTAGCAAGTGGCTGCGTAGGGTAGGGCAGAGGGCAGACGAAGCCCCCACGCCGCAGGTGGTGGTGGTTCTGCCCTTAACCTCAGTCAGCTGGGGCTGGAGGGCAGCACCTGCCCTGGGCACATGGTGCTTTGCCGCGTTGGTGACAGGCTGTCCCCGCATGGGAGGCAGGCGCTGCTGCTTTCCCAAGCTTGCCATCATCTGCCAGACCTGACACGGGAGGAGAGAAGCTAAGAGAGGATGCGCAGCTCGCCCCAGGCCGCCCAGCCGGGACTGGGCAGAGCCCGGCTTGCGTATCTGCGCTGAGGGCTGCCCTGTGATTGGTGCCTTGGGGAGGGAAGGAGCCTGGGCTGGGGAGGAGGGGCGCACTGACCCTCCCTGCCTGCAGGGGGAGCGCATCTGCCTGATCCGCAAGGTGAACGAGAGCTGGTACGAGGGGCGCATCACGGGCACCGGACGCCAGGGCATCTTCCCCGCCAGCTACGTGCAGGTGTGCCGTGAGCCCCGGCTCCGCTTCTGCGACGACGGCCCCCAGCTGCCCGCGTCCCCCCGCCTGGCCCCCGCTGCCCGCCCGACCTCTGCTGCCCGCCCGACCTCTGCTGCCCGATCGACTTCCGCTGCCCGCCCGGCCCCACACAGCCCAGCCGACCCAGCGGATTGGGGGGGCTGCACCTCGCCCCGCCGCACCGGCCTCACAGAGCCCAGGCCCCAGACCCAGGTGAGGTGGCCGGTTCCCACCCCAGGGCTGGCATCCACTGGGAGTCCTGCCCAGGCCAGAGTGGAGGGCGCGCTGGCAGTACCTGGCCAGCTCCAGGAACCCCAGACTTCAGCCAGCCTGCTTTAGGTGGAACCCCCAATGCCAGCCCAGACCTGGTGGCCTTCCAGATGCTACTTTGTCACCATTCGCCTAGGGCACTGTGGGGTTGCCAGTTGCCTGCTGTGTAACCCGGGAAAGGTGCTTGAACATCTCTGGGTTTGTGTTCTCCCCAAATAGCAAGGATTCAGGTTTCCAGTGGGAGGACGGATGGATGGGTTTGAATGGAGGGTTATCACAGCTGATGTAGGGATCGGCGCTGTCCCCGGGGTTTTGTGGCCCATGTGAGCACTTGTTCACCCAGCACCCCTGTCTAAGAAGGTGCAGCCCTGTGTGGGGCTCCTGGAGATTCCCAGTGTTGTCCATGCTGGCACTCAGAAATCCAGTCACTTAGCTGGACACAGTGCGTAAGAATGGGGGGGTACCTTGTTCGCTTCTCCCTGATGCTGCTTCCATGTGACCCCCGTTTCCTCCTGCGAACCTCCAGAGTCTCGGCACACCTAGCCCAGCACTGTCACACCCTCCAGACTCCAGCCATCCCTCAGATACCTCGATGCCCAGCACCACGCAGATCCACTGGACCCCGTGAGTTATCACCTGAGGGCACTCGTTCTGGATCCGGGTCACTGCAGGCAGCGCTGAGCACCTGGCCCCCACCTTGGGCGTGGCAATGCCTCCTGGGTGACGAGTGTCCTTGCAGAGCTTCTACAGAGGCAATGGTGAACCTTTTAATGATACAAACAGCTTGCTGCACACCACTGACCTAAGGGATTTAGATGCAGGGAGGAGTGCACTGGGGGGACCTGGAGACATTCACAGGAAGTGGCAGCTCTTGGTTGAAGCTGAACTTCCGGCCCAGTCTGGGGAAGGGGCAAGGAGAATTCTGGCTACGCTCTGTCCCCTGCAGGTACCGGGCCGTGTACCAGTACAGACCACAGAATGAGGACGAGCTGGAGCTTCGTGCAGGGGACCGGGTGGATGTCATGCAGCAGTGTGACGATGGCTGGTTTGTGGGTATGTGGGCTGGGATGGCTGCGGAGCAGGCTGGAAGGGGATCTCAGGGGCCTCTGGGTGGGCTGCTGCCGCCTGCCAGCCTGACACACCCACCTAGCTTGCCACCTGGCACTGGCTGCTCCCCCAAAGCCAGCCTTCCTGTTACCCCTTCTTAGAGGCCCTGCAGAGGGCCTGGCCCAGCTTCCTGATGGAGCCCCTACTGTGTCCCAGGGCAGGGCTCCTGGCAGGAAGGACACAGCCCCGCATCTGTACACCCTTCATGCTGGCCCAGGGCAGCCCCGATGCAGCACTGACACAGGACGCCTCAGGTGGGCTCTGGCCTGGTTCAGGGTGACCCCCACCGGGCTTCACGTGGCTGTTTCCACCAGTGGACAGCCCCTGCTCAGGCCTCAGCCTCACAGCGGGTCAGGACAGAAGTGAGCAGCCAGAGCCCTGTTGCTCAACAAGCAGATGTTAGGGCCCAAAGAGTTAGGGGGTGCCTGGGCAGGGATGGCTACAGAGACAACCCGAATGTGGTATCTTGTCTTTTCTGATCTAAGCACCCACTTAAGCACTTAAGCACCAACCACATTTCTAATAGACAAGTGACTTGTTTGTTGAGACAAAGTCTCACTATGTAGTTCAGGCTGACTTTAAGCTCACTATGTAGCCCAGGCTAGCCTTGAACTTGTGGCAACCCCTCCTGCCTCAGTTTCCCTAGTGCTGGGCTCTCGGGCAGTGCCACCACAGCTGCCACACAAGTGATTACTAAGCAATAACGGGTTAATAGCCCTTACTTCAAGAGTGAGGGACACATTGTAATTTTACTTTGTACGTTTTTGCTTTTGAAATTTTTTATGCTGCTGCTAAAGTTTTGCAAATCTCTACAGACTCTCAGGGTATACACTCCAGCCCTCAGAGGCACGGTGTACATCAGCCCCCACAGAGTGGTAGCCACTGGCCACTTTAGCTGCTCAAATGTACACAAGTTAAAATGAAAGGAAATACAAGGCTCTTTGCCTGTGTTACACTAGCATGTTTCAAGTGCCCACTGTACACATGGCTGGTGGTCATCAGTCTGGACTGGGCAGGGCAGGCTTCCTGGAGGAAGTGGGTGGTAGGCCCGGATGGGCAGAGGAAGGACTTGGGGAGGCCAAAGGGAAAGGAGGGCCCTCTGGGCAGGGCTTGGCATCAGTGAGGGCTGCTCGGGGCAGAAGTCAGGGTAACAGCCTGGGAGGAGGTCCAGGGCCACCAGCGCACCCCAGGCTCACATCTTTTCACACTCCTGGACTTCCAGCCTTTCCTTTTCCCAGGAAACAGGGTTCCCTGTTTCTGCTTCAGTCCCAGTTCTACCCCTAAGCGGCAGTGGTTTGGGGCTGTTCACCTGGCTTTCTCTTAGGTCTCACCCACCCTGCTCTGGAATGAGGGCGCCATGCTAGCCCAGTGAGGTTCCTGCTGGCAAAAGTTCTGTGATTCATCCTCCTGCTTTCTGGCTTTCATAAAGAAGGGTGGAGATGTGGGTGTGGTGGTACACGCCCGGAATCCCAGCCTGAGTAGGCTGAGGCAGGCGGATGACTGTTTCAGGTCAGCCTTTGATTGGTACATAGTTCATGGCCAGCCTGAACCTTGGTGCAAAAGCATATCTTAAAAAAAAAAAAAGAATAAAAGGAGGAGGAGGGTGGAGTGATTTAGTGCTGTGTGCAGTTATACACATTTGCTGAGAGCTCTCTTATTTGATTTTGGAATTTGGGGAAGCATCACTTGGCCTAGCTAAACTGCTGCCACCAGGGTGCAGGGGTGAGAAAAGCAAATCTAGTCTCCCCTCCTGGAAACCAGACCCCGCCTGCAGTTCTGGCCCAGGCCAGCAGGTGGCGGAGGCAACAACCTCCTCTCCCCCTTTCGTGGTTCAAGCTGTGTAGCAAATGTTCTTGTCTTTCAGGTGTCTCCCGGAGGACCCAGAAATTTGGGACATTTCCTGGAAATTATGTCGCCCCAGTGTGAATGGGCTCCATGGCAACTTGGAGCCAGGCAGGATGGGGCGGGGAGCGCTTGCACGTGGTGGGGGAGCAAGGCCCCCATATTCTCCTCCCCCAAGAACTACCCTGCCGCCATCTGCGGAGACCCCAGCAGCCTCTGCTCCAAGCCCCTTCAGAGCCCCCTGGACTGGTTCCCACCCGCAGCTCACAGGCATCTGACAGGCCCTCCGCCTTCTCCCCCTCCCCAAATACAGAGGTCTGCTTTGAAGTGGAGACTGTTTCCAGGCCTTATTGAGACCCCAAGCCCAGCCCCTGCCTGCTGTGCACACCCTCTAACAGGGACGGCTCCCAGCTTCACCCCGTGGGGTTCCTCTAACTAGGACCAGCCTCCTGACCTGATGGAGACCAAAGGCCGCCTGTGCCTGGAGGGGCCTCCTGCTTGCCTGCTGTCCCTTTGCCTTCCGGCCTCCAGCTGGGCCTGGGAGCGAGTGGGGACAGATGCAGCCTCCAGGGTCGCCTCTTCCCAGCAGCCACTGGGCCTGTTCCAGAGGGTTCACAGGGGGACCATTTGCTGTCCTTGCCACCTAGATCTTCCCCCCAGCATCCCCTCTCCTGGATGAGAGCAGAAAATAAACCTGGGTACCAGAGCCTGGCCCCCTGAGTCTTTCTCTTGCTGAGCGCCATGAGGGGGGGCTTTCCTGCAGGGGGCCACACTAGTCAGGTCAGACGGGTTGTGTTCCTGCGAGGGGAGGCTGGGAAAACCCCATAGCAATCTCCAAGATCTCAGCCCTCGGGTGCAGGTGAGTGGAGCAGCCCCGGGACCGGGTAGCTGTCGGACCAGAAGTGCTGAGTGGACGTCACAGGGCCAGGAGGAAACCGGAGCTCGAGTGTGGCCTTGTTTGCAGGCTGTTTTAGAGCTGCCACTGTGGGGCTGCTAGACTAGATGACATTCCTAACTATTCCACTGCTAATGTTTTCCTTCTGTGCGTTGCATTTCCACACTGAAGCTTGTATGCTTGTTTATTTTCTTTTCTGGACTCAAGTTTTTGAGCAATCGATTGCGGCAAGCTGGGAGTGGCAGGGCACAGGTAGTCAAAACACTCCGCTCCCCTCCTGAAGTTTTAGAGCCATGGGTCTGGTGGCTTCTGGGGGATGTCAGGGATGGGACAGTCTGGGGCTGGCTGCTCTTCCAAGGGGAAGTCCCATTCCCGGGCTGCCGTGGAGAGTAGGCAGGAGGTAGGATGCCACGGTGTGCTCCCTAAAGCAGGCATCCTGGGGGGCTGCACAGGCTTCCATCTGACAGGAGTAAGCAGGGCCTGAGAAACTCAGCATCTGAGTCACACAGTTACTCAGTGCTGAGCTTGGTTCCCCCTCGCTGCGTGCACTCTGCCCAGGGCCACATGGTTCTTGTCCAGAGCCTCTGGAGGAGGTTTGCATGGGCTGCTGGGTTGGCCTGGGGCTGGGGAGCTCTCATGTTCTTCCTGGGACTCACGTCTCCTCCAGCTGTCACGCAGGGTGCTGCTGCCCAGGGAGACCTGGTGGCTGTTGTGAAGGGTGGTGGTGCCCTGTCCTGTCAGGCCAGAGGGAGCACCTGGCCCACAGGGCGGTGGCCTAGCCCTGGCAGGTTCCTTGAGCTTGGGTGTGCCCTGGTCCCCATGGGGGTTGAACAGCAGCTTACAGAATGAAACCTACGTGCCCTGCTTCATCTCCACCCTGCACGCCGCGGCCTGGCTCTACCATGGCAGGTCCAGGCCGTCCTCACCGGAAATGACCATTCTTCAACCCCCCTGGCTTGGACGTGACCCTCCACCCTAGTTCCATCCACATGAAACGTATGAGAGTCGGGGCTGCTTTTCCCTGGGCAGAAACGGAGTCCACAGCCTGGCTCTGACGGGGCGCTAGAACTTCTCATGCAGCAAACAAACCCTGTCCCCGACGCTGCCTGCCAGGCTGCTCTGCTGGGCCTGGGCCTTGGCCTAGTGTGAGGAGCAGGGGAAGAGAGGGTCAAGGCACCCAGGGTATGGCTCACCCAGCAGAGAGGCAGGCAGAGGGACTGTACCCAGAGACACAGAGTCCCTTAGGGAGGGACAGCTCCCTTCTGTGTCATGGAGACATGTGACCTGGGTCAGCTGATCTGCCTTCGTGGAGAGTTTGGTAAATACACAGCTCACAGAGCATAGAACCCTGCAGATGGACCTGGAAATGCTTCTAGGGCCTGTCCAAGGCCTGCAGGAGGAGGGTCCCCCTGAGTGCCTGCCCAGCAGTTTCTGAAACTCAGTGGGTAGGTACTCTGAGTATTTGTGAAGCCTGGGGTGGTGCTGTAATCCCAGCACTCAGGAGGTTGAGGCAGGAGAATCACAAGTTCAAGGCCAGCCTGGATTATGTAGAGAGACCCTGCCTCAGAAAAATCGAATAAAAATATAATAATGGTTTGTGCCTGGAGGCTGAGGCAGGAGGATTGCCATGAGTTCGAGACCAGCCTGGGTTACAGGATGAGTTCAAGGCAACCTGAACTACATGATGAGACCCTGTCTCAAAAATCAAAAATAAATATTTGTGGGATGACTGAATGGATGAGCAGGGGTCTCCCCCGCACCCCAGTTGTGGCAGGCACTCTGGTTTCACCCTTCTGTGACCCCTGGACTTTGCTTCTGTGGGAGTGAAGTGCACCATAGGAGAGCAGCTGCGCATCACTGTGTGGGAAAACCAAGGCCTAGAAGGCTGAGGACATTGCCCGTGGTCATACAGTGAGAGGCAGATGTGGCGTTTGTCGAGCTCTGTGCATCCTGGAGGCCTGGCTTGGCCTACCTGTGGCTTTCTGCTCCCTCAAGGGGCTTCCAGGGACGGGGTGTGGCTCAGTGTCAGAGTGTGTGCGACCATACATGAGGCCCTGGGTTCAGTTCCCAGCACCCCCTGCCCCAAAAAACAAGGCAGTAGAGCAGGTGCCTCCAGGAGGCTCCAATTAGCCCTGAGAGTGAAGAGTGACTTACTCCCCTGCCGGTTCCTGGACCACGGCTGCAGGAGGTGGGGCCAGGGAGGTGACCAGGGACAGCAGCTGAAGGTGTGGGGAGGAGGAGATAGAGGTGGTGAGCAGGGTGCTCAGGGCACTCCTCCCAAGGACCTCACCAGCAATGACTCACACCTGAGCCACGCAGGTTACAGCTGTGTCCGCAGCTGCGCACCGAGTGCAGTGCCAAGTTAGGAGACGCGGGAGGTGGCTGGCTGGGCCCCGACTCCCCAGGGTGAGGGTTGCCAGGTATGGCTCTGGGGAACCACTGGGCACCTGGGCCTCCTGCCCTGCCGTCCTGCCTGACTCCCACAGCCTGAGACCAGGTGGTTGGGAAGGGGCAGCACAGCCCACTAGTGGCTGTTGGCTGAGGCTTCCTCCAGCGAGACTCTAGGCAGGGCTGCCCGGGGCCAGGCATCACCCTTCACCTGCTCCCCACCCCGCTGGCCGCTGAGCTCACAGGGAGAACTGCTCGTGGGCATTTCGGGCAGGGACGCGGGGCGCTGAGGAGAGGGAGCCTGGCGGACAGCGCCAAGCCTGCCCGCTGGCGTCCGGGAAAGGGATGGTGGGGGCGGAGGGGTGGTGCTGGTTGGAATTTGTGGGTGCGAGCCCGCACCGGGGCGGGCAGAGGAACCCAGCAGACCGCAGACCGACCCAGCGGGCCCTGCCTGCCCCGGAGCGCCGGGACCAGGCTCCCTTGAAAGTGGGGTGCTCGGCGCGGCCGGCCTGGGAGAGCCTGTGGGCTCCGCGGCCTGGGGAGGGGCCGGGGCGGGGCGCCAACGCTCCAGCCGCTGCTCTGCGCTCCGGGCGGGCTGCGCGCAGCACGCGGGCTCCTCGCCTGTCACCGGCCTCCTCGCGGGGCCAGGTGGCAGCGCGGGACCCGGAGGCGCGGAGGCGGCGGCTTCCCGGGCCAGGGGCGCGGCAGGGGCGGCCCCGATCACATGGGCGGAGCAGGTCCCAGAGCCCCGGGCGCGCTCTCCCGAGAGTCGGGCAGACGGCGGCGGCGGGCGCGGCGGTCCTCGCCGTCCCTTCCTGGCTCCTCCTCGCCTCGCTCCTGGCCCGGCCGCCCAGCGCGACAGGTGAGCGGAGCCAGGTGAGCGCGCGCCCCCTGACAGCCGCTGGCCCCGCACGGCTGCTCGGCCGCGACCCGGTGTCCTGGACTCCCTCCTCCCCTCGCCCCGGGTCCGGTCCACGGAGCTACATTGACCTCCGAGTTGAAAAGGCTCCAGAACTGGGAGAGCCGGGCCGACGGGGCCGGGCTCCTCCCCGCGCGCCTGCCGGCAGCTCGGAGTCCACCGGCCGGCTCAAAGGTCTGGGAAATCTCAGGGCGATTGCGTCTCCAGCGCCCAGCCTGGGGACCCGAGGAGGGGCAGAGGCCAGGCCTGGGCAAAAGGGGAAGCCAGCTGGCTGGGGTGGGACAGACAGACCCGCTGGCCTAGGAGTCCCCTGCCTCCCTGATGTCCTTGGGTGACTGGGCAGCACTCTCTCCAGACCAAAGTGAGGTCTCTGGGTCTCCCCTGGGCAGCCCAGGATGCGTGCTGGGCTGGGTGGTGCCCAGCCTGGCATTGCAGCTTCCTGCTGGGCTTGGCTCCTGGCTCCAGATCTCAAGGCTCAGGAAATCCCACAAGGGCCTGGTCTGCACGGACACTCCCGTGCCCAGCAGAGGGGGCAGTAGACAGGAGGCTATGGGCCCAGCTGGCAGGCAGCATCGGGCAGCTCACCCCGCGGGTCGGTGCCAGGGGTGGTTGTGCTCCGCTTGGCAGACGAAGCCGGGGCTGTTCAGAGGGCAGCGGGCCCCGGGGGAAGTGGGAGCTGGGTCTTTTCCATCTGAACCACATTATCAGGGTTGGGCAGGCAGCCAGCCGGCCCCTCCGGAGACTTTGGCCTGACCCTAGCCAGCACCCCGTAATGGCTAGTTTTTAGCATAGCTGGCAAGGCCAACTCTGTCCCTCACCGTCCCTCCTGTGCCAGATCCCTCCTGTCTCTAGCCCACCGCCTGCCCTCCCCCAGAGTGGGGAGGAAGAACCTTGTGCTGTCAGTTTTGGGGACAGGAAGCAAACACCAGAGAGACTTACATAGCCCTGTTGGTGGAGGAGGGGAGAGGGAGGAAATGTGGGTCTCTGCCTCCACTTGGCACCCCTGCCCACCCATCTCCAGCAAGCCCCTGTCCTGTAACGAGACAGCTGCCTGCCGGCTGAAGCCCACGGAGCAGGGGAGCTCAGAGTCATGGCTTCCCAGAGTGGGGGGAAGTGAAACTCAGGGGTGAGGAGGGCGGGACTTAGTCACTTCCTCTACCCACCCTGCGCACCCCCAGCCCTGCCGGGCTGCTCCCAGACCTATCCCTCACTTTCCCCTTTTGCTCCTGGGTGGGCTGGACGCAGCCTACCTCCTGCCCCCCCCCCTCCTCAGGTATGGTACTGACTGTGGACGTGGTGGGGCCAGCGCCCTGGGGCTTCCGCATCACTGGGGGCAGGGATTTCCACACGCCCATCATGGTGACCAAGGTAAGGGCTGCTTCCAGGACCGCAGGAGCTACCCTGAAAGTCAGGCCTACGCTCTCCACCTGGGTTCCCTTTGGTGCCATTCTTGTTTGGTCGTGGAGCCTGATGCCTGTGGCAGGCAGTGCCGACGGGGGGCTGTTGTGTGAGATATGGGGAACATTTCAGAAACAGTTTTTCAGGTGGTGGGAGGGAGTAGACCCAGGTCAGCCTACCCTTTCCTCGCCGGTCACTAACCTACACCTGCTGGCAGCCATTTTGGGTGGTCACGTCAGGGAGCCCCAGGGAGTGCTGGGCAGTGTCCTCCCACTGGCCCAGGCTGGGGTGCAGCGTGCAGGCAGCCACAGGCAAGGTGTGATTTGCACGGGCAGGACTCTATCCAAAAGTATTTTCCAGCTCAGGTCCTGAAAGCCTGCCATCATGCATTCTGTGGGAGGCCTCCCTTAGCTGGTGTGGGGGGGCTGTCCCTGGGGCTTTGGAAGGGGACCAGCTGGTTAGGCTGCAGACAGGGTAGCCAGAGAGGGGCCTCAGAGGCTCAGCAGAGCCTTTGTGTTTCTTGGGCACCCTCCCTGTGTGTCCCAGCATGGAGACCTGAGGCTCACTGGTCCTCATCTTTGCAGGTAAATGAGCGGGGCAAGGCTGAGGCCGCTGACCTCCGGCCTGGTGACATCATTGTGGCCATCAATGGGGAGAGCGCGGAGGGCATGCTTCACGCGGAGGCCCAGAGCAAGATCCGCCAGAGCGCATCCCCGCTGCGACTGCAGCTGGACAGGTAGGCCTGCACTGCCACCACCACTGCCGCAGCCACCAGCACCACCACCCCACCCTGGCCTCCCTGGGCTCCTCTAACGTGTCTCTGACAAGGTTCCGGCTCTGGGCTGCCCCAGAGGCAGTGGGAGGCAGAGTAGGCAGGAGGGTGTCCTTGTGGCCAGCTGGGTGAAGGTGGGCGCCAGGCTGGGCGTGCAGCCACAGGCTGGGTAGGGCGAGCTGGCACCAGCCACCTGGAAGCCCGGGTCTGACTGGTTCCCAAGAGTGTGCAGAGTACAGGGTGTGGGCATGAAGTGGGCTGAAGAGGGGAAACTTCTGGGCAAGGTGTCCCCTGAGCTGGGCCTCCAGGACCCCTTCCTGTAAGAGGCGGCGGGGGAGGAATTTGGGGGCTCATTGCACACAGAGCTCATCCATTCCTCCCCATCACTGCTCTGAGCCCTGAGTGAAGTCGAATCCTGGGCTCATGAGGTTTGGGCCTTGATGCCAGGGTTTTGGGGGAACAGGTGACTCCCCAGGGTGGGGCATCACGGTGAGTCACCGCCCAGGCATGCTGGGGGATCCTCCAGTCAGGAGAGCCCTCTGGGCAGCCTGGACCTGAGGCAGGTGCCTCCTGCCTCTCAGCTGCCATCCCTGCTACCAAGCTCTCACCAGGCTCTGCCTCCAGCCCTTCCTCACCTGGGGCCCTACCTGTGGTGTGCAGAGGCTCCTGCCTGCAGGCACTGCCTTGCTTTCGGGGGTCTGAGAGTCTGCAGGACTGGGCCCCTGAGGAGGAGGTGCAGAGCGGCTCATGGGAACCCGACCAAGACCTATGGGGGTGCAGTGTGGGCAGAGAGGCACAGGCAGTAGCTGACCCCTTTCCTTCCTTCCAGGTCCCTCTGGAGGGACCTGCCATCTACCCTGGGCCTCCAACTTCACCCCAGCTCTTCCTTTCTCTGCCGAGCCAAGTCTTCTGCTCAAGCCCCCTTGTCAGCTCCGCTGACTCTGACCTGCGCCCTTCCCAGGGTGGCAGAGGAGGCAAGCAGTCCAGGAGCAGCACTGGGGCAGTGGCAGTGTGGTGGGGACAGGCGCTGGTGCCACTTGCCTGACAGGGAGGAGCCTGGGCAAGGGCATTCTGGCTGGCACTGGCACAGCTTGCGGGAGGAGTCTGTGGTGGGAGGAAGTGGGTGTCTGGCCCAGGTGCTGACGAGCTGGGGGTTTTGGGCATCTCATTTTCCCTCTCTGAACTTCAGTTTTCTTCTGCACATGTTAAAATCTAAACGATTATTTATATGAGATCAGCCAGCCTCCCCCACAGTGACCCATAAAGTCTAGCTGAAGTTGGGAAGACAGCTGGGCGTGGTGGCACACTCCTGTAATCCCGGCACTTGGGAGGCTGAGGCAGGCAGATCTTGCAAGTTTGAGACCTATCTCAAAAAGAAAAAAGCGGGGGAGGGAAGGGGGATAATGGCAGGAATTTGTAATCCAATTGAATTATGAAACTTTTTGTTGAAATTATGATTATGAAATGTCTCTCTTGGCCCTGATTTCTTTCTTTCTTTCTTTCTTTCTTTCTTTCTTTCTTTCTTTCTTTCTTTCTTTCTTTCTTTCTTTCTTTCTTTCTTTTCCTTCCTTCCTTCCTTCCTTCCTTCCTTCCTTCCCTTTTTCATTACTGGGGATTGAACCCAAGGCTGTCACACTGAGCTACATCCCCAGCTATTTTTATTTTTATTTTGAGGCTGGGTCTTGGCAAGTCATTAAGTTACCCAGGCTGGTCTCAAACTTACCATTCCCCCGCCTCAGACTTCCAGAGTGCTACAGTTAGGGGTGTGCACACCTGTAATCCCAGTACTCAGGAGGCTGAGGCAGAAAGATCATCATGAGTTTGAGGTCAGCCTGGGTTACATGGTGAGTTCAAGATCAGCCTGAACTAAAAAGTGAGAATCTATGTCAAAAATCCTCAGGGGCTGAGGGTTTAGCTCAGCCGTATAAGCACCTGCCTGGCAAGTGCAAGGTTGTGAGTTCAACCCCTGGTACAAAAAAAAAAAAAAAAGTTGAAAAATCCTCACACACATCACACAAAAAGGGTCCTCAGATGCAACACCCAGATGCCCTGGGTGGTTCTTTGGTCTTGAGAACCAGGTCTGAGACAGTATGGGGTGGTGAAGCGGACTGGGGGGCTGGGCCCTGGGTGACACTGCTCTCTTCTGGGCCCCCTTAGGTCTCGCGCTGCCTCTCCGGGGCAGAGCAACAGCGACGGCTCCTTGGAAGTGCTGGCCACTCGCTTCCAGGTAAGCTGAGGCCAGCAGCCAGGATCCGGGAGCGCCAGGCCCTGCGGGCGGATGGCGGATGGCGGATGGCGGCGGAGGTGGGCGGAGGGCTCCCGCCTAGCTCTCACCGCAGCCCCTCTCTCCACAGGGCTCCCTGAGGACCCGCCCCGACAGCCAGTCCTCCCTGTGGTCCGCCTACTCCAGCCCAGCCTCCCTCAGCCCCCGGCCAGGCAGCCCCTTCACCCCGCCGCCCAGCAGCCCCCTGGGCCTCGCGGGAGAGGCCCCCGTTGGCCACAGGTGAGCAGTGAGCGCCCCCTGACCTGACGCCCCCAGACTGGCCGAGCCTCAGCTGTGAGCGGCGGACCTGGGGGCCCCTAATGCCCGGCCGGCCGGGTGGGGCCGCACCGTGTCGTCCTCATCGCCATCCGCCCTTTCAGCTTCCAGAGCTTGGCCCACTCGGCCGCCCCCTCCCTCTCCGGCGCCACCGCCGCGGACCGCTCGTCCTGCCTGTCCCCCGGGAGCCGCCCCTCAGGCCGACAGGTGAGGTCCCTGGGGAGAGAGAGGCGCCTCCCGTGTCCCCCGCTGGGCTGCCAGTGGTGCCTAGGGGCAGCTGGCAGCTGGTGCCACCTGTGGGGCCATCTCCTAGCAGCAGGCGAGCGCGGGGCTCCTTCCGGCCCTCCCTCCCTGCCCTTGTGTTTCTCTTGGGCTGCGACTGACATAGTTTTGCTGACATCCCCTCTGGGCTCTGGCGGCGTCTCTCGCACACATTCCTCCCCATCTGAGCCCGACTCCCATCCCTGGCCCTCTGTCCCCCTGACTCAGCCTGGGAGCCCCCAGAGGACCGCGGGCAGCCCCGAGCTGCCCGGGGCTCGGTCCATCCGTCTGCCCCCTTGCTCTGCTGAGCCCTCGTCCACCCAGGTCCCTAGGCCCACTGGTGACAGCCTAACCCGGGTGCATTTCTCCTCCCCAAGGGCAGGGGTGAGTGGGTGAGGGCGAGGCAGCCAGCAGCCCCGACCACAGCTGCTGGGGGCGTGTCCAGCCTTTGGGGCGCAGGGGATGAGGCCCAGCTGCCGGAATCTCACCTCGGGTTGGTTCTGCATTCCAGGGAGCCAGAGCCTTTGGGGGTGGTTGGGGGAGGGGATGAGGGATGGGGGTTTCTAGAGAAGGGTGGGGCAGGATCTTGGGGGATGCTGCAGCATGGGGGCTGCCTGGGGACCCGGGGTGGGCATTGTGGCCACTCTGCAGTGCGCTTCACGAGATGCCTGTCTTTGATCCTGTAGGATGCAGTTGTCAGATAGGTTGAACATGTAGAGTGACTTTGGAGCAACTGAGCCCCAGCAGTGTGGACTAATTAGAAAAGCAGGAGGCCTGCGGCAGAGGGAGAGAGACTGGGCCAGGGCGGCCTGAGGAGGCTTGGTCAGGAATTTGGCTGGCCACGGAGGGCAGAAGGGGTGGGTTGGGAGGATAGGTGAGGAGGAGGGGGCCCTCCGTCTGGGTAGGCCCTGCAAGATTTGGCCTAGGGGGACCTGAGCTGTGGTCCCAGGCAGGCTGGGAGAGAAATCGGCCTCACGCTAGAGGGGAAGGGCATCCTGCGTCCTCCTGCCCGCCTTCTTCCAGCCCCCGAGGGCTGTTGTCTCAAGGGGTGCTAAAGGGAGCGCCCTCATCCCCAACAAGGGGGGAGGTAAGTGTCCAATGTGTGGTCCTTCTGGTTATTTATTTATTTTTGAGCCAGGGACTTGCTACATTGTTCAGGCTGATCTTAAATTCACTATGAGGCCCAGGTTGACCTTGAACTCACAGCGATCCTCCTGCCTCAACCTTTCAAGTTCTGGGATTTATAAACATGCACTACCGTGCCTGGTGATTCTTAAACTATCACTAACATCTGGGAATCTGTTGGAAATATGGGTTTTCAGGCCCCAGTCAATCCTGCTGAAAGGGGCATAGGATGTCGGGCAGCAATCCATGTTTGAATATCCCCTGTCCCCCTTGAAAGGGCAGCTGGGCCTGGGTGTCTGGAGATGCTGGCCAGTCCCACCTCTGCAGGAGGCTGGGCCGGACACGCCTTCTGCTCTCCCAGAGCAGTTCCCTCTCTGACCCTGAGGACTCCTGTCATTCCACTGGCAAATATTCATGGGACAGCTGCTTTGTGTCTGGTACCCTCTGGGCTCTGGGGATGCATTTGTGGAAAAACACAGGAGTTCTTAGACCCACAGGGTGTGGGATGGGTGTGGGAGGCACAGGGTCCCGTGTCCCTCTTGTGAGCAACTGAGCTTTAGTCTCTTAGAGGCTCAAAGGCCGTGAGAAAGAAGTACATTTGACGTTTGATGGGATTAATTTCCTAAATTTACGGAATTGCAGAATTTCTTCTGGCGTCCCCACAGCCCTCACTCTCAGTTCTGCTGCTCCACTCATCATGGCATCCCAAGAGCTGCAGATTGCACTTGAAGGGCAGAGCAGGAGCACCCGCCTGCACTTGGAGATGAAGGGCCCATCCCAGGCCCAGCTGCCTGGGAGGGAGGGAAGGAGAGAGGCGAAAGCAGCCACTGTCAGCCACTGTCGCAGGGAGGCTTTTGAACCTCACCCCAGGAAGACCTGGGGTCTGGAGTGGCAGAGGTGCCTGGCTCTGTGGTGGGCTTCTGGCTGGCTGAGGCCATAGACAGCCAGGAGTACAGGATGCCACTAGCCCTCTGGTGCCTTCTGGGAGCCAGAACTCGCCCCACTGGGCAGGCACACGCCTCACTGAGGCAACGTCCAGGGAAGGCAGCACTTCTTCCTCTTGGTGGGATGAGGACTTGGCTCCATATGGGAGCCAGGCTGGGTGTCAGGCCTCCTTGTTCCCTGGGCATGTGCCCTGTGTGGTGTGTGTGCTTGCCTGTCCGGAGATGGGACACTGTTCGTTCTTTCTTGCAGTGCTGGAGATGGAGCACAGGGCCTTCAGCGTGCGGGGCAAGTGCTTCTCCGCTGAGTGATACCCCAGCCTGCGACAGGGCTCTGGAAGACCCGAGGGAGCTAGCTCCCAGTCTTTCAGTTGACCGCACAGCACTCAGTGGCCATCCAGGTGCTCGGACACAGTCCAGCCATGCCACTGACACCACAGGTGGCCTAAACAAGTCACTGTGCCCTCCTGACCCTCGGCCCCCTTCCCTGGAGGGCTTTGTGCCATAGGACGCCAGGAGTGGAGGGGTGATGGGGTGAGCCCTGCTGGGCAGTCCTGGTGGCTGAGATCCTGGGATTCATCTCAAGACTCCAAAGTTTTCACTTTTGGCTAAAGGAGGTGTGCAGTTCTTCATTTGAATCCACAGTTCATGAATTTAAGTTTTGTTTTTTTGGTAGCACTGGGGATTGAACCCAGCCTCTTAAAAAGTTTTATTTTTAAATTTTTGTTTTGTTTTGTTTTGTTTTGTTTTTCAGCTGGGTATGGTGGCCATGCCTGTAATTTTAGCATTCAGGAGACTGAGCAGGAGGAACACGATGAGTTTGAGACCAGCCTAGGCTATGTAGTGAGTCATAGTGTATTCAAGGTCACGCTCATAGTGAGACCCTGGAATAAGATTTTTTAAAGGTAGAGTCGAGGGCCAGGTCTATTGCTCAGTAATGCAGTGCCTGCCTAGCGAGTGTGAAGTCCTGAGTTCAATTGCTGGTACAAAAAAGAAAACAGAGAGAGGCAGAGACAGAAAGAGGCAGAGAGACAGGGACAGAGACAAACAAACATGCACACACACTGAGACAGAGACAGAGACAAAGTCTCAGTTGAGTTGCTAAATTGCCCAGGCTGCGCTGGGACCTGTGATCTGCAGGCCTCCCAGCGTGCTAGGGTTGCAGGTGGACAGCCTCCATGCTGGGGCTCCTCACTTAGTGGAGTTACGGTAACAAGGACGTTTGAAAGGAAACTGGCCTCCCTCATCAATCAGATCCACAATTGGTGCAAAAAGCCGAGATTTCCACTTGCAGAGCAAAGGCCAAGCCCAAAATGACAGCACTCCTGGCTTCCCAGAGCTCAAGCCACCTGGGGCCGGGGCCGGGGCGGAGGGAGAGGGTAGCCCAGGGCCAACCTGCTAGGAGAGCAGCGGGGCTGGTGCAGAGCCCCACCGCTTCCTTCACAGGCCGCTCGCTGCAGGGCGACAGCGTGCTCCTTTACCTGCTTCTCCGTGGACGGAGCTCGGCCCAGTGTGCACCTCTTTGAGGATGTGCAGCCTACGACCTGGCAGAGGGGAGCTGGTTTCCAGCATCCTGCATCTGCTCTTGTCCAGGCCCGGGCAGAACTGCAGCAGGGCGCGGCCTTGGTTCCCTTCTGGGCCCGCATCCCTGGGGCTTGGGCCTGGGCCTGGGGGCAGCGAGGGCCGCACGCCCCCTGGCGGGAGCCCGGGAAACAGTGCCTGCCCGAGGGCCTGGGACGGGCGGTCGTCGCTGACTCCTCCCCACTGCCTTCCTCCCACAGGCCGGCCCCTGCAGAGAGGGCGACTTGGCCGTGCGGGTGCTACCCCCACAGTGCTCCAGCCCTAGGATCAGGTACCAGCGGGGCCTACGGATTGGGGTGCGGGGTGGAGTGCTCCGGAGGTCCTGGGGCGGGGTCGGGTGGGGTCCCGGACTTCCCTGAGGGATGAGTCCCCGCCCTCTAAGTTTGGGGTCCAGGACTCCCCCCTGCTCCCCGCCTTGCACGGCTCGGGGACCCTCATCCCTGCGGCCCCACCCTGCAGCAGCCCGAACTCCGAAGCCGGGAGCCTCCTGCTGGAAGAGGACTCAGAAGTGTTCAAGATGCTTCAGGAAAACCGCGAGGGGCGAGTGGCCCCGCGCCAGTCCAGCTCCTTTCGGCTCCTGCAGGAAGCCCTGGAGGCTGAGGAGAGAGGTGAGGCCCGGCTGCGCGGGGAGGACACTGGGGCACTGGTGTTTCCTAAGTGCCCGGCCACCACGCTGCCTGTCCTGGGGCAGCTTCCAGTCTGCTCAGGGGTATGAGGTGTACACCAGAGGGTGACCGGCTGGCTGGCTGGCACCAAGACAGCACCCTGGGAGGAGGGGGAATCTAACTGGGCCTTGAAACAAGATCCACAGTTAAGCCAATGGCCTTAAGGTTGGGCCAGGAGCACCCAGGAGCGTGGCAGCCAGAGGGCTTTTGGGTATGGGCAACAGAGAACAGCCTGGCCAGGGCTTCCATGGCCAGGCCCAGGAGACCCCTGACCCAGCAGGGTAGTTTAGGCCTCCCGCTGGGTAAGATGCCATGGATAGCAATGCAGGCCACGTGTGACCACAGCTATTCATTCCACAAACACGGATGTGCCTGCAGATGGAGCAGAAGTATGCGGCGTGGGGATGGAAGATGAGGAGCTCCTTTGGGGCAGACAGGCCTGGCCAGCTCCCTGCTGCGGGAAGCAGGGTGTTCCTTGAGGGGTCAAGACCAGCAGAAAGGGCAGACAGGAGTGAGAGCAGAGTGGCACAATGGCCAGGGCAGTGGTTCGTGGCTCACGTACAGCGGCACATATAAAAACCCTCTGAAGACTGGACAAAGGCACGGGGGTGCTGTGACCACCCAGGATTGTTTTCTGTTGGTGGCACAAGCATGGACTCAGCACAGATGTGCCCAGAGCCCTAGGGGGCAGGGTTGGCCTTGGTCATGCTTCAGGCCGTCCAGCGGCCCCATCCCAGAGCCTGGCTGCCACCCTCAGTCCTCCTTCACCACCGTCACCTGTGCCCACTGGGACCCCAGAGGTCTGTGTCTAAGTGGACCTTCTGCGACCCATCTGGGAGCGGCCCAGGAGGAACCATCATGGCCTGACGGCCGCTGAGAGTGGCTGAGCTTGGGTGTGTCTGTCTCTCACCCTCCCAGGTGGCACAGCTGCCGTCGTGCCCAGCTTACTGAGCCCCCAGTCCTCCCTGCCCACGTCCAGGGCCCTAGCCTCCCTGCCCAAGCTCCACACCTGTGAGAAGTGCGGCACCAGCATCGCGTGAGTGTGGGGGGACAGGGACAGGGACAAGACAAGGGCAGGGTGCCCTCTGGCAGGGAGGGGCCCGGGACCCTCAGGGACCCTGGAGGCTTTGCCGGGCAGCTGGGGGTTGGGCTGTTCGCAGCCTTCCAATGAATGCCTGGCTGGTGCTTCCTGGCCACCTCCTCCCCTCCTCCTCCCCTCCTCCCTGCTTCCGCTCCTCTCCCCAGAGGAATGAGAAATGCTGCTGCTTGAGGTTTCCCCTCTGCAACCTATAGGCCTCCCACATCTGCCCCTAGACAAGGCCCCTCCTGGAAAATCTCCCTCCTCTCCTCCCTTGGCCCATGAAGCAAGCTGGGTTTCCAGGATAGGTTTGTTCTCAGTGGGTGGCATCAGAGTAGGGTGCAGTCTCTGCAAGATCGATGCCCCCCTCACATCACGTAGACGGTCCAAGCATTGGTTGAGGGTCAGGTGATTTGCTGTAGGGCAAATCCTTCACCTGGATGGGCTGCAGTTCAAGAAGGGCCGAAGACTCAGCCCCACTGCATGCAGAGTTGAGAAGTCCCTGCCAGTAGGTGCATTTCAGGGGGGAACCCAGGCCACGTGCCCAGCCGGAGTCCCCGCCTCAGGAGGCCTCAGGCCTGCAGCGTGCATGTCTGGCTGCCTCCTGGACGCTGATGCTGGTGGTCCTGCCCTGGGGCCACGCTGAGAACCACAGCTCCCTTGAGAGTCCAGGGCACCAGACTGTTATCAGTGTTCGTGTCTTCTGTCGTTGATCACGGCTGCTGATGGGGTGTGTGTATTGGTGTGTTTTGTGTATGCTGGGATGCACGTGTGTGTGTGTGTGTGTGTGTGCGTGAGAGAGAGAGAGAGAGAGAGAGAGAGAGACTGAGACTCTTCTGGGGCTTTGGGTGCCGAGGGATTGTTGAAGAGAGATTCTTGAGGGAGGCCTGGAATTCACATCCCTGAGAAGGTCTGTGTGTCCCAGGTCCTGACTCTGCCTGGGGACCAGACTCTCTGGGGGCAAAGGGCTCATGCCTGGTCTTCCTGTCCATTCATCCATCCTCCTGTCCCTGCAGGAACCAGGCTGTGCGCATCCAGGAGGGCCGGTACCGCCACCCCGGCTGCTATACCTGTGCAGACTGCGGGCTGAACCTGAGGATGCGCGGCCACTTCTGGGTGGGTGACGAGCTGTACTGTGAGAAGCATGCCCGCCAGCGCTACTCGGCACCCTCTGCTGCCCTCAGCCCTCGGCCCTGAGCCTGGGCCACCCGGGGCGCTGCCCCTTGGAGACCGCCTTGCAGGAAAGGGGCAGTGGGGCGGGGTAGCTCCTACATGAACTCAGTTTGGGGACAAAAGACCCCTTCGTGTTCGCTGGAGGAGGCTAAGGACTGGGACTCTTCTGGGGCTTTGGGTGCCGAGTGTAGCCCCACCCTACCAGCCTTCCCCCGTAGGACAGGCGCTGTGCCACCGGCTAAAGTGCCCCACACGTTTGATACTTTGTATACAGGGTGGGACAGAGACAGAAGGATCTAGAAGGAGAGGGGTGGGCCGGAGGCCAACGGTAATCACTGTGCAGTGTTGGACACAAGCTCTATAAATATATGTATATGGGTGCACACAATCAAGCAGTGGCATTTCTTTCCTGTTCTCTCATTTCCCGGACCTGGGGTAGAGAATGTCTCCTGTGTCCCTTCTTAGTTCACCTCCTTCTGCCCTGAACTCACTATGCAGCCAGGCTGGCCTCCAAATCACTGCAGTCCTCCTGCCTCAGCCTCCCAAGCGCTGGGATTACAGCTGGAGGCCACCACACCTGGCTTTTAGAAGGTTCTTGAGGATGCTGCTGGGTGCTGCCAGTCGTCCAGGATGGTGGCAGCCTCAGCTTTACTTTTCATGGGGTACCATGTCTCAGGGCAGCCTGTGCTGTCTGGCTCTTTGGTGCAAGGACATTGACGCAGGCTGCGTGTGTCACCTCCTCTGGCACCTGTGGATATAATTTACACCTCGATAGCATCGAGTCACCTTTTACCTGGATGGCTGCCCAGTGACCAACCTTTATTTTTATAGGAAAGATCAAGGCAGTCTGGCTGGCACAGGAATCCCTGGAGCCCAGGCAGCTGGTGGGAAATGGATGGCCTCTTTGGCGCCACCTTGTGTCTAGTGCCCCCCATGGCAGGGAGTTGGTTCAGGAAGAGATTGGCGTTCACAGCGGTTGGGGATACAGGAAGATTCCCTACAGCACACTTCTTGCTTCCCTGAAGATGATGGACAAGTAGCAGCGACAGCACTGGCAAAAATGACAGTGCAACATGGCAGTGAACGCTGAGGGCCGTCTTGGGGGACAGGAGCAGTGGCCATCTGGGCAAGGGACTGTCAAGTCTTGGGAGGGAGAAAGGCTGAGATGGCACTGCGAGCAAAAAGTGATGTTTACAGCAGCGGCTGCTGGAGATCCTAAACAGACTGTGAGGGGTCCCCGAATGCAGGCTGATGTTTGGACTTTACCTCAGGGCCCTGAGGACACTTTGAGAATGTCAAGCAGGCTGGGGATTTAGCTCAGCGGCATAAGCGCCTGCCTTGCAAGCAGGCAGTCGTGAGTTTGATCCCTGGTACCAATAAAAAAAAAAGAGAATGTCAAGCAGGGAGGTGACAGGTTGGGAAGGGTGGGTAGGACTCCACCATTCACAGCCATGGAGACACAAAGGCTGACCAGCTCTAAGCAAAAACCCGCCCGTGGACTCTTGTTTACTTGGCATGGCTGGCTCTGCACTGGCCTTGAGGGTTTGGATATGCAAGTCCTCCAAGGCCACGCAGCCCGCCCAGAACTGGCAGCAAACTCCTGAGGAGATGGCATCCTCAGCCAGACCAGTCTGTCCAGGGATGGACGTGGTTGGGGCAGGCGAGCTCTTGTCCCCACCCACTCTCCGACTGCTCTTTTGTGAGCCCACATTGTGTACTTCCTGCATCTGAGAGAAGTTCCCAAGTGGCCCACGAGAACATCTAATAGGGCTCCTTTTGGACAGAGCTGGGAAAGGGAGTTTTCAGAACAGCACAGCTTAGGTAACGTTCGGAGCACTTCAGATGTGCTAGGGCACTTCAGATGTGCTAGGGACATTTCAATGCCTTCACTGTCTCCTCACAGCTCCAAAGTAGGCGTTGCCAGACCCTTGTGTATAGATGAAGAAACCGAGGACAGGGACGCAGCCGAGGACTCCTAGCTAACTAGGCAAGGGGCCAGGAACAGGACCAGAGCCTCCATGCAGGCTTCCTGGGGAGGGGGTGGGGAGCTGTCCCTCTGTCACCAGAGCCAGCCTTCCAGGCCACTGCTGGCCAGGGGGAGAGGCCAGCGGGGCCCTCCGGCTGCCCTAGCCTGGCAGCAGCTGCTGCGGGCTCTCGGCTTTGTCCTTCCTCCCCCAGGGGGAGCTTTGCGCTGAGCTTGCAGGAAGCGCACTTCCTGAAGCGGGGCTTCCTCACTGGAGGTGCAGGGGCCGCGGGCATGGCAGGCCAGTTCTCGGATGAGTCTGCCCAGCCTACGACTGTCCCAGGATCTCGGGGTGGCTGTTTAGCTAGGGGTGGCTGTGATGGTACAGGAGGGGAGCACCCCAAACCTGGTTCCCAGGAGGGCAGTGGCACAGGGGTGGGGCCGTAGCTGGAGGGGCGTGTCGGAGGGGTGCGCGGTTCTCCCAGCCACACACAACGCTTTGTGCTGAGACGCTGCATTCCGGCTGACCGGGCTTCCCGTTTCCAGAGGCATTTCTGCCCCAGAGTCACCGCGGAGACGGCTTGGAATCCGGCCCCACATTCTCCAGATTCTAGCCGCGCTCTGGCAAAGGCTCCCTCCCTTTACCTCCCACCCGCTCTCCCAGGAGGGCGGACGCCACCCGCCGGCAGGCGAGTCTGGTGCCCACATCTTCCCGGGCTCGGAGAGGGCAGTTCCGCCAGGGCCCGCAGCCTTGGTTTTCCAGCACGAAAGCGTCTGGCCCTGACACCAGGGTATTGAGAGAGGGCAGGCAGAGTTAAATTAGGGGACTTGGCTGGCACTGGCATCGGGGGCTTGGTTGTGGGCCCCGGTTTCCCGATCTTAAAAAGTGAGCACTGGTCCTGGGGGCCCCGAAGGCAGCCGCTTCCTCCGCGGCTGTGGCTCCGCCCCTCCCCCGGGCCCAGGTGCGCGTCTGCACGTCCGCCCTGCTCCCGTGTCTGCCCCCGGGGTCTCGGGCCCGACCGAGATTTTGTTCTGTCCCTGCCTCCAGTGGGGAGGCTGCTTTAGAATCCGACAGCTCCCATCCGGTCACCAGGCTTCATCCTCTCCAGCTGCCCCGGCTCCTTTTAAGATGGTGGGCTGGGGGTGGGGGCGAGGGAGCAGCTCACCTCTTCCCCAGTCTCTGAAGCCCCAGACCCCTCCCGGCGCCCCGACAAGGAGGAGGAGTGGGGGGGGGCAGGGGTTCAGATGCTGCCCGATGCCTGGAGCGCCCGCAGTTGCAGTGAAGGATTCCGCGGTGCGCTGGGGGCCCCGACCTCCTTTTCCGCGCCGGTAGTGCGCCCGGCCGAGGGCCGGCCCCGGGCCACCCAGCTCGGGGCGTCCTCTACCAGCACCCCGCGGGGGCTGTTTCCACTGCGCGCGGGCCCAGGCTGCGCTCGCACCCCGGCTCTGAGTCCGCGCGCGCGGGAAGGCACAGCAGAGCGCGCCCCAGCCGGGACGGGGCGGCGACAGCTCCCGGGGCGGGGCCACCGCGCTCCCCCAAGGACGGCGGGGCGGGGTCCTTCCCGGGCCACCCCCGTCCCCATCGAGTCCTGGCTGCGCCCTCCCCGCCGCTCCACCGCCTGCGCACCTGCGCCCCTCCGCGGGCGTTTCTCTGCGGGGCGGGGACGTGGCGGGGACACGCGGGGACGCGGCGGGGACGAGCGACGGGCGGGGAGCGGCCATGCTGAGCCGGCGCCGCGTCTTCGCCGTGGAGCCACTCGGCGGCCGGGGTGAGTCGCTCCCCGCTCCAGCCCGCGAACCCCGGCTGGGGAGACCCTCGTGGCTCCACGGTCGCCGGCCGCCGCCCCTCACTCCCACCGAGTCACCTTCCCTCCATCCGCCCCGCGCCTGGGGTCCCCGCTCCGCCCACAACGCGCAGCCCCAGTCCCAGCCCGGTGTCCGCTGAGCTCCTCGCAGGCGCGACCCCTACCGGTTACGTCTTGCAGGGTGGGGGGCAGTGTCCGCCTCTGCTTCCCAATGGGGCATCCCGACCACGGGACGCAACAATGCACGGATGCCGGCTTTCTTTGGCTGAAGTTTTTTTTTTTTTCTTTTAAACGCTTCATAAAATCTTCACTGTTTCTCATATCGAAGAACAAAAGACCCAAATGGTCATAACTACGTGTGTGTGTGTATGTGTGTGTGTGTGTGATTTTTCGATTGACCCCAGGAAGCTAAGCTACATCCCAGTCCTTTTAAAATCCTATTTCCAGCCAGACTGACTTGGCACTTGAGCTCCTCCTGCCTCAGCCTCTCAAGAACTGCACTTCCATCTCTGGCTGCTCCTGTTTTTATTGCTGTCTTCCACGAGCTCTAGGAGAGACTTGATCTTGCATTCTGGTGCTGAAGAACCCGAGAGCAGTGTGGACCCCAGGCTTCATACTTTGTACCTTTCCCTCTCCCAAAAGCCCAATCTCTTGGGGAAAGGGCTGTTCTCCACTTAGAAGGCTGGAGGCTTAGGCAGACTGCCGCCGGTGGGGGGATCTAGGGAGCAATGGCTGTGACCTACAAAGCCTTTGCCTACCACACAGCTCGGAAGTGTGGCTCCTCCTTGCTGTCAGCGTTGCCATGCAAGTGCTACTCAGACATCTCCCAAGTGGGGTTGGAACCCTGTGGGGACAGGGCTTTGGCTGGCCCGGGTCCTCCTCTTACCACTGGCCCAGGGTGCCCCCCCTCAGGGAAATGCCAGCTTCTAGGAATGCCAGGGGCATTGAGGGCAGACTGCACAGGCTAACACCGGCTCTCCTTGCAGGTGGGGCTGGCAAGGCCCTGGCACACGGCTGCATCGTGCCCGGGGTCACCAGCACCTATAGACATATCCTGGACTCAGCTGATGGGGGCATGCTGGGCCTCTCAGAAGGAGAGGGTGAAGGCATCTCAAGGGGCAGCTGCCACTTCCCAAACTGGCCTCCTGGGACTCAGGGGTGGAGATGGTGGCAGGGGACAGCCCCCTGGCCATCTTTCCAGGACTTTCTCAGGACTTTCTGAATGTGGAGCCTGCGGGGAGCTGTGAGCCCTCAGCCCTTGCTGCCCCAGAGCCCCCCAGCCAGTTGGGCCGGCTGCTGGCCAGCCGCAAGTTGGAGCAGGTTCTGGAGCGGTCCCAGGCGCGTCCCCGTTGGTCCACACAGTGCCGTGCCCTGCCATCAGCACCCTGGAGCAGGCCTGGGTGTGAGATGCCCCTGCTGGGAGCAGGACAGGAGCCCACCAAGGCCGAAGCCAAGCCAGAGGTGGACCTGGAGGAGGCAGAGGTGGTGAATCAGCCTGGAACTGGGGGAAATGCAGGGTGGAGATGGCGGGGTTACATGGAGCTGCTGGGGGGCCCCCACCCACTCTCTTCTCCCTGGAGCTCTCTCAGGATGGAGCTTTCTTTACCCCTAATTGATGGTGTGTCACTGCTTTTGGCCTCGTGCCACTCCCAACTGCATGTGGCCACCCCCACGGGGAACATGGGCAGGTTTGAGTCCCTTGCCCATTAGGTAGGGGGCAGCAAACTGGTGAGTACTCCTCACCTTCCCACTCCACCCCCATCTGCTGGTGAGGCACAGCCTGGCCACCTGGAGTCTCCTCTACTTGACTGTGTCCCCCAGGCAGTGACCGAGGTGCCGAGAGCCTGGGCCTGCCTCCCGGGGCAAGGACTTCGCTACCTGGAGCACCTGTGCCTGGTTCTGGAGCAGATGGCAAAACTGCAGCAGCTCTACCTGCAGCTGCGGACCCAGAGGCCCCCAGAGGTGAGTGAGTTCCTGGGCAGGGCAGCCAGGCCAGAGTGGGGAGACAGAAGGGCAGGACCCTGGGAACTGTCACTGCTTCTGGAGCCACCACAGCCTTCCCATCAGGCCCTGACTGTCCCATCTCTCCTGTTCCAGGATCCAGAAGAGGAGGAGTCAGCCCTGGCGCCCTTACCTTCCCTTTCACCTGCCCCAGACAATGGGGTGAAGGGGTCAGAGGAGCTGCTAAGCCCAACAAAGGAGACAGGTACAGGGCATTTTTTTTTTCCGAGACAGGGTCTTACTGTGTAGATCTGGCTGGTCTTAAACTCACTGTGTGACCCAGGATGGCCTTGAGCTCGTAGTAGTCCTGCCTCAGTCTCCCAAGTGCTATGATTATGGGCATGCACTACACCCCCAGATGAGGGGCAATTCTGTCTTCCTCTGTGTCCCACCAGCCTCAAGTACCTTCCTAGGGTCCCACCAGTAGAGGCTGTGAGCTGAAGCTTGAGGAGGTGACTTCTTTCTCCTGGTCCCAGGTAACCCAATTCTCTTTCTGAAGGGACAGAGGCAGCCTCATACTTGAAGGTTGGGATGCTCAGAGTCAACTCTCCCCGGCTGCCATAGGCCCCTGCTGAACCAAATGACAGCTTCTCACCCTCCCAGGGACACAAGGTAGTGATGGACATATGTGGGCATGTGATAGGCTGGGGGACCCTGAAGGCTAGAATTATTGGGGAGATGACAAGATTCCTGTTAGCAGCAGGTGACAGCTGTGCCTTGGGGCTTTAGTGGGGGATATGTGTGACCCCGTACCCTCTGCTCACCAGCATCCCTCCCACTGGGACAAGATCAAGGTCATGCTAAACCGGATCCAGGAGTGCTGGTCACCCTGAGCCCTCTGTCCCTCCTGATGGTTGTGGTTCGAGGTAAGCCCCGTGCTCAGCCCAGAATGGGGAGGAGAGTGGTGAAATAGAATGCTGAGATTCTCCAGCCAGTTGTCATTTTTGTCCCTATGAAATTTGGAGGATGTGTTGGAGGTGCTGGAAGGAAGAGAAAGTTGCTAAAATGCCCCATTTACAGATAAGGCAGCTGAGCATGGTGGGATTGGAGACAGTGGCTTTCTGAAAACTACTGAATGAGTCGGTGACAGAGCCAAGGAGGGCCAGATGATGGGAAATTTCCCTGCAATCCCTTGTCCCTTAATGCTGAAGTTTAAACCAGCTCCATGGATTTATGGGGTGAGCAAGGTAAACGTTCAGACAGAGTTTTGCTTTTGATAAGGTCCATCATACTTGGGGCTGTTACTAATTCTGTAGAGGAAGAAGAACCAGTTTAATACCTCCAGGCTCCCTATAACAGCTAAGCAATACTCTTATCAAGTCAGGGGCCATTCTTTTCTGGGGGCTTGAAGACTCCTTTTGTTTTCCACAGGATTGAGTCCAGGGACCTCTCTGAAAGCCTGCAGTGCCACCACCACCAGAAGACTTTTATGCCATCATTAGTGATTAAGAAGCAACGAGCAAAAGACCTTTCTGTATGCTGAGGCCTCAGTGCAGCTGGTGGCCCTGGCAAAGGGCATTTGCCATGGAGTCTTCTTTGTTATTTCCCCTGTCACTGCATCTCTGCACTGCCAGGAAAAGCTACTGATTCTTGCTCTTCTCCAAGGCGATGACTGAGTCTTTCTCCTCTGAGCACTGTGGCAGTGCTAATTCCTGCAGGGGTTCCAGGGTGTGACAGCTCCAGAGCTCTTCTTCTTGCTAGAAATCGCTGGGCCCAGATAATGTGAACTAACTTACTTATCAGGCTTCCATGTATTTGGCATGAAGACGTGTTGCATTCATGCGTGATGATACACTTGTGTGGGGCTGTCAGGATTGGTAACTGGCTGGATCCAAGAGTGCCTACTGGAATCATGCATCCAAAGGGTAGGGTAACTATGGAAGGATGGAGCTGGGCTTCATTCCACACGGGGAAGTTACTGCTCTGGATTCCTGCTTTCCTTCTCATGCTTGAATTGGCAGCTCCAGCATAAAGAAGAGTGCTGGCTTGGCTGCCTCTGCACCTGGAGCTCCTGAAGATTGTATGAGGAATGGGAAGGGATGGGGGAGGATCAGGGACAGTATGGGGCACAGCAGAATAACATTCAGGGTCAATATTCAGCTGCTCTTCTCCATACTATCTTTTACATGTCAGAGCTGAAACCTGAAGCTAATACTTCATAGCTGTTAGACCTTGACAGAGTCTCACTTTTTGAGCCACAGCTTCCCATTTTGGGATAATGATGCCTGCCTGACCTACCTCACAAACCTGTGATGAGGATAAAATGAAATTAAACTGTCTCCAAGTATGCTGTGAACGTTAAGTGAATAGGAAATGGGGAAGGGTACGGATGCTGGAGGGAAGCTGGACTGGAGGAACGATGGGGAAGTCAGGTTAAAGGGGGACCCTTGGCAAGATTTTGAACAAATCATTTAACTGAAACTTCTTAGGCTTCCATATTCAAGAATCAGGGCACAGATTCCTGATATGCTCGCTCCCCAGGGTTGTTACTGGTTGTAGTCAATGGAAAGACAGGGATAGGGATGGAGTCATTGGTTCCTAGGTAGGGTCACTGAGAATGTTTCCTAGGTAGGGTCACTGATCAGGCCTGTCCCTTTTCCGGTTAGGTGAAGCTAGTTCTTTAGCTGCTGTATGTAGTCTTGGGGGCCGCCAGACCAAGGCGGGTGTGTGAGCGGTATGTCTTCCTGGTGTGTTGGGGTTCAACTTCTGCTATTCTTAGACCAGGAACCAATGCTCCAAAACCTACTTTTCTGATGGGACACTTAAGCAGGGACACCACTGAGGCGCGACTGGCGAAAGCGCATCCGATCCGGGAAGGCGCACTTCCGTTCCACTGTTGCAGTGGGATGGCAGGCGGACGTGGGGGAAGGGAGACGTCGGTGGAGGCGAGGGAGGGACCATATCCGGGAGAGTGGCAGCTTCCGACCAGTGGTCGCACTTCCGGAGAGACGCTTCCGGTGGCAGCGGCAGCAGCGGCTCTGGTGGTTCCGGGTGTCTTTGTCCCCCCAGTGTCGCGGCCCTGGCCCGCAGGTGGGTTGGGTGGCCCCCTGCAGCTTCTCTGCCCCTTCTTCTCTTTCCCGGCAGAGGGGCTGCGGGGGGTCGGGCGGCATAGATGCTCGGTACATAGAAGGGGCAGAACCCCCTTAGGACTGCGAACCTCGTCTCCCTGGCAACGGCCTCGGCCCCGGGGGCGGGCGGGAGGAGGAGAAACCGCGCGCCTTCGTCCTCCCACGGTGGCCTCACCGCAGCCCGGCCCGGGAGGACGCGCGGGCTGCTGCTGCTGGGGCGGAGTGGAGGGCCGGGGAGCGGGAGCAGAGGGCGGCCCCGGGTCGATCGGCCTTGGGTCGCCCGGAGAACCCTGACCCATCCACCGGTCTGAGCGACAACGGGCCAGGCTTCCGGGGACGGGGCCCGCACCGGCCGCCTCCATTTTTCCAGGCCCAGCGTGGAACGTTTTGGCGGATGTTTTTGAATGAATGAATGTCACCGGAGCTCTTTTTAGTCCCCAGTCTCTAACCTCTCTGTGGGTGGTACGGGATAGGGAGAGGCAAGCTTGCTAGTTTAGAGACCTCAGTGTGAGTCTCAGTTGTGTCACTACCTGGTCTTATGGCCTGGGGCGAGTCTCCTGATCTCTGTGGTCTCTAGTTTGCTTCTCTGTAAAACAGCATGTCAATTTCATCAGCCACTAGGTTACTCTGAGAGCAAAATGGAACAATGTAATTTCTTCATTTCCTGCTCCTCTTTATAACCTCTCGCTGTTTCTCCGTCCTCAGTACTCACATCTCCACCTTTCTTTAAGATCCTTAAGATTCTTCTCTTTTTCCGGGATAGGTGGAAATCTTCCGTACGAGGTGTTAACTTGTTTCTCTTCCGATTGAAGGTTTTCCCCCAAGATTCTGAAAGAGGACAGCATTCCCAATGTCCCAGTTTAAGCGCCAGCGGATCAACCCGCTTCCAGGGGGACGCAACTTCTCAGGTGATCACTTTTCCTTACCTGGCCTTATACTGCGATGTGTGTGTGCTGGAATTATGTATCCAGCAGTGTGACTTTGGGGCTTTCTCTTGTGGAGGGCAGTTTACTGCTACTGATTCTTAGGAAATGAGATCACCACAATGGTTGCCAGTGAGGCTAAGGAAGAGCTGGCCGGAGGCACTTTGCCCCCTGGTTCACTGTGTCCTCTTAGCTGCCTGTAGTGCTTAAGGTGGTAGATGTGGTTTCTGAAAATTGCGTCTCTGTCCCAATAGGCGCAGCTTCAACATCTCTTCTGGGCCCTCCCCCTGGTTTGCTTACTCCTCCTGTGGCCACAGACCTGTCACAAAATGCCAGGCATCTTCAGGTAGGTTGGGTATCCATTCTAGGGAATTTTAGTCGTGGCCCTGCCTCGGCATGCACGCATTCCTGATGCTTTTTCATTTCTTAAGTTACAGTGGTTGGCATTCCTGACTCCTGTCCTGATAGTAGGCCAGGGGTTTCGGGGGTGGTGGTGGTGGTGGTGGTGGTGGTGACTAGACAGTCCTCCGGTTGGGCAGTCTTAAAATCTGCCTCCAAAAAAATCTTTAGGATGCTTCTTGGGATTAATGAATTGAAAATCCTAGAAAAATCTTGTAAGCCAAGAGTTGCCCCCCCCCCACAGTTAGTGTCTTTTATTTTTTTCCTAGTATTGGGGATTGAATATAGGGCATTCACAGCTGGCTATATTCCTACCCCTTTTTAATTTTGAGACACGGTATTGATGAATCACTGAGTTGCTCAGGTTGGGTTTGAACTTTTGCCTAACCTTCTAGAGTGCGGGGTTATAGGTGTGGGCCACCATGCCCAGCTCTGTGTGAATCTCAGTCCAGGGTTCTGAGCCAGGCTTCAGATGGAGATGAGACACTAGAGGCAGAGTGTGATTTTGTTCAGGTTGCTCCCTATTACTTTTAACCTGCCTTTTTGCTTGCAGGGTGGGGAGAAGCAGCGAGTCTTCACTGGGATTGTTACCAGCTTGCACGACTACTTTGGGGTGGTGGACGAGGAGGTCTTTTTTCAGCTAAGGTAGATTGAAACTAGTCCCCTACTGAAAGTACTGATTGAATTCGGTTCTGTCACCATGTTAATGGAGCCTTTTTCTCTTGAGCCATTGCTTTGCCAAGTGTGAGGAGTCTTAATGGGAAGGCCCCATGGGCCAGTCAGGGTGGCTTGGCCAGGGTTCTTCTCCTGATGGGGTCTCCTGCTTGTGTGCTGGTAGTGTGGTGAAGGGCCGGCTGCCCCAGCTGGGTGAGAAGGTGCTGGTGAAGGCTGCATACAACCCAGGCCAGGCTGTGCCCTGGAATGCTGTCAAGGTGCAAACGCTCTCCAACCAGGTACTTAGTTCTCCATACATGTGCCCTGGAGCGGGGAGAGGGAGGCACACCCCTGTGCCCTGATAGTTGGGCAAGACCCTTACTTTTGTCCAGGGGGTGGGACTGCATCTTTCCAAGATATTAAATGCGCCAACTTTGGGAGCCCCTGAATTTCCTGACTACTGTTCCGCAGCCCCTACTGAAGTCCCCAGCACCTCCCCTTCTGCATGTGGCAGCTCTGGGCCAGAAGCAAGGAATCCTGGGAGCTCAGCCCCAGTTAATCTTCCAGCCTCACCGGATTCCCCCACTCTTTCCTCAGAAGCGTGAGTACCAGTGGCGTGGACAGATGTTGGGGTGTTGCTGTAGGGGGTGCTCTGGATGAGTGACTAGTAACTTTTAGATTGCTCCTCTGAGGATAGAACGCGGCAAGGAAGGGAGGGGGCAGCGGGCCAGGTTTTCAGGGTTTTTGAGTCACAGCCATTTCTTCTCTGTAGCTCTGAGTCTCTTCCAAACATCCCACACACTTCACCTGAGCCACCTGAACAGATTTCCTGCTCGGGGCCCCCATGGACGTTTGGATCAGGGCCGAAGGTAAGAGAAAGATCAGGCAGGACAGCTGTTTTGTTTCATTTCCTTCTGGTGCAGTATCTTCCGTTTTTTTGGCCACCTGTTGATAACTAACATTCTTTTGCTACAGCTGGATCTCAACCCCTTTTTTGTGAAATAGGTGGACACATTGAGTTGTATATGCAAACATTAGAACTTTATAAACTGGCTCAGCAAAGTAAGGACTTGGTATGGGTTGGCTTCAGAATGTCATATTAGATACTTTTTTAAATACATAATTGCCCTTGTATTCTTGTGACTAACATTGAAACTATACAAATTGTTTCAAGAACATGTCAAAAAATGTAACATTGCAGTGTATATTTTAATTCCTAGTTTAAAATAATTCTTTGTATATACCACTTATTTAAGTGCAGTGCTAAAATGTGTTGCTGCTTTCCACCAGTGGACATGCAGGCTGCTGTCTTTCTTGGCTAGAGGTGGAACAGGTCTGGTTGACTTCAGCTCGTGGGAGAGCCCAGTAATCCTTTGTCACCTGTGAGCCTCTGTGACTACCAGGAGCATGCTGTTTCTAGTTCACATGTCCCTTATCCTGTCTTACTCTCCTGGAAGTTTTGCTTATCATTATTATTTTTTCCCTCAAATCCATTTTATTTTAAGGAGAAAAGAAGAAGAAGGAGAAAGAACTAAAACAAAATTTCAAAGCATGTCAATCAGGGGGCAACAATGGTACATATATATTGTACATTGTTGTCTGCAAATCATTCACCCAGAGCACAAGGCATCTGCTTACAATTGTCTGAACAATGCCACCACATATCTTTTTCTTCACTGGACTCAGAGAAATCAGTGGTATAACTATCTTAACTATTTTTTATATATATATATATATATATATATATATATACACACACACACACACACATACATACATACACATATACATGTTATTTTCAACTCACACTAGTGAGACAATACGATGTTTACATGTGTGTGTCTTATTTATTTCACTAATGAGTATTGTCTCAAGTTGCATCCATTTAGCTATAAAAGTCTCCAGTTTATCCTTCTTTATGGTTGAGTAGTACTCCATTATATAAAAATACCACATCTTTTTTATCCATTCCTCAGTTGATGAGCATTTAGGTTGTTTCCAAGATCTGGCTATTACAAATTGTGTCGCTATAAACATGGGTGCACATATATTGTTGTGGTATGATGTTTTTGATTCTTTTGGGAAGATACCCAGATGGGGAATAGCTGGGTCAAATGGGACCTCCAATTCTAGTTTTTTGAGGAATCTCCATACTGAATTCCACAGGAGTTGCACTAGTCTGCACTCCCACCAACAATGGAAAAGGGTTCCTTTTTTCCCATAGCCTCTCTAGCATTTGTTATTGGTTGATTTCTTGATACTAGCCATTCTTTCTGGGGTGAGGTGGAATCTCTGTGTTGTTTTAATGTACATCTCTTGAGTTGAGAATAGTTTTTCACATATTTATTTGCTGTTTGTATTCATCTTCTCATCTATTCCATTGATCTTCAGTGTACCATACTGTTTTTATTACAGTAGCTTTATAGTATAATTTTAGATCAGGGATTGGGATGCCCCTGTCTTATCTATGTTGCCCAGGATTGCCTTTGCCATTCTGTGTCTCTTCTTGCTCCAGATGAATTTTAGAATTGTTTTCTCTAATTCTATGAGATATGCTATTGGAATTTTGATTGGGATTGTATTGAATCTGTATAACAGTTTTGGAAGTATGGCCATTTTCACTATATTGGTTCTTCCTACCTAAGAGTATGGAGTATCTCTCTGTTTTGTACTATTCTCTTCAGTCTCCTTTTTCAGAGTACTGTAGTTTTCAGTGTAGAGGTCTTTTACATTGTTTGTTAGATTGATTCCTAAGTATTTCATATTTTTGGATGTTATTGTAAAAGGTGTTATTTCCCTGATTGCTCCCTCAGTGGGTTTGTTATTTGTGTACAGGAAGGCTATTGATTTTTGAGTGTTGACTTCGTGTCCAGCTATGTTACTGAATTTGCATATTAAATCTAATAGTTTTTTGGTGGGATTTTTAGAGTCTTCTAAGTAGAGTATCATATCATCTGCAATTAATGAGTATCACCTGTAATTAATGAGTATCATCTGCAATTAACTTCTTTACTATCTTTATTCCTTTTATTTTTTTCTTTTGTCTAATTGCTCCAGCTAAAGTTTCCAGGACTATGTTGAATAAGAGTGGAGACAGTGGGGCCAGGGATTTAGCTCAGTGGCATAAGTGCCTGCCTGGCAAATGCAAGGTCATGAGTTTGATTCCTGGTCTCCCCACCCCCCCAAAAAAGAGTGGAGGCAGTGGACATCCCTGTCTTGTTCCTGATTTTAGAGAGAAAGCTTTCAGTTTTTATTCATTTAGTATGATGTTGACTATTGGTTTGTCATACATGGCTTTTATCAGATTGAGATAAAGATCACCTGTTCCAATTTTCTGTAGGGTTTTTATCATGAATGGGTGCTAGACTTTGTCAGCAGCTTTTTCTGCATCTGTTGAGATGATCATATGCTTTTTGTCTTTGGCTCTGTTAATATGGTATATTAATTTATGGATTTATGTGTGTGGAACCATCCCTGCATCCCTGGGATGAATGCCACTTGGTCATGGTGTATAATCTTCTTGATGATTTACTGCAGTCTGTTTGCCAGTATCTTATTGAGAATTTTTGCATCAGTGTTCATAAGGGAAATTGGCCTGTAATTTTCTTAGTTGGGTTCTTCTCTGGTTTTGGTATCATGGTACTATTTGCTTCCAGGAATGAATTTGGAAGTATTGCTTACCTTTCAATTTCATTAAAGAGTTTGAGAAGTAATGATATTAGGTCCTCTTTAAATTTCTTGTAGAATTCAGCAGTGAATCCATCAGGGCCTGGGCTTTTCTTTGTTGATAGATTCTTAGTTACAGTGTTGATTTCATTTATTGATACTGGTTTTCTTAGCATTTTTATATCTCCTTGATTCAGCTTTGGTAATTCATATGTATCTTAAGAATCGGTCCATTTCTTCTGTGTTTTCCATCTTATTTGAATACAAATTTTCAAAGTAGGTATAAATAAATGATCTGGTTCTGCAGAGTCTGTTGTGATTTTACCCTTTTCATTCCTAATTGCATGGATTTGAGTCTTTTCTTTTTTTGATAAGGTTGGCTAAGGGTTTGTCAATTTTATTTAATCTTTGAAAGAACCAACTCTTTGATTCATTTATTCTTTGTATTTTTTTTTAGTTTCTGATGTGTTAATTTCTGCTCTAATCTTTATAATTTCCTTCCTCATATGAGCTTTTGGCTTAGTCTACTCTTCTTTTTCTTTTTTATGTGCATTTGCTCTGTTTTCCTGAAATGGGTATTTACTGCTATAAATTTCTTTCTTAAGACGCTTTCATTGTGTCCCACAAGTTCCCATATGTTGTATTGTCATTATCATTCAGTTGTAAAAACTAATTCTAAAATTGTAAAAACTAATTTCTTCTTTAATTTCATGTGTAACTCATTGGTTGTTCAGTAATGTGCTATTTAATTTCCATGTGTTAATGAAGTTCTTATAATTTCCTTTGGCATGGATTTCCAGTTTCATTGCACTGTGGTCTGATAGTATGTATGGTATAATTTCAGTTCCTTTGCATTTACTTAAGCATGTTCTGTGAGCCAGTATGTGGTCTGTTTTGGAGAACGTCCCATGTGCAGCTGGGAATGTGTGTTCTGATGTGGGGTGGAACATGCTATAGACATCTTCTTAGTCCATTTGTTCAGAAGTTTGATTTAGTTCTAATATTTCATTATTGATTTTTTGTCTAGTTGATCTGTCTTTTTGTGACAGTGGGGTATTGAGGTTTTCCAATACTATCAGATTAGGGCTTACTTGGTTTCTCATGTCCATTAGTAATTGTTTTGTATAGTTGGGTGCACTGGTATTTGTTGCATATGTATTTATAATTGTTATCTCTTCCTCTTGGATTGTTTCTTCTTTACAGGATGATAAAGAAGGATGAAGTGGACCTTCTTTATCTCTCTTAATTAGTCTTGTCTGGAGAGTCACTCTGTCTGCAAATAGAATAGCTACTACATCTTTTCTGGGTTTTTGTCACATGGAGTATTGTTTTCCATCCTTTGACTTTCAGTCTGTGAATTTCTTTTTGAATTAAATGTGTTTCTTGTAAGCAGCATATTGTTGGATCTTGCTTCTTGATCCATTCTGTCAATCTGTGTCTTTTGCTTGGCACATTGAGACCATTAACATTGATGGTTATAACTGATATGTATTGACTTATCCTCGTCATGTTGTTTTCCTGTTGTTGACTTCCCACTTTTTTTCCCCTCTCTCCAACTGTTTGTCCTTTTCTGGAGGATTCCTTCTGTTGGGGTTCACAGAGCTATAGTCCTTATTATCTCTTTCTAGAATGTCCTTCAGAACATTTTGGAGTGCTGGTTTGTTAGCCATAAATTTCCTCAGATGTTCTTTGTCATGAAAGTATCTTATTTCTCCATCAATTTTGAAAGATACTTTTGTGGGGTACATCAGTCTGGGTTAAAAGTAGTTTTCCTTTTAGAACTTGGAGTGCTTCACTGTAAGCTCTCCTTGACAGAGTTTGTGCTGAGAAGTCACCTGTAATTCTGATGTGCTTTCCTTTATAGGTGATTTGTTTCTTTTCTCTAACAGCTTTTAGGATTCTATTCTTATGTTGAATGTCTGGAATCTTTGACTATGATATCCCTGATTGTAGTTTTTTTTTTTTTTTTTTTTTTTTTTTTACCAAGGATCGAACTCATGACTGCACGCTTGCAAAGCAGGCACTTATGCCACTGAGCTAAATCCCCAGCCCCTGTAGATTTTTTTTGATCATTGCTAATTGGAGTTCTATATGCCTCACTTATTTGTATGCCAAATTCTTTTTGTCTACGAGGAAAGTTTCCCGTCATGACGTCTGCAACAGTTTTTTAATGTCATTTGTGGTATCTCTTGCTTTTTCATTAACTCCAATCAATCTTAAGTTATTCTTCTGTGTCTCATCTAGCAGCTGCTGGATTGATTTCTTATGGTGCCTTGCTAGCTTTGGGAAATCCTTCTTTTTTTTCGGGGCGGGTATTGGGGATCGAGCTGAGACCGTATACTTGCCAGGCAGGCACTTGTGCTGCTGAGCTAAACTCCCAGCCTGAGAAATCCTTTTCCTTGTTGCTAACTGCAAGCCTGTCTTCAGAATCTGAGACCTTGTCCTCACAATGCCTAATCTGCTTCAAGTACGTTCAGTGGAGTTTCCTGGATAACTGTTTGAATCTGCCTATGGATTCCATTTCTTCCCTGTGCTGAGCTTCCATAATGTCCTTTGGCTCATCTATTTTCTTATTGCTGTTCTAAGGTTGCTAAGCATGGTGTGTATTTTGGTAATCTCTGTAGTTATCTGTAGTTATTTCTGATTTCATTCTTTCTGTTGCATTGCTTTGTTGTTAGCACTTGAGAATCCAGGTGGGAGGCTTTCAGATTGTCCCACCTCATGGCCCCTGGATTTGCCTTTGGTGAACTGGATGTCTGGGGTTGCATTTTGCTTAAATGTCTTCTCATTTTATTTTCTCTCTTTTTTTAGTTTAACTCCTGGGGTGCTGCTTATAAGTTGCCTATGGTGGGTTGCTTTATTGGTAGTTTTAGGCCCTTGAGTAATGATTAGTTCTCTGAGGTGTCTTCCAGGTGCAGCTGGTTTCTGGGTTTTGAGTCTGTTGGAAGATCTGACCTCTTCAGTTTGTTGGACATGAGAAGCTGTTGCTTATTTGCCCTAGCCCCTGGTTCTTTGGCACTGTGCCACTGTATTTTCTGTGACCCTTAGTAAATCTCAGTCATAGAATGCCAGGACCAACAGCTGTTTAGAACAATACAAATAGCATCAAACACAGTCTGTAAAACAACAAACTGAGCTAACCCTTAATTTGCAACTTTTAACTGTATGAACTAGATTTGTGATCATATAATAAAGTGTAAAACAGACCAGATAATTATGTGCAATTATAAGTGCTTAATGTGTCAATTTTGCCCTCGGGGGTTAAACCTTAAAATGGATTAAGAAATAGAGAAATGGAAGAAGAGAGAGATTAGAAGTAAGATTGGAGGACAAAGGGGCAATCACATCAACTTTGGGAAACTGGGGCAGAAGACTGAAGGAAGAGATGGAAGAGATAAAAAAAAGAACAGAACTGAACAACACTCCCAGAGAAGTTAGGACCATTTTCACACTCATAATGAAGGAGAAAGAGGGGGAAAAAAAAGAAAAGAAAAATTAAAGAAACAAACAAAACCCCCAAAACAATCTCCTTCCAGGATTCTCTCTGGTTTCATGAGCAGACAGCCTGTGGAGACAGAGTCAGAAGTCGTGCTACTCTATCCCAGAAAGGCAGCAGTACTTTTTGGCGGGGCAGCAGATAATCTCAGCAGGCCTGCCCTGAGACCAGCCTCACTGGGCTCACTGCAGTCCCAAGCAATTTCCTCAGGTCCGCACCCAGCTGGAAGCTGCTCGCTGAGGCCTGGGGATTTAGCTCAGTGGCACAAGCGCCTGCCTGCCTGGCAAGCCGGCAGCAGTTCCAGGTTCCAAGCTCAGCCGCCGTCTCCAGGACGGCTCCCGGCCAATGCCCTCTCCTGTGGGAGGACTAAGTCCACTGCCGTGTCTGCAGAGGCCTCCGGGGTCACCAGCCATCACTGTCACTGTCACCGTGACTGTGCGTCCCCAGGTTCAAACTGCTCTCGCACAGTGAGTCCTGTCTCGGGGTGAAGGCACCGCCAGCTACCACTTTATTCATTGATGTTTTTCTTTCCACTCTCTGTGGGCTTTCAAGTCACACTGTAGATTCTTCCAGAGTCCAGGAGACCCACTTCCTTCCTTCTTGTCTTCCATGATTTCCGTGTCTGGATGGTGACTCTCAGAGGGGCTGTTTTCCCTGCTGCTTACCGCTCCGCCATCTTCCCGGAAGTCCTGCTTATTACTCTATGTGCCTCCGGTGATCTAGCGCTGAGCTCCATCGCCAACCCTAATTTTTATTTTTTATTTTGAGACTGGGTCTCACTAAGTTGTCCAGGCAGGCCTCAAACTTGGAATGCTATAGCTTCAGGTGCCTGGGAATGCAGGTGTGTGCCGCTGTGTCCAGCTTGCTCAACTTTTTGTAATGAAAAATTTCAATGTGTGCAAAACGAATGAAAAGATACAGTAACCCTCATATCTCATGATCCAACTTCAGCACTTGTCATCATCTGCCCTTTTTTTCACCTCTTTCTCCATCTATACACTGCCTCCTCCTTGATTTTGTGTGTGTGTGTGTACTGGGAATTGAACTCATGACCTTGCGCTTGCTGGGCAGGCACTTATGTGGCTGAGCTAAACCCTGGCCCTTGATTTAGTTTTTTTAAGGTGAAGTTTGTGTTGAAAAATGTGTAACCCTTACCTGGCTAAATTTGGTACATGGAAAAAATCTCATGTAATCCTTCCTCTAGAAAGATCCCTCTAGAAATTTCCCTTATGTAGTTTGCTTTTGAAATTTGAAATGTGCAGGAAGGGAATACACCTTCTTGCAGATGCCGGTATATGATTACAAATGTAAACACTTCAAGGAGCACTCATTGCTCAGAGAAGTTGCGGCAGAGTGAGAAGCGAGCGCCTGCTGCCGCCGATAGGTCATCGTGGATTTGAAGCAGGAGGCAGCTTTGTCTGGTATTGTGCTCCGTGCTCTCTGCACCGTCGACACCCTCTGGCCTGCTTTCCAGTCTCCCGGAATACACCCACACCTGCTCTGTGCATCTTCCAATCCTCATTTCCAAGGACCTTCCACCTGCCTTTCTGTGAGCCAAAGAAAGCCTTCCTCTGAGAGTCTCAGTGGGGGTTCGGGTGGCCAGACCTGGCGTGTTTGGTTCCCATCTGAGCTTCCAGCGGTCAGTTGCACTGGGTCATCCTGGATGTGCCAACTCCTGTGCGATGTTACCAACTTTGGTCAGGGTGCTTCCGTGGCAGAACTGCTAGAGGAAGGGAGGGAGGTAGCACCACCAGTTGGACAAGAGTGTGAGAGGAGGAAGAGGGCTGGTAGGGGTTAGGTCACACTGGAGGAACGACTTGAGCTCGTAAAGGACTCGGCCACATCAGTGTTTTGTATGGAGTCTCAGTCTTTGGGGTGTGGGGAACTATGTCCCCACTGGCCTGTGCAAGCCGAGCAGCTGAGGGCTTAGACCGGCTGCCCCTGCTGCAGCTGCCAGTGCATCTGCCACCGGCTGGCCTTGGGACCTGCCCCTGATCTTTCACAGTGAGGGCTGGAGGCTGGCTGCTGAGTCCTTAGGACCAGTGGGGCACGCAGCTTAGCTAGAAGTACACAGTGTTTACTGGAGCTCCCCGAGGCCGTTGGAACAAGTTGGAACGGCTCTGCCACTAGAATCCCAGAAGCATGTGTGCCGAAAAGGTGAGAGATGGCCGCTTTGGGGACAGCGATGCTCACGAACAGGACAGAACAAAACCTCACGTCTAGTGTGACCAGCTTAGTTACCAGGATGTGGCCCATGGAGTCAGCTCAGCTACATGGGCATTGAGAGTTGCCAGTTGGTTTTCTGTCTCTCATGTGCCAGGGGTTTATTCCTCACTGGTGTAGCGTTTTGTTTTGTTTTATTTTATTTTTTGTGGTGCGGGGGATCAAACCGAGGACCTAGGACAAAGTAGGCAAGCATTCTGCCACAGCTGTGCCCCATGTCTAGCATTTTATAATGAACAATGTAAAGATTTATCTCTACTATTTTTATTGTACCTCCATACTAAGTGATCATGGAAATGTATAAAGTCACACCATAATAAGAAATACTATAAGTGATTACAAAAATGTATAAAGTAGCACTTTTAATATTAAAATAATAGTAAAAGGTAATGGTTCTCACCTCCTTCCCTTTAATAATCTGTTTATTAACATGCAGATATTCAAGAACTTTAGAAAACAATTTTTTTCTTTTTTGTCTTTTTTTGAGACAGGGTCTCGCTATGCAGTTCAGGCTGGCCTTGAGCTCACTTTGTAGCCCAGGCTGGTCTTGAACTTGCAACAATCCTCCTGCCTTGGCCTCCCGAGTGCTGGGATTACAGTTGTGTGCCACCACGCCCGGCTCTAGAAAACAATTTTGAAAAGGAAAATCACTGCCACTTTTTTCTCCTGTGAGCTTTTCTAGTTTTTATCTATACATATTTTTTACAGTTTTAATCTGAGAGTGCAGATTATGTTTATGTATTCTTTAAGCACTTTTTCTATATTGCACCGTAATCCTCATGATTGTTTAATGATTGTGGGGTTATTATGTTTACATTCTGTGAAAATTCAAGTGTTGCTGGATATGTGTGTTTACTCTCAAGTTTATGTTGTTTGCTATCTTCTCACTATAATCTGTTTTCTTTTGAATTAACTTCCTTGAGATAGATTTTCAAGAGTGAAATTATTGGAGCAAAGAGTTTTAGTATTTTTATGACTAACATACTGATAGGGGGTATTAGGGCATCTCTTTTAATAACAGATTTATTTTCTAGAACCCATAACAAGTTACCATATATGTATCTCTTGTTGAAAAATTCAGTTCTTTTTTCTTCAAAAAATTGTATGTTAACTATAATTTGTAAAATTCAGAAAATATGAAGGAGGGGATATTGTTCACAAGCTTCTCAGTCAAAGGCACCCACCATTAATATTTCCTTCAGCTGCTGAGGAGCACAGTTGAAACATTTGTATGTATAACTGTGCTTTCTACTTAACATAAAAGATTTTTCTATGGTAGTAAGGTGTAAGTATCCATTTTTAGAAAATACCCATTTTAATATTGTAAAATTCTATCATGTGACTGTTAGCATAGTCTCTCTCTCTCTCTCTTCCCCTCCCTCCATCCCTCCCTGCCTCCCTCCCCCTTTCTCCCCTCCCCGCTCCCACCTTTGAGACAAGGTCTCACTATGTAATCTGTGTAATTCAGGCTGCTGCGTAGTCCAGGCTGGCTTTGAACTCATGGCAGTCCTGCCTCAGCCTCCTGAGTGGTGGGATTAGAGGCATTTGCCACCATGCCCGGCTACTCATTTTTTCATGTTGGGGATTCAGTTTGTTTCCAGCTTTCTTTTAGGCCCATTTTATTGAACGCATGTGTGACCATATGGTTTCTTTCTTCTGGTGATGGCTCAACCTCCAGTGATGACTATGACTCCAAGAAACGCAAGCAGCGGGCTGGCGGGGAGCCTTGGGGTGCTAAGAAGCCAAGGCACGACCTGCCTCCTTACCGGGTCCATCTCACGCCCTACACCGTGGACAGGTGCGTGACAGGCCGAGGGGGCGGGCACCAGCCACCAGAGTCTCGGGGGATGTGACTGTTAGCATAGTCTCTCTCTCTCTTTCCCTCCCTCCGTCCCTGGAGACAGGGTCCATTCAAATGCATGTGTGTTCTGACGGCCTTTTGTTTTTTTTTAAAGCCAACCAACGGAAACCTACTGTACATCAGGCTTGGTTATTTTATCTTAGAATTTATTCTCTGTTAACATTTATTAGTCTCAATCTTTTACAGTTGCACCTTTCCATGGAATGAACTGTAATTGTGTAGCCAGTTCTCCACCTGTAGTTGGCTTATCCCGAAGGGTGGTAGTAACATCCTTCCCTGTACATGCAGGCGCACAGGTCCGCACGGGTCTTGTTAGAGTGGAATGGCTAGCTCACAGTGTTTCTTTTAAACTGCTGTCTTCTGCTACTGTCTGAAAGACGCTGTCTCTCCATTCACACTCTGGCCAGAAGGGCCTGAAGGGCCGTTTCCCCAGACCTTTGCTAACAGTCTTTTTTTGTACTGGGGCTCGAACTCATGACCTCACAGGCGCTTGCCAGGCAGGCGCTTGTGCCACTGAGCTAAACCCCTGGCCTTTTGCCGACTGTCTGTCTAGCTCTTTCGTCTTTGTAGTCTAACTGGTAAAAAAATGATATGCTGACTTGCATTTTTATTTCATTAATTTACTTTTTGTTTTGTGTTTCGGAGGCAGAGTCTTATGTGTTCAGGCTGGCCTTGAACTCATTATGTAGCCCAGGCTGACCCTGAACTTGCAGCAATCCTTCTGCTTCAGCCTCTCAAGTGCTGGGATTACAGGCCTAGGCCATCACACCCAGACTTTAATTTTTTTTGTTGTTGTTTGTTGTTAATTTTTTTTGTTGTTGTTTGTTTGTTTTGCTTTGTTTTTTGAGATAGAGTATCACTATGTAGTTCAGGCTGAAACTGAACTTATTGTGGTGCCCAGGGTAGCCTTGAACTCATGGTGATCCTCCTGTCTTGGCCTCTTGGGTGCTGGGACTACAGGTGTGTGCCACCACGCATGGCTGTATCTTCAGTGATAAGTTTCACAAGCTTTTGAGTCTTTCTTTTTCTGTTGCATACCTGTTGATGTTAGTGTTCCCAGTTGTTTCTTAGGGGCTTGCTTTTTCCTTACTGCTTTGTGCGTTCTTTTGCAGTAAACTATACCCGTTTCTCTGTCATGCAGTGTAGATGTTTCTTTCCTTTCCCAGCTTAACTTTCTTTGCTCTAAGGAGGTTGTGTATCAGTGGTGTCAGATCCACCTTTACCTGTGCTCAGTGTCTTACTTAGTCCTGATTTCCAAACTAAGTTGCTCACTCTTGTCATCTTCTACAGTATTGTTTTGCCCCGGTGGTACTGGGAATTGAGTCCAGGGCCTTGTGCATGCTAGGCAAGTGCTCTACCACTGAGCGACAGCCCTGGCTATTTGGCGCATTTTATTTTGAGACAAGGTTTTGCTATATTGCCTAGGTTATCCTTAAAATTGCACTCCACCTGCCTCAGCCTCCCAAGTAGCTGGGACTGTCCCAGGCATGTGCTCTTACCTGCCTTTAGTTCTTGTTCTTAACGTTTTATTTAGTGTGGGTCCCTCCACTGTCTCCCTCTAGCCCCACCTGTGACTTCCTAGAACTGCAGCGCCGTTACCGCAGCCTGCTGGTCCCCTCGGATTTCCTGTCTGTGCATCTGAGCTGGCTGGCAGCCTTCCCCCTGAGCCAGCCCCTCTCCCTGCACCATCCCAGCCGGATCCAGGTCTCTTCAGAGAAGGAGGTGGCTCCAGACCCTGGTGCTGAGCCCAGCCCTGCGGACAGTGACCCCACTTACAGTTCCAAGGTCGGTTGCCAGGGCCCCTGTTGCTTTGTCACCGTGCTGGGGGCAAGGGTGGCTCTGAGCATGTGTTGCCCTCTTTGTGCAGGTCCTGCTGCTCTCCTCTCCTGGCCTGGAGGAACTGTATCGCTGCTGCATGCTCTTTGTGGATGACATGGCCGAGCCCAGGGAGACGCCAGAGCATCCTTTGAAGCAGATGAAGGTGAGAGCCAGGTGCAGCAAGCCCGGCGCGTCCCTGGTGGTGTCTGGTGCCTATGGTGTTTTCAGTGGTTTGGTTCCTGCTCACAGAAGTGTAGGACCCCTATGTAGGAGTCAGGTGCTGGTTCGTGTTGACGGTGTATCGTTGCTGCTTCCTGCGACCCTCGGTTTTGATGAGTGGTAGCCCTGTCTCATTATAGGGACTGCAGGCAACGCAGGTTGCCTTCATCCTCAATCTCTCCGCAGTTTCTGCTGGGCCGGAAAGAAGACGAGGCAGTGCTGGTTGGCGGAGAGTGGTCTCCTTCCCTGGATGGCCTCGATCCCCAGGCTGACCCACAGGTGCTGGTGCGCACAGCCATCCGCTGTGCCCAGGCCCAGACCGGCATTGACTTGAGCACCTGCACCAAGTGGTGAGTGGCTTCCCGTGTGGCCGGCTCACTCCGGCTGCATCAGTTCAAAGGGCCTGGCTGATGCCCTCTGGCCTGCCTATCCCTGTACCCATGCACAGCCACTGGGGCTGCACATGACTGGGGCGTGGGGTGCTAAGTGAGGCTGTCTTAGTACAGTGTAAGTAAGTTGTATGCTCTGCGCCTCCTGTTGCCTGTGAGTTTCTTGAGGACTTTGTATCTGTGCATTTTTCACACTTGCCATGCAATGTGTGCTCACTCAGCGCAGACTGGAAGCGGACGCACTCCTCTGAGTGTGCAGGCTGCATAAATGAGCCGCAGTTGATGGCTTCCCTTTTCTTTTTACTGTGAACAGGTGGCGCTTTGCCGAGTTTCAGTACCTGCAGCCAGGACCGCCCCGGCGGCTGCACACCGTGGTGGTGTACCTGCCCGACATCTGGACCATCATGCCCACCTTGGAGGAGTGGGATGCCCTGTGCCAGCAGAAGGCTGCAGAGGCAGCTCCCCCTCCCCAGGAGGCACCAGGGGTAGGCTGGGCCTTGGGATGACACAGGGAAAGCAGGTACCTGACCCAGCCCTGGGGGTCACATCTTGGCTGTTGTCACAGGAAACAGAGCCTACTGAACAGGCCCCTGACGCATCGACAGAGCAAGCAGCAGATCCTGCTAAACAGAATGCTGAGACGCCGGAGGCCACTGCACAGCAGGAAATGGACACTGACCTCCCAGAAGCCCCCCCACCCCCGCTAGAGCCTGCTGTCATGGCGCGTCCTGGCTGTGTTAACCTGTCCCTCCATGCGATTGTGGAGGATCGGAGGCCAAAAGAAAGGATCTCTTTTGAGGCAGGTGGAGGAGTCTTGAGGCTTAGAAGGGACGTGGAGTGAGGCCTGCCTCCTTTCCCTGATGTTCATGGGTTCTTGCTGCCCGTTCCAACAGGTGATGGTGCTGGCCGAGCTGTTTCTTGAGATGCTGCAGAGGGATTTTGGCTATAGGATTTATAAGATGCTGCTGAGCCTTCCTGAAAAGGTCGTGTCTCCCCCGGAGCCTGAGAAGGAGGAGACGGCCAAGGAGGAAGCTGCGAAAGAGGAGGAAGCTAGCAAAGAGGAGGTGGCCAAGGAGCCCAAGGATGAGGTACAGAATGAGGGCACAGCTGCTGAGTCAGACCCCCCACTGGTGAGTACCTGGCGGCCTGGGGTGGCCTGGGGACAGAGTCATAGTGTCTAACGCCCTCTGAGTTCCCACTGGTGCCAGGCACTGTGTCCCACGCATGCTCTGCATCCCGTTTTCTGCTCCCTGCCTCTCTGCCTCTTCTCCCAAGCCTGGGAAGGACTGAGGCCTGGGTGGGGACTCTCCTGCATGTGGCCACAGCTGGGGCAAGGGAGGTGGCATAGAGGGGACAGAGGTGCCCGAGCCACTGAAGCACAGACATCCCTGTCAGTGCTGGGAAGGGAGAGGTGTGTGGATGGCCTGGTGGTGAACTAGACAAATTGTTCAGCTGTTTCTAAAGCATGAATCTACTGCTCGCCCAGACACTTTCAAGGAGACAGTTTCTTGTGGGCCCCAGATTGCTTCCTCAGGAGAGGACAGGTAGCTCCAGGTGCCCATGCACTGACTCTCCTGTGCTTAACTCAGCCCGCCACGCCCCTAGCCCAGTGCCTGGCACGCAGCTGGTACTCAGGTGTTGGCCATCACTGTTGTTTGTATGCTGGGAACCTCATTCCTTCCCCTCAGCACCTTGGTCTGCTTCCTTAGAAAGAGGATGGGCTGTTGCCTAAACCACCGTCCTCTGGTGGCGAGGAGGAGGAGAAGCCCCGGGGTGAGGCAGCTGAGGAGCTGTGTGAGATGGCCCTGGATCCCGACCTGCTGCTTCTGAGGGACGATGGAGAGGAGGAGTTCGGTACGTCCCGGGTGAGGGCTGTCGGTCCTGGCGGCTCTCTGGGTCTGGCCACCCTGGCTTCCTCTGGCAGCTGCGGAGCAAGGATGGGCCCCTGTGGGCCCCGCTGCATGTTCAGCTCAGGCTTCCTGTAGCAGGAGCAAAGCTGGAAGACTCAGAGGTCCGGTCTGTTGCCTCCAACCAGTCAGAGATGGAGTTCTCCTCACTCCAGGACATGGTGAGATGTCTTCTTGTGGTGGGAGGCTTGGCAAGGCCACTGACTGCCTGGGAGCAGGATGCCTACCAGAGGCTTCTTCCATCAATGGGCAAATCTTGGCTTACAGAAAACATTTCACCCTCCAACGAGTGGATCAAACAACGGGTCCGATGCGGGAAGGCTCCCCTGGAGGACTGTGGCCCTGCCTGTGCCTGCAGCTTTGAGGCCTCCTAGACACTGGTGGCTAAGCTGCTCGCTGTAAAGGGGCTGTGTCCTGCACCACATAGCCGCTGAGCACCATAAAGCGGTTTATGTTTCCTCCGCAGCCCAAGGAGCTGGATCCCTCTGCCGTGCTCCCCTTGGACTGCCTCCTTGCTTTCGTGTTCTTTGATGCCAACTGGTGTGGCTACTTGCATCGGCGGGACTTGGAGCGAGTCCTCCTCACACTGGGCATCCGGCTCAGTGCAGAGCAGGTAGCTCCCTTCTGCCCTGGCTTCTTGAGGCCTCCCTGACCCTACAGGACTGGCCCTCCCCAGCCAGGCTTTGCCCCTCCTGACCAGCAGGTGGCGGCTGTGTTTTCCGTAGGCCAAGCAGCTGGTTAGCAGGGTGGTGACGCAGAACATTTGCCAGTACCGGAGCTTGCAGTACAGCCGCCCAGAGACAGTGGACGGCGGGCTTCCCGAGGAGGTGCTCTTCGGTATGTCTACCTGCAGGCCTGTGGGGTCGGGATGGGCTGCCTTCTGCTGGAGACGACTCCTGACTTCTTTTGTGGTGCGTCTAGGAAATCTGGACCTGCTGCCTCCTTCTGGGAAGAGCACAAAGCCAGGTGCTGCTTCCACGGAGCACAAGGGCCTGGTGCCCCACAACGGCAGCCTGATCAATGTGGGGAGCCTGCTGCAGCGTGCAGAGCAGCAGGACAGTGGGCGGCTCTACCTGGAGAACAAGATTCACACACTGGAACTGAAATTAGGTGAGCGTCTCGGGGCGAGGTGGGGGGCACTGCTGGGTAGGGTCAGGCCCTTGTCTGGGCTCTCGCCCTTGACTGAGCTTTCCGGTATGTCTCTCCCCACACAGAGGAGAGCCATAACCGTTTCTCGGCCACTGAAGTGACAAACAAGACATTGGCCGCAGAGATGCAGGAGCTGCGGGCACGGCTGACGGAGGCTGAGGATGCAGCCCGGGTGGCCGAGCGGCAGAAGGGCCAGCTGCAGCGGCTGCTGCAGGAGTTCCGCAGGCGCCTGGGTCCGCTGCAGCTCGAGGTGCAGCGCATGGTGGAGAAGGTGAGGGGCAGCGGCATGAGGGGCAGCTGTTGCCCCTTTTGGGGAGCGCTCACTGCCCAGGTTTTGTCCTCCATCCTAAGCCATTACTTTTTAGGGAAGCCAGCCAGAGGCAGCGTCCCCTGATGGTCATCCTTGTAACTTTGTCCTCTCTGCTCGCTTAGGCCGATAGCTGGGTAGACAAGGAGGAGCCGGCGCCTAGCAACTGAGGGCCTCGCCGTTCTGAGGTCAGCGATGGAGCCCGAAGACGTTAGAGCCCTTTTGGTACCAGAAAGCAGCTGGAGCAGGGCCTGGGAGCCACAGGCAGGGGTGGCTGAGCCCTGTGCGTAGCCTCTGCAGGGGACGCCAAGCCATCAGGGTGGGGTCTGTGCTATGTGGATGGATGTGTGAAGAACCCCAGTTCCAGCTACAACTAAATACAACATCTTTTGCACCCCTAGAATGTCATTTTGCCCTCAACCTTGGAATTCTCCCGGGGCCCTTGTAGTCTTGTGCTGCCTCCTGTTCTCTTCCAGTGTTGAGTAAGACGGGAGGAAAAGGCTTTTCAAGCCCATGACAAGGTCTGATGCCAGTAAACTGAAGGGACAGACATGGAGTCTGGTGGGGGCCAAGAAGCCCCTTTCTCTGGCCGGCGCAAACCCTGTAGCTCCAGGCATAGCTCCTGGGGCGCTCTGTGGCCGTCGTGGGATGGAGCCTGTGCTAGCAGGCGGCCCTTGGCATTGGGCTGCGGTTGCCAGTAGAACACTGTGTTCCAGCCACCCTAGACTCTCCAGAAGAAACCAGCACCCTCCCTGGCCCTGTGTTCAGAATGTGGTATTGGCTCTGGCCCAGCCTTTTCCCTGTTACCCATAATTCCCGCCTCTTTCCATAATCCATGGTTTCAGTTTGACTTTGTATATAGTTTTTTTTTTTTTTTTTTTGGCTTTTTGTTTTTTAAATAAACCAAAGTCAAAAACAAACCAACCGTGTAGCTCTTCCCTGCTGCTTTTCCAGGCTGTCTGGTGCTGGCCCCAGCAGAGCTCTGCTGGTTGCTGGCCGCCGCTACAGAAGGTGGGAAGGGTGAGGTGACCCGGGCCACTGCCAGCAGAAGCCTGGCTCAGGCGCTCTGCTGAAGGGCACGACTTGGAGAAGCTGCCACGACGCTTCTTGCTCTGGATGTTACAGTATGACATTAGGAGACGTTTTATTGGAAACTTTACTTGAAAAAATAAAATTCCAAATATATATCCAGGTGCGACATGAACCCACCGTGCTGGCTCAGGCCTGTGGACTGACTCGACCCGCCCCTGAAACACGACCTGGGGCTTATCCCTGTGTGGACTGGGACCTCCCTCCCCAGGGCAGCGAACCATGCCGTTGGGCTGAGGAGCAGCAGTGGGGGTGGATCCCCCCACATGTGCCCTGGAGGTAGATGCCGGCCGCTATGTGCAGGAGCTAAGCCCTTGCACTGTGCTGACGCAGGGCTGCAGCCTGCTCTGGCCTGGGCCAGGGTGTGCTCTGGACGGTTCTGGAAGTGAAAGAGCTCCCTGGGGTTTTCCTACACTGCTTACCTATGCCCAGGGCTGTGGGTAGGGAGAGAGCCTGCTGGCAGCTTCTGGTGTCAGGCTCCAGACAACGAAGGCACTCAGGTCAGAAGGCTGAAGCCACACGGGCCACCGTGGGCAGCCTGTCGATGCCCACTGAGGGCAGAGGCTGCCTTGGTCCTGGGAGTCTGTATGGGGCTGAGCTCAGTCATCGGCCACGATGGACAGGGCGCGGAGCTCGCTCAGCTTGGCCTCGTTCTCCCGCTCCCGCTGCTCATCCGAGTGGCCCGGCTGGTCAAGCTGCTGGGTCAGGTCCCCGAAGATCTTGTGCATCTCCGAGTAGTACACCACCTGGCCGGAGGCAGGCACTGTTGGCAAGGGCCAGTCCTGGGGACACCCAGTGCCACGCCCAGCACCCCAGGCCCTTGGGCAGCTGCCGACCACCTGAGGGGTATGTCCACTGTTGCCCTGTCCCTGCACACACCGTGTGTCTCAGAGCTGCCTTCTGGGAGAGTGGGTGTCCACTGTGCTGCACAGGAACACTCCCGTCAAGACAAGGGGCAGCAGGCTGGGAAGGGCTCGGGTTTCCCTAGCACAGTAGGAGCCCTGTGCTTGTAGGTGGCCACAGGACACAGCAAGGCAGAGCTCAGGCCTGGGACAGGCTGGCCAACTGATGGGCAGCATGCCTTGGGCTTCACTGTGTTTTCTGAGCCATGTGAGAAGCCATGGATTTTTGTCCACAGGAGACACATGGCAGGTGGTGACCACTAGAGCCTTGAGAGTCTGTTCTGAAGCCAACACAAGAGATGACACCTTTCCACTCCTTCCCACCCAGCCCACGCTGACCCGGGCCTGCCTTTGTAGCCAAGGGAGCAGCTCTGAGGCCTGGCTCTCGTCCACAGCCCTTCCAGGCCAGCTCCAGCAGCGGGGTCCAGGGCACACAGGATGCGAGGCTGGGGTAGGTGCAGGAGTCAGGGAGATTCAAGAGCTCTCAAGAGGGGGACAGATGCCATTTCTGCCTCAGTGTCCACCTCCTGGCCAGTGAAAGCCTCTGCTCCTGTCATCTCAGCTCCAGGCAGTCACCAGGAGAGGGACTCATTTTCCACTTGGAAATGTGGAGAGGGCGCCTAGGAAGGTGCACACTCACACCGGGCCTGTCTCTCAGGAAGCCTCCAGACGCTGCAGCTGCTTCCAGTGGGCCAAGGGCAGCCCCAAACGACCTCTGGCATCTCAGGAGCCGGGAACCTGGATGAGTGCTGGGGAGAGGCCTTGGTGCTCCATGAGTCACCAGGAATGCTCACTGACCCAGTGACGAAAGGCAGTGGCAGCCGGATAAGGAGGAGGCAGGCGTAGGGGAGGCAGTAAACAGCCTGGCTACCCTCCAGCCTGGGCCCTCTGTAGCCTCCTCCTGGGAGCTGTGGGCAGATAGCGGGCATGGGATAGCACGGAGGTCACTGGGGGCGGCAGTGGGGCAGTGACACAAAGCAGAGGGAAGGCAGGGGTCTCCTTCCAAAGCCCTCTCATCTGCTGCGGAGGGTGTGGCTGGGGAAGGTCACCCCCATCTCTGAGCAAGTGAGCAAAGAACCCTTTTCCCTCCTGCTGGTGGCTCTGACTTGCTGCCCCCTGGAGACAGCACCAGATTGACAACTCGGCTCACCTAGTAAGCCCAGCTCTGGTGTAAGTCCTGCTCTGTCGTCCTGATGCCAAGTCCCCACCCAGAGCTTGGGGTGTCCCCCAAAGCTGCAGGCTGGGAGGTGGGTGGGACTCAGGCTCTTAGGGGCTTAGGTGACTGTGGGAGCGACAAAGAATGATGACAGCCACTGGAGGGCACCAGACACCCAGGCAAGAACAAGAGGACCGGCTGCGGGTGGGGCAGGAACCCTCCAGCTCCGCACCTAGGGGTCAAAGGTGGAGAGGGTGTTCCCGTCCAGAGTCCAGAAGCTGATGCTGGCATCTGTGGTCAGCGGGGCCTACATCGGGGAGCCCTGTTCCTGGCTGTGGTACCTGACCTTTCTATCTTGCCTGTAGAATCATTCCAGGGAAAGCCTGGTGACAAGTGGGCGAGGTGGGGGAGAGCCACGCACCACCCACTCTATCCTCACACTCCGGGAGCAGGAGACAAGCTCTGGCCTGTGCCCCACTCTGGCTTCCTGGCCCAAGTGCACAGCTAGGCAGTGCTACACACCACTGCGCCCAGCCTGCCCTTCACTGGAGGCATGGGGTGCCCAGAGCCCTAAGCAGCAACTGAGTAGGGCTGACCCCCCTCACCCCCTCACCCCACCGTGAAAAGCTCAGTCAAGGCCCCTGTGGCTTCCTATTAAAGGACTAATGGGGGGTAACACTGGGTCCTCAGAAAAAGGCATTCACCCTAGAGGACCCGAACCCTCGTTCTCCTGGACCAGGGCAAAGAACCTGCTCAGCCAAAGTGGCAGCTGACGGTGTCACTAGCTTTCTTCTTGCTGCTCACAGTAAATCTGAGAGGAAGAACTCAAGGGAAGAATGGTTAGAAGAAGGAGCCTCAGCTGGGCATGGTGACACATGCCTGTAAACCCAGCACTTGGGAGGCTGAAGCAGGACTTCCATGAGTTCGAGGCCAGCTTGGGCTACATAAGCAAGTCCATGGCCAGCCTGTGCTACACAGTGAAACTGTTTCAAAAAAAGCCCCAAAAACAAAAAACAAAAAAAGCCTCATCCATTCTAGGACTGGGATTGACCCAAGAACAACAGAGGAAGCCAGATCGAAATTCCAGCCTATGGCCCAGGGCCAGGATCCTGGTACTGACTGATTTCCCATGGTGCCCAGGCTGAGGGCAGACTGGTGGCCTCACCTGCGCCCGGATCAGAGACTCAAAGCTGGGCTGGAAGTAGTCAAGGCGGCTGCCATAGAACCGTGGCATTTCGTCCAAGAGCTGCTTGTTCTTGGCCTCGAAGTCCTCCCGTACGGGTCGCAGCTCTTCTCGGGCCTAAGAGTGGGAGCCTGGTTTTAGGACACAGGTGCACAAGTGGGAGTGGGGACAGCTGGTGTCTTGGGCCCTGCTGGTCCCCAGGTGAAGGGCAGAACTTGCTACATGGCCCTTCTGTCTACCCCATCCCTCTTTCCGCTGACCACTTGCCGGCTCCCTGCTCCCTGCCCAGGGCGGGAGCTCCCTGCCTGCCCCTTGTGGCCCTCTTCCGCTGACCTGGTGGAGCTTGGCCAGCACAGGCCCCGTCTTCTCCTTCTCCTCGTACTTCTCCACCTTGGCCTGCAGCCGTCGGTAGTCCTGCAGAGCCTGCTCCCGTCGCTTCACGGCCATGTTGAGGCTCGGGAACACACTGCCAAACCTGTGGGGCACAGCCTGGTTGGACGCAGGCCCATGAGTCCTTCACAAGTATCTGAATCGAACCTACTAAGTGTCGGACCTTGCTCCAGGCCCTGGGCTCACTGGGCAGATAAGGCCCTGGCAGCCCAGAGGTCCTGCCGAGGTAACACCACTGCACAGGAAGGTCAAGGGAGAGCAGATGGGGATGGGCGCCACTCCACTGAGCACCACATGAGGTGGAGAATGATGTCCCTTTCCTGCTGCTGCCTCCCTGCCACCCATGGGGGCCTCATCACATTCAAGAGAGCTCCAGCCCAGGGAGATGACATGTGACTTGCCAAAGGTCAAGTCAGGTGGAGGTGGCCCACAAGAGAACTCAGTGTCCAAGTTCTCTGTCTGGCATTTCACGGTGCCACCAGCAGGTGACAGATCTGAAACTGGAAGCTACTGTTGGCCAAGAGCACCTCTTCCTTCTTGAATTCCTTTGCACCATGGGAAAGCACAAAAGCCATAGTTCTATCACCCCTGAGGGGCAAATGGCCAAAGCAGATGCTTCAGGAAGGTGACATGGGGGCCTCCTCCTACCTCCATGACTGGACAGGACCTCCATGGGCACTGGTCAGGGGTGGGCTGCTCGGAAAGAGCACTAACATGGGGTCCCTCGGCACAGCCGGCCTGATGCGTGCTGCCTTTATACAAAGGCCCATGGATCTGGGGACAGGCCTAGGGCAGGGCTGTGCTTCCCTGATGACACGACCAGGCAATGCTGCAGTGGGCGTTTTAGGACAGCAGCTTCCTGCAAGATGAAGGCCTGAGTGCATCAGATGGTCCCATTGCTGCAGCAGGCCCCGTCCTCTATGCAGGGTGTCTACTGTGCCAGCTGGGAGCCCTGTGAGGCTGCAGACATTTGGCATGTGACATAGGAACCTGAGGACCATGGTCACTCAGGGTGGAGAGGCAGCGTTGGTGACCCAGGGCCACAAGAGCTGGATCCTCTTGCAGTAATTTAAACAAGATGAAAGATCACAGCAGGGACAAGTTCGGGGCTAGGGCTCCTCTCCTTGGGCCCCCAGTTGGTGGCCAAGTAGTCACATGCCTCTGGAGCCCAGAGGGCATCTGGGAGCTTGGGGTCAACTTCCAGTAGATCTAAAATGTGAGTCTGAGGCCAGCCTGTGCCGAATAGTGAATCCAAGGCTACCCTGAACCTCATAGTGAGATCCTGCCTCAAAAACAAACAAACAAAAATAAAGAGCAAAAAGCCTCAACAAATTAAGAGAACACAAGAGGTAAGAAGAGTGATGAGTGCATTTTTCAGAGAACAGAAAACATAAATTTGGCCAGGCATTAAACACCCCAAATGAAGTTATACCAACGGAACAGATTATGGCAGAACAGGGCTTATCCTCAAAGGCCACTGGGGTGTCCACACAGGCTCCCCACCTAACTGAAAATGCTAAGGAAGGAACAGATTGCCAGAATGCTGGCCCTCAGCCACGTGCCTGTCCACAGTGAGTGCACTGAAAGCCGACGGGTTTGCCAGGTAGAAGATGCAGGTCCACACTGCACCGTGTGAACTGGGATGGTCCAGGCAGCAGCACACGTGTTGCTCACAAGTGGGACTGCAAGGGCGAGGCCCAGCAGCTGCCACGGCACTTTCAGCTGCCAGGGTCACTGTGCTCCCTTCCTGGGCAGTTGGGCAGCGGCTGGCTCAAGGCAGCAGGTGCACTTGGGCCTGAGAAGCCACCAGGCTGCCCTTCCCTCCACCCCAAAGGGACCAAAGGTGTCCAGCAGCTGTTTGATTCTCTTGCCAGATTCAACCTGCTGCTTGGTGGCCCCAGCACCTGCGGCCTGGGTAGCTGCAGGAAGAGGAACAGGGCACAAGCGAGATGGGGTTGGGGGGCAGGTGGTTTCTTGCACTGGCCACAGTGCCACCACATGGGGTCACCTCCTGGGGCAAGGACCCCACGGGGATGAGGCAGTGTGTGAAATGTGGTCCAAGTGTAGGGAGGGCTGAGTGTCACACTGGAGGCCAGGCAGCCCCGGAGACCTCAGTGGCATGGGTCACCATCTCAGTCCCTTTCCTACAGTGGCATCTCCACATGCACTCAGCTCCCAGGGGGGTACTACATGGAGGGACCCAGTCAGCCCCGGATGATCAGAGCAGCTGAATGCAGGGCAAGTGTGGATCTGATGGGGACAGTGGCAACAAGCCGTGCCCCGCAGGTCTACCTAATAGCAGAGGCTTCTCCCCCACAGCCTCTGGCACCAAGGCCACCCATCCTCTGCAGAAGTGGCTGCAGTGGCACCTGATGCTCATGTGGGAGACCCGTCTCCTACAACAGGGTCAAACAGAGAGGCTCTCGCAGGCCACTGCAGATTACTTGTTGACAAATGACCACCTAGTGCTTTGGGTGCGGGCCTGGGATTCTCCAGGATAGACAGTGGAGTGTCACACCTGTCTGTATCCAAGAGGCAGCCCCTGTGAGTCAGGGTACAAGTATAGCCAACCCTAAGGTGGCTGAGGAAAGACAGCGGGGCTAGGATGCCGGCTACTCCTGCCCCCTCTTCCCATTTTATTCTTCATAGTCAAGGACTGATCGAGGCAGCCCATGTGGTGGGCGGGGTGGCACCCAAGGGCGGGGGTCTCACAACAGGATCCTACCCTCCTACACAGTGGACGCTTCCTCCAGCTGCAGAGGGCCTGGCGACATAGGCAGAGGCTCCTACCCTGGGACCTCACAGAGGTATCTGCCAACAGCCTGGGGGTGCAAGGCGGAGGGATCCCAGCACTCCCCCAGGCATGACGCACGCCTGCGTGGTTACTAGTCTGCCACTGGCCAGACGCTCTCTGCTTGGCCGCTGTTGCCTATATCATCAGTGGTGAGAGATGGCAGGCAGAGGTCTCTGCTCACTCAAATCACACCTCCTGCTGCCTCCTTAGCCTACCAGGACCTGGTGCTCTGCTCCTGAGCTCTCTGCCCGTCCAGAGAGGAAGCAGACTGAGGCCAGGGGTGGCTGGGATACCTCACTGTTCCCAGTACTGCACCCCTGCTGTCCTAGGGGCATTCATGTGTCCCCCAAGGACAGGGCGCAGGCAAGTCCACCCCAGGCCCTCTCCAGAGGCTGTTAGTTTCTTGCCGCACTCAAGTTTCAGCACCGAGCTGGCTTCCCTGGGGAGGCAAAGCGTGGGGCGAAGGGGAGCAGGGAGGGAAGGAGGCCGGCTGGGAGGTGGGCTGGGTGCAGCCGGCCTGTGGGGAATGCCTGCCATTCCTCACGCGAGCCCACGCAGCCGGGATCTTCCACCCACCAGGAAAGGGAAATTGAAAGCATCCCTGTCCGACATGTGAACAGACCCAGGGGCTGGGGGATTAGAGACCGAGCCCCCTTGGGGGGAGGCTGGGGGTGGCAGGGTGACCATGTGGCCATGATCTTCATCAGAGGACAGGAAAGCTGCAGTTTCCTGTTTCCGGTGTTGGGGTCCCGGGGAGCGTCTCTCCTGGCACGAGGCAGTGAGTGGGGAGGCGGCAGCAGGCAGTGGTGGTTTATGCGGTCAGGGGAGATCGCATGTCGGCCGCGGGGTACAGGAGCCAGCCAGGGTGGTCAAGGGCTCAAGCAGGGGTCAGCAGATCCGCTGCGGAGATGGCGGCCGCCCCCTGCCACGCCCCCACCTTCCTGGCAGGTGGTGGGCTGCGAGCTGGTGGGAAGCAGCCGGGGTTTCTCTCCATGTGGCTGCAGAAGCCAGGGATCTGATTTCAAGGCCGCCTCGCTGGTTGTGAAATCAAGACAGCAGCCAGCTCCCCAGTTCTCCAAGCCACGGTCCCTGCCTTGCTCTGCCAGCCCTGGGTGCCTGCGGCTGCCTTGGGGACCCCTGAGGCCCTGACACACAGGTGCTCTGCGGGCAGGGCCTGTTCTGTCTGTACCCCTTCTACCCAGCTCTGAACCTTAGTCCTGGAGGCCAGGCCTGAAAGCCACCAGCCAGAGGCTCCCAGTATGACACAGGGCTGGGCTGTGATGGCTGGGGACTGAGGGAGCCCACTCAGGGAGGAGGCTGGGCTGCAGAGTGCGAGGAGGCAGGAGAAACCCCTTCCTGCACCAGGTTCAGCCTCCCAGCTTCACAGCACGGGCCTGGCTCGGGAGGAAGCGCTCTCTACACAGGTCAGGGGGCCTTTTTCCTGACTCCACCTCTTGGAGCCCAATGGGGAAGGAACAGCTCAACAGCCCCCAACACCAGGGGCTGGAGGCTCAAACTCTGCTCTTTTCATCTCCCTCCAGGCCCGGACCTGCACCAGGTTCAGCCTCCCAGCTTCACAGCACGGGCCTGGCTCGGGAGGAAGCGCTCTCTACACAGGTCAGGGGGCCTTTTTCCTGACTCCACCTCTTGGAGCCCAATGGGGAAGGAACAGCTCAACAGCCCCCAACACCAGGGGCTGGAGGCTCAAACTCTGCTCTTTTCATCTCCCTCCAGGCCCTGTTCCGGGCCTAATGATAATTAAGCAGAGCCTCATTCCCCAGGGCCTGGCAAGACAACTGCCAGGGACCACCGCGGAAGAGGTAATAAAGTGCAGCTGCTGGGCTGTAGCGGGAGCCTTTGGAGGTCAGCACCCGGGGGAGAGGCTGGGGAGGAAGGGTTCGGGAGCTTCAAGGCTTCGGCCTCCTCGCCCAGGGGAGCCAGGGAAGAGGCCTGTCTGATTGCCAACCAGGGCCTGCCACTCCGAAGAAGTCTTATAGAGGAATTCCTGGCCCTCACAGGTCACGAGTGAGGGGACCCTCCCAGGCGGGACTCTGCGGCTGCGCCCTTCCCACCCCATTTCCAAAGCCAGCTCTGCGGGCAGCTGCGTTCCCCGGGGCCAAGATGAAAGGCCCTGCTGTGTCTGCTGAGCACTCTGCTAGCTGAACTCAGCTGGCCTGGCCCCACAGCCCTGATCATGGGCGATGGAGGCAAGGGCCAGGCGGCCACCGGAGCAGCCTCCGGCTCTCTGGTGGGGGATGCATTGTTTCGGGCACGGCTGGGCAGGGCTCTGGGGATGTGGGAGTCTTGACCTTGAGCCACGGAGCACGTGGCTGGAGGCCCATGGGATGCAGGGGACAGGCTGCTAGCTAAGCTCCTCAGTCCCCTAGGCTCCTGTGCCTTTCCCATCAGTGCCCTGAGGCCTGTGTCCCCAGGTGACCTTACTTTTTCAAGGGTTCGATGACTGTCTTTTGGATCTGGTTCACCTGTCAAAAGAAAAAGCCAGTCACAACTGAGGGGAGCCAGGCTCTTCCTAAAAGGGGAGGCTCCGACCTCCTTAAGGACAGACCCTGGGGACCCAAGACTAGGGTGGCACCAGGGGTGCACAGAGGCCTGGGGCCAGGTTGTGCTGTCCTCTGCACCCTGAGGCTGGGTGGGCAGAGCAGCCTCGAGAATGCCCCCAGGCTGGGGGAGCTGCCCACCAGAGGCCCAGAGGGGAAGGAGGCGGAGCCTGCCTGCTGGCCGCAGAGACTTAGTCACCTTTTCCTGGTTGAAGGCGTCCATCCGCTTCATAGCCGTGTCCAGGGCTGTCACCATGTTCAGAAAGTCCTGGTCCTGCTCACACAGGGGATTGGAGAGGAGGTCCAGGGAAATTTTCACTGCAGATTTTGACATGGCTGTAAGAAGCAAAGTGCGGTGAGCCTGCAGGTAGACTCAAGGTCTCAGCCACCCTACAGCCAGCACCTGCACCCTATTACCTCGTCCCATGCCTACCACGGCTGGCACAGCTATGCAGGACCACACAGCGCCACCCTTAGGGCTGGATGTGCACTCCTGACCACAGCACCAAGCCAAGGAATTCTTGTGAGCAGCTTTATAGATGGCAATGACAGTATCTCTGACTCCAAAGATATGGCTCAGTAAATCCAGAACCTGAGAATATCCATTTTATGAGACAGGGTCTATGTAGTTCAGGCTGGCCTTGAACTTACAGCAATCCTCCTGCCTCAACCTCCTGAGTGCTGGGATTATGGGCACGCCGACAGCACTCCCAGTGAGAATACGCATTTTACTAGCCTCTACAAGGTGGTGCTGGCATATGACTCAGTGTAGGCCTCCCATGTACATGGGTAGCAGCACCCCAGTTTGCACAGGGGGCAGTACACTTTGCAGGGTAACCACTTCATGCCTTGTGAGCCACATGGGAACTTGGAGGTCACAGAGCAGGTACTTGGTCTCATATTCGCTTTCAGGTCTAATTATTTGCAAACAAAATTCTAGAGGCAGAGGGAGAGGGACTGGAGGTGGGGGGCTATCTGTACCAGGTCCAAGGTGCTTCTGGCTGAGTCTTGGGGCAGAAGGCTTTCTTCTCCTTATTTTAAAAATAGTAATTTAGCATGTACTAATTGCATGAGTCAATGGGTTTCATTGCAACATGTCTGTATATTGTGCTTTGATGGTGTCCACCTTCTCTAATACCCTCACTTCCCACATCACATCCCCCTTTGCCAAAAGGTCCCCTTCTTCCTGCTTTCCCTCCCCTGATGCCACATGAGCAAAGACATACCACGTGTGTCACTCAGAGACTGGCTTATTTTACTTAGTGTGATGACCTATGGTTCCATTCACCTTCCTGCAAGTGCTGTACTGCTCTTCTTTATGGCTAATGACCACTCCACTGCGTATATCCACATTTTCTTTATTCTAGGCTGATTCTGTACTTGGCTGTTGTGCACAGGGCTGAGATGAACATGGTTATCCAGGTAGCTTTTGTATGCTGACTTTTGATTCTTTCTGGGACAGGCCAGGACAGATAGAGCCAATGCTATTTTAAGCTGAGGAATTTCCACACTGTTTTCCACAGTGGTGGCACTAAGTTACCCTCCCACCAACAGTGTGTGACAGTTCCTTTCTTCCATGCTATTTGCTATTATTGTTTTCTTGATAACAGCCATCCTGACTGGGGCAGGATGGAATCTTAGTGTAGTTCTAATTCCATTTCCTGATGACTACAGAGGGTGAATATTTTTTCATATACTTACTGGCCATTTGTAGTTCTCAGAAATGTCTATTCAGTTTATCCGTCCATTTACTGATTAGATGTTCTTTTGGGGTAACGACTTTGGAATTTTTTATATATTCTGGATATTAATCCTCTGTTAGATGAATGGCTGGCAAAGATATTCTCTTATTCTATAGGCTAAGAAGACAAGTATTTCTTTTGTTGTTTTCCAATACTGGAGACCGAATCCAGGGAGCAACGAGCTACATCCTTAACTCATTTATTTTTCCTGCAGCATGTGTAGGGCTCCTCCTGCCAGTGAAGCCCCACGAGCCATATCACGTCACACTTGTTTTTGTTGGGGGGGGGGACCAGGACTCAAACTCAGGACCTTGTTCTTGCCAGGCAGGTACTGTGCCACTGAGCAATATCCCCAGCCCAACTCATTTATTTTTACTTTTGAGAAAGTTCTGCCAAGTTGCCCAGGCTGGCTTTGAACTTGGGATCCCGTCTCAGCATCCCAAGCAGCTGTTACTATATGCATCATCACGCCTGGCCAACAGGCATATTTTTGAATGCAGAATTTTTCCCTTACTGTTGTGTCACTAAATTTAAGATGTTATCATGCATGGGGTTCTTTTTTATTTATTTATTTTTGGGTGCTACTGGGACTCAAACCCAGGCCTCATGCACGCTGAGCAAGTGCTCTGAAAGTGCTGTCAATCAAACTAGGACACACTATCCAGTGTTACACTGCTTTCACTTCCAGTATGTTAAATAGTCTCAGGACTAAGGCCCAGCTTACAGCCCATTGCAGTGTGACCTTCCTGCCACCCTGTGGAGGAGCAAGGAGCCCCACACCCGGCCCTGCACCTGCTGGCCCACTGGGTCAGGAGAAGTGAAGCCCCAGCGAAAGCACTGCAGGTACCGCAAAAAGGCCACGCAAGGGTGAAGACCAACAATGCGAACCCTCCAGACACACAGATGCAACGGAGAGAGGAACTCTGTGAACTGACTTCATAGGTTTAGGAACAAACATTATGTATCATTTAATTTGATTATGAAATGATCACATATGCCATAATTAAGAGAGAATAAAAACCTTGATAAAGCTGAAAAATATTTTGAACAATGTCTTGTTGTTTTTTTTTTTCTTGAGGTGGGAAATTCCTAAAAGTTAGAGGGAGACTTTTCTTTCCAGGTTTCCTGCTGTTTCCTAGTACTCTCCCATCTCTAGGCTGCTGGCTTGGCTGATGTCAGTAAACTGTGCCTCCTGGGCCACCACCATCGGGCAGAAGTGGGTCTGACATCTCGCAAGGCACAGTCCCTGTCCCAGATCCAATGCTCTTCTGCCTCTGCAGGGCCTGGCTGGCCCCACATAGTCTGGAAGGCTGGTGAGCTTTGTTTTGTAGATGGTATTGTTATGTAGCCCAGGCTAGCCTCAAACTCAAACTCAAACTCTCTTGCCTCAACCTTCTGCGTGCTGGGATCACGGGTGTGCATGGCTAGGCTGACGAGCTTTGAAAAACTCGAGACAAAATAAAGATCTTGGGCCTCCCTCAGGATCCAGAGATCTCTCCAAGTCTTGATCACTCTGAAAGTTATACACACATTCTGAAGGAAAGATAATCTTCAGACAAAGCCTGGGGATTTTACATCCTGACCGGGAACTCAGGAGATTCCAAGGTCAGGAAAGGTATAATTTGATTCCCGCCAACTGCCAGGACCAGTGGCTCTCTCAGTATGTCCTTGACCCCACTGCTCCAGCATCACCTGGGAACACAGCAGAGACACATTTCCAGGCCTCGGCCACACCTGATAAATTAGAGCTGGGGGCAGGTCCAGCATTCCAGGCCAACCGTGATGAGCCTGCTTGAAGGCTGTGCTCCAGGACAGCTCTCTGCCCTCGCTAGCTCCTCACCTGGTGCCAGGGACCCCAGGCTCCGGAAGCCGCCACCTGACCCTGTTTCTCTGTTGAAAGCCAGGCTTCCCGCAGCCACAGCCTCTTCCTCGGGGTCCCTGATGCTCTACTTGGTTCCAGAGCAACTTACTACAAAACAAACAGGAAGTTTTCCCCCAATCCATGCTGCCAGTGCAGCTGTCTGAGGAGGGGGCGGTGAGAAGCAGCAGGTCACAGCAGTTCCTCTGCGGAAGGCAGTGGGATAAGTGCCACCAAAGTAATGCAGACCCAGCGTGGACCCAAAATGTGCAAACAGACAAACTCCCAAACCTGACCCTCAGCTCAGTGTGGCCTATCTGGAGGAGCACAGGGCCTGGAGTTGGCAGAGCTGCCCTCGAGGTCAGCATACATGGCTAGGTCACTCCCTTGTTCCTTCTGCACTGTCTGTTCCTTGCCTGTTTTTCCCCACAGCATTCACTGCATAACTCACTTTATGACACTGGCTGTGTTGACCCTCATGTCCTCCCTCCCAGGTGGGCAGCTGCTGCCTCGCATCACTGTTGGATCCCCAGTCTCAAAATGAACACCTGCGACACATCCAGTGAGAGGAAGCAGGCACCCGGCCAAAGCCAGGCCTCACAGGCCGTGCTGAAACCATGCACAGATGCGTGCCTCCCCCAGGTGGGAGACACTGAGGTTCACCCAGCCAGGGGCCCTCGTCACTGCCGCCGACGGTGGAAACTGACCATCACTGAGGGGTGACCATGTGTTGGCACCACTCTTAGGGCTATTCATTAACCTATATCATGATCACATCTGGTCAGAGAGGTGGGGACCAGCAGCACTTCGATCTCCTGGATGAGGAAACTGAGGCATAGTGAGTTTAGTGGGGTCCAGGGTTTAGGGTAGTGCCACAGTTAGGGACTAGCTGCTGGCCAGTGCTTCAAGCTGGCATGGGGACAGCAAGGGACAGTGCTCTACTGCTCCAGCTGCTCACAATCCCCCCACTCTATGGCCCTGGCCATGGCCTCTTGATGCCGCCCAGATTCAATGCTGCCTTTGTCTCTGGCCTCCTGGGCCTGCTTCCTCCTTGTTGCAAATAAGACCTCAAGGACCTGGCTGTTTCCTGGTACCTGCTGGCCCAGTCACCAGGCCTTGTAATGCCCTTTGAGAGGACACAATCATCCTGAGGGGTTCCTGGCCCTACATGAGGCCAACTTCCTGCTGAGGAACATGGCAGCTCCGTTCCTGCCACCCCTGGAAAGCCAGGCCTCTCGTTTCTTCGAGGAGAAATCTCCACTTTCTCTCTCTCGCCAGCCCAGGTTGTGGCTCAGAGGATGGGAAGGGGGTGGGATACACCAGTGACCCGAAGCTTCTGCTGGCCATGGTGCCATCCTGACCTAGAATGACAGTAAGCTTGGGCCTGCATCCATTGCCAGAGTGGGGTGGCAGGTACTCTGGGGAACAGTGATCTGATGGGTGATGGTGCCCTGAGACACCATTGCTCAGGGACGTGGCTCAGAGGGTGCTGAGCTCATAGGGCACCCTGACCCTAGGCATCATGCCAGGCGCAGGGCACGGCTACCCACCTAGGTCGGCATCTGTGCTCTTCTTCATGTCCTTCTGCAGCCGCTTGGTCTGCTCTTCCAGCCTGCAAACAGGGGCAGCCCTGGGCACCAGCCCTACTGCACTTAGCCCATTTTCCTGCTACTGCTATAGGGTGAGCCCCGGCTACCATGCAGGTTGCCTGTCCACTCCTCACACCAGCAGGGGGTGACCCTCTCTCTGGGGACGCTTCCCATGGCTTGAAGCAGGTCAAGTGCTCAAAGTTGACCTCCTTCCTGCAGCCATGTGCAAGGGGAGAACTCGCAGAACGGTGACCTGACCTGAGCCAGACAGGAGCGCAAGGCCCTGCAGGAGCAGGAGCTCACCCAACTCCCACCTCACTCTCCAGGGTTTGACACTCACTGCTGAAGTTTTCCATACTCCCTTTCAAAGTCTCTCTCCACCTGTAACAAGAAAGAGATAACTCAATCAACAGAGAAATGACAACAGGGTGGAAAAATCTCCACACCCTCCCCGAAGCCTGCAAGGAGCCTGCGGCAGATCGTTAAGGACACAGTATCCCTGTGTTCCCAAATTAATGAAGCGTTTGATTTGGGGAGAAGTCCTCCCCTCCTGGAGGGGCCAGGCCGGCAAGTTGCAGCGGGTCGAGGCCCTGTTCTGCCACTGCAGGGAGCCAGGCGCCAGGCTGGGTGCCCTCACCTCAACTCAATCCTGGTGGCAGTCAGGGAGCTCTGAGTGGGACTGAAACCAGTCTAGGGGGCAGCAGGGTGCAGAAAAGGTGGCTTGGGGTTCAGGGCTGGCTCTGCTGCATATCAGCGGGGGGAAGCCAGCAGGTCCCCTGGCCTCTCAGCTTCAGTGTCCTCCCTGCCTGGGTGGGCTCAGGGCAGATCTGAAAGGTCACGTCTGTGACTGCAGGTGGGAGAGCTATTTGGGAGCACAGGAGCCTTGCCTGGACCCTTCCAAGTCCGCTGTTTGGTGTTAGTCTAGCAGAGCTTGCTTCACTGGGGAGGGCAGCTTTCAAAGGATTCCTCTGAACCGGCAGAGACAGATGATCTATGGACTCTGATACTAGCTGTGGAGCCCGGAAACTATATCCTTGCATTCTTTGGCCTCACTTCTCTAGTAAAATGGGGTAATTTCACTGAGTCATTCCCCGTGACACCTTCAGTCTCAGAGGTTTGTTATCAGATTTAAATGGGCAATACGTGCAGAGCACACTATCAGGCAGCAGCTGGCCCAGGACCAAGCACACTGAGCTGTGCGAGGATGCAGATGGGGACCGTGACCTTAGCAGGGACAGAAGCACCCAAGACACACAGAGTACAGCAGCAGGAAAACTCTGACGGTGGCTGAGCACGGAGGCCTGTGCTGTGTGCCACGACAGTTCTGCAGCTCTCTTTTCACCTCAGGGAGGTGGCCACTGGGCGGGGGGTTTTCCTCCTGAAGGCCTTTACCTGTGAAAGGATGAAATAAGAACTAAGCATGTCTTGGCCAGAGTGCAGTGCTCTCAGAGACCCAGCGTGCCCGCCGAGTTGCTGCGGCCCCTGGCTCGTGCTCGCCTCTTGTGCAATGTGCTTAGCATGCTCCTGTGTGTGGGATGCCAGAGAACACCTGGCCTCCCTGGCCGGTGACTGCTCAGACTTGCACAGCAGGGGACTTAGGGTTTCACTGGGGGTGCCTGGGTGATGAGGGCCAAGAGAGCTCACACTGAAAGTGGCCAGTGGAGTACAGCAGGGTGGGCAGCTGGCCTTCCACTCAGGGCTGCGCACACTGCTGCTGCCTGACAGCATTTTGTTGCTCTGCTTCCAGAAGCTTACTGGGTCCAGGTCTCTGCACAGGGACCAACTGAGGACAGCAACAGAATTCCAGCCCCTCAGAATATGGTGGAGGGAGTCGCATTCCGAGGTATGGCTCCCGAGGGAAGGAGCCAAGTGGAAAAGATCTGAACATCTTTGCACGCTTGATGCCTTTGCCAAAAAGGCAACTGGAGCCCAGTCAACAATGCAAGTGCAAACATATGTGCACAGACTGTCAGGGGACCAGGCTGGCCGGGCTGGGCCAGGCGAGCCAGGTTAGCCCAAGGAGGACCAAGCTGCAGACGGCTGCCCTCTGCTACTCCTTGCATTCCCTGGGCTCAGGGTGCGAGGCAAGGAGTGGCACTGTTCAGTGAATGAACAGATTGAGTGCCCCTGAGTTTAAACTCTTGGTGCAAAGGTGCATCACATCAGAGCCCAGGCAGAGGGTGTGCTCTGAGCCCCTCTACAAGGGCATCGCCCAAGAGGCGACTGGGAGTGAGTGGGGCAGACACAGGGCTCAGCTGGCACTCTGGGCCTCTGGGGAGCTCGACTCTGGCCAAGAAATGCCTAGTTTCCATTTCATCCTTTCAGTCTGCTCCAACAGGATTAGCGGGGGTTAGGGAGGCAAAGGGTTCCTCTACTCAGCACGTGAAACCTTTCTCCCCTGCAGAGGCTCAGTGTGGTCACTCTGGGGTCTAAGCAGAAGGCCAAGATGACGAGGCGGGGGCTTGTGCCTCTGTCTCGGTGCTTACAGTCAGCGCCTGCAGAGAACATGCCATTCCTGCCAAAGCTTTGACAGCAGTGGAGTGTATGATAATAACCTGGGCACAGGAGAGCGGTGAGAGCAAAGACACAATGCTTCCTTTGTGGCTGACAGTTGGGTGCCTTGAGCCAAAAACCTCCTGAAACTCCCTGAAGATAACATGAGCATTTCTTCCCATGACAGGGGCGCCATGACTTCCAGTAACCCAGGCGGCCACATACGCTCCCCTCCCTGAGTGCCTGGGCAAGAACACAAGTGCATCACCACCAGCTGTGGGCAGCTGCCAGAGATGCCGACTCCTGCGCAGCCAGGGCCTGCTCTGGGGGCCGCAGTGGGTGGGGGAGCACACAGTCCAAGAGGCAGGGTCTTGCTCCATAGACCTCAGTGCCCTGGGGAGTGGAGGAGAACAGACTAAGTAAGCACACAACTCTAGCCCAGGCTGTGACTTGGCTTTAGTTCTTTGAGGGAGATCAAAGGCCCAGCCTCAGATTCCGCTGCCGTGGGAACGGAGCCATGAGGACAGGCCTCGTCCTTGATCACCTGGCTTCCTGTAACACAGTGAGCATCACTGAGGGCTTCCTGCGGGTCAGACACTGGGCTGAGCACCTTCAATGTGTGAGACTCGTGCGATAAAGACGACATGGGTATTGTCAGCACCGCTTTACACAGAAGCTAAGGCCCAGAGAAGTTAAGAAACACCATTTTTCTGTAGAAAACAAAGGCCATTTTGATGAAGACTGGGTGTTGGAAGGGGTTTTTTCAGCGAATGATGGGAATAAGACCCTTCTAAAAACCACTTCTCTTTTGGGTCTGCCATAGATTAAACTCTAGAGGCTCAGAGCCACACCTTCTCACTGCCTGTAGCCGGCTGGGGCCTGGCATTTGCAAGCCCAGATTCTCTGGGTTTCAGCTGAGAGCTTCCACAGATGGTCGGCCCTGCCGGAGACAACTTGCCTTTGCATGAAGCAGCCGAGGACTCTTTTTAACTCATGCCCAGTTCCTTTCAAGTGACCTCACTTTGGATTTCCCAAAGATGGAGGCACTACTCAGGAGTATGCTAACCTTCCTGCCAAACCAAAGCAGCACCTTTCCTGGAGTTCTGAAAGCTGAGGTGAGGAGCGAGAAGTTAACAAGGAAAGGTCTGTCAGGGGCCAGGATGACAAAGACAAGGCCCTTGCCTTTCCGGAGCCATCATAAAAGAGCTGCTGCATTATGGGTGCTCATGTTAACAACAATGGCCACACTCAGGTTTGTGGGTGAGGGGCTGGGCAGAGATTCTGCACCAGAATTCCCAACTCCTGGATATCTTCACCCCAGAGGCAGCCTGAAGCAAGGGAATGGGTGCTCAGACCTGAGTCCTAACTCCTGCTCTGTCAACAGGGGGATTTCAAACCTTAGAAAGTTTCCACCACCCTACGGGCCTTATTTTACAGGGAGGAAATATCAGGAGGTTGGGCCAGATGAGCTCTCAGGGCTTCCAGCTCTAACTTTCTAGGTTCTGTGACTCTCTCCCTCTTCTACTTGAAAGCTAACCCTAGGGCTTGAAGGGGGAGTCATCCTGTGCTGCCCAGGGACCACATCAGGGACAGAACACTTTTGGTAAAGCAGATGAAGGGCCTTGGGTCACCTGAAGAAGATGCCTGGTCTTTATGCAGCTCAGGTGAACAGAGTGCAGGGGTGGGCCATGTGTCTGGTTGGGTTCCATGGTCCAGGAGTCCTCTTAGGAAAAGGACTGCTCAGATGCAGAACCCTGCAAACCAACTCTTCTACCCACCTGAAGATGGGCAACAGCTGGAAACACCCCAGGTCAGGAGGCCACCACAGCCTGTCTTGGAGAGGTTCTAGAGCTGCATACCTGGGAACGAGGCCTAAGTTGCCATTTTCCCAGCCCTAAGAGCTCCGCGTCAAAGCGCCGGTTCTACACAGATGCCATGTGAGGCAGCAGTGAGCCTCACAGTGAAAGAATCGGGGTACTTACTGTTTTGGAAACAATCTGTTTCTTGGGCTGCCCAATCTTGAAAGGAATCCTGTAAGAAAGAGACCAAGGGGGATACTGTGAGGAAGGCAGATGGAGGTGGTTGAAAGAAGAAATGGTGTCCCCTTATCCCAGGGGGATGGGGACCAGAGGGGCTGGCTACTTGGCACTTGTACCCAAGCCATGGGGGACACAGGACCATGGGCACCTCCCACAGTGTCCCGTGTAGCTCCTGGGTACCACCTCTTGCCCTAGAGCATCTTTCCATGGATGGTCTGTGTTTCACCGAAAAAGTGAGGAGTGGGGAGAGACCCCTGAATAACCACCACCATAAATCTTGTCTTTTTGTGCAGCTGCGAGGGAGAAACTGTGGGCTCCCTGGAACAGCTTCCATTCTTGGAGACATTCCCGTAAAATCCCCAACGAATGTCACACATCGTCTACACCAGGTACTTCAGTGATTCTCTGTAGGGGGACACACTGGGTCTGCCAAGGAGGGGTGAGCTGAGTCCAGCCCGGCCTCTGCCTCCCAGAGAGGCTGCCCTCTGGCAGCTAACTGCCACAGCGGACTTCACTTTCTTACTCTGGAAAATAAGTGGCGTAAACCACGTAATTTAGGCTCTTCCTCCAGGCACTGAAAACTCTGTATACTTTTCCACCGTCCTGTGAGGAGGATAGAAAGCCAACACAGTGCATCCCAGTAGTCACAGAAATAGCAGCGCCCCCTCTCCACTGCCCTGTCCTGCCCTGCCCCCATTGGAAGACGTGGAGTCCCCTCCCACCCTTCCCTTCACACCCCTCTCTCCCAGCCGGCTTCCACTTGGCCCAAGCTGACCAACACCCCTGCTAGGCCCAGCGGTGTAATTAACTACCGATAATAACCCCAGACAAGCTGGTTGAGGGGATGGGCAGCCTGAGTCACAGTGGTTTAAATTTAATTTCTGGAGGACATCCTGTTTATTGTTAATCCAGCCCCATACTTTGGGAGCATTAACCCTTCCAGGGCTGACTGATTCACGGGGATTCTGTCAACAAATCATCTTGGGTTATGTAATTACCATGGGAGGAAAGGTAAGCTACAGAACTGAAAGGGGAGCAAAAAATGAAATTCCTATTTCCCTTTCTCAGACCAAGGAGGAAGGGCTCTTAGAAAGGCAAGTCCTCCCCCCAAGTCCCCAGTTACTTTCCCCAAAATCAGGGATTAGAGCTGATGGACAGGACAGTGTGCAACGGCCCTCAAGGACCATTATGGAGGCAGCACAAATGAGGTGCTGGCAGCACTGCCGCAAGACTGCTCGGCTTCTGCGGGAAGCACGCTGCAGTGTAGAAACCTCCCCGGGAAGCAGAGAAGCTGGCCTGTCTTACTAGTTTTGTGATTTGAACAAATCGCATCTCTCCAGAGCCCAGTTTCTTCGACTACGAAACAAAGGAGTGGTAGCAGATGGTCCCTTGTGTTCATCTGAGTGGCATGTCATCCCAGGAACGTGGGGAATGGGCCACAAACCCTGAAGAGTCCTCAGAGTGGTCTGCACCACGACTGCCTTGGAGGCTGCTACTACACACACCAGGAGCCGGCAGAGTCGAACTTAGTTGCCATTACTTCTAGCGCTGCAGCTCCTCTCTAAATCTTAATATAGAATCACAGTATTTTTAGAACTGCAAGTCACCATAGAAAAATTTTTTCCAGTTCAACTCTCTCATTTCGCAGACAAGCAGATCAGGAGCAGCTCAATGACTCGCCCAGGGTCGTAAGGACAGGACAAAGCCACAGGGCCCGGGCTTCTGGCCCAGCTTTCCTTCTGCCATTCAAGGGTCAATGCTTTTCTCATGTGGATTTTTGTTTAGGATTTTTATTAGTATATGTGTGCAGCGCACAGTGGTTACATCAGTACACATAAACAACACATCTTTTCTGTCCTTCTTCACCACCTGTTTTTTTTTGCATTAGATTTACTTATTTATAAGACCTTATGAAGTTAATTATCATATATACAGACTAACAGGCCAACAAACATAGAAAACACATATGACAACTGTACTAAATCAAGGTACACTTTTACATTGCCCATGCTGGATTATGAAAACTTTCTCTTACACATGGATTTTTAAATATGTATTTGATCAAAACATCTAGTCTTATAAAGTGCTATGGGAGCAGAAGAGTCTCACAATTCTCCAAGAGACTGGGAAGAGATCACAGCGAAGGACAGGACAGTTTGGCACGAGGAGAGGTCGTGTGTACTATGCAGATTGAATAGTCTCTGTATTTCCGCCCCAACTACTGACCATCAGATATAACTTGATTACACTGTTCTGATTTTTCAACTCACCAGCTCAAAAGCTGTGTATCTATTTGCTATTATGTCCTTGTAAAGAAAACTCTCTCTCTGAACCCAGGACCTTTGTGCTGAGCTATATCCCCAGCCTTTTTTTTTTTGAGACAGTGCTAAGTCATCCCAGATTGAGCTTGGACTTCAATCCTCTTGCCTCAGCCTCCCAGAGTGCTGGAATTACAGATGTGTGCCACCACGCCTGGGTTTATAAATTGTATTAAGTTTTTATTAAGAGAAATTGTGAGGAAAGTCTGATACTTTTCACGTCCCCCACATGCAGTTTCCCCTTTTGTTAACACCTTAAATCAGTACCGTGTGTTGGTCATAATAAACCAACTCCGACGTAAGGCCCACATCCAGATGTGCCCCGAGCGGCCTTCTCCAGGGCTGGGATCCACCCGGTCACTACGTTACATTTGGCTCCAGTGCTGGGATCCCCCCGGTCACTACGTTACATTTGGCTCCAGTGCTGGCATCTACCCGGTCACTACGTTACATTTGGTCTGGAAGTCCCCTTAGTCCCCTTCCGGTTGTGAAGGTTCAGTCTTTGCTTGTGTCTGGCAACACGGATGGTCTTAAGGGGCGCTGGGCAGACCTCTTATAAACCCCGCCCCCGGCTCTGCTCCATTCTTCTGACTGCTCCAGGGTTATGGACTGGGGGGGGGGGAGCACAGAGCTTGGGGGACAGGCTCATCACGTCTCGGTAAGCACACATGCTGCGGTCGCTGTGGTCACAGCCTTCCGTATGGATGCGTCCTTGGCCACCAGGATGAAGTTGCCTGCCAGGTTTCTCCTCTGAGAGGTTACTCCCCCTCCCCCGTCCCCGCAAAGCCACAGCGTAGCTAAGCCTTAGTCAGTCATTTATATCACTATGGACTCACTGTTAGGGATTTTATACTTTGGGTTATAAATCGATGCTACTTTATTTTGATCCTAAAACTGTAGTGGCTTTGTTGATTGGCAGCTTTTTGAGCACTGCTGACATAGCCATGTGAGTGTATGTGTGTCTTGCTCAGCTCTTCCTTAACTACAAAATGCTCCATTTGTGCCCAGCCCTAGATCCGATGGAGGAGCCTACATCCACTTTCAAGCACTTCTGAATGGTCTCAACTTCCCTCTCTGTTTCCTTTCTCGTTCACTCAACACACCACCCCAATCCAGCCACACAGCTGTTTGTTACTCCCCCGAATCTGGACTCCTCAGAACTTCCTGTCCCCAACTGGGACAGTTCTGAGCACCTGTCACTGGGACAACTTCAACTGTCCAGGAAAATGGGGACAGGGCTGAACCACCCCTCCTGGCTAACTTCAAGTTCTTCTCAATTTGAGAAAAAGCCTTGCTTACCTTCTTCTGAGTGTCTAAGACTTATCTGGCATTTAAAAATGTCCTATCTTTTATAGATTATCCCTTTAAAAAGTAAAATACGTGCACCAGAGCAGGGGGTGGAAGGAAAAGAAGAAAAAATCTAGTCATAACCTCATTATCTCAAAGTTGACCAAGATTTTTTTGTTTTTAAAATTTTTTATGCTGGGCATGGTGACATATACCTGTAATCCCAGCACTCAGCAGGCTGAGGCAGGAGGATCACTGGGAGTTCAAGTCCTCAGCTACACAACGTGCTCAAGGACAGCCTGAACTACATAGTGAGCCTGTGTCTCAAAACAAAAACAAGGCTGGCGATTTAGCTCAGTGGCATAAGCACCTGCCTTGCAAGTGCACGGTCGCGAGAGTTCGATTCCCAGTACCGATAAAATAAAAAATAAAAATAAAAACAGAAACAAAAAGTATTAGTACATTTGCAGTAATAATGACTACATTCATCATGGGGAGTTAGCACATGTAGGATTAATGTTTTGGTGATGCTAATCGTATTTTTAAAATTTGTAAAAAGAAAAATAACTGAGGCAAATAGGCCAAATGTTAGCAGTGGTTAATTCTAGTTGGTGAGACTATGATTACTGGTTTCTTCTTTGCATTTCCATTTTTTTCCCCAAAAAACCACCACCAACAAAACATCCTTCAGTTTTTTTTTTAATTACAAAAATAGTCCCTGATCAGTGTTAAAAACTTGGGAAGGAATGGAAAAACACAAAGGGCAAAACATACTTAGAACCTCTCAAAGGAAAAAATGAGTAGTAATACCATCGATGTTGACATGTATTGATGGTCCTGCCTCAGCCTCCTGGCATGTGCCTCCATGCCCAGCGAGCATCCTGATGTTGATACAGGTATATAATGAAAATGTGCCCAGTTTTATTTTTATAGTTTATATCACTTACTGTTAGTCTTTTCAACTCTTTCAGCTTTTTCCTCTGAACAAAAATTTGAATCACTAAATCATGTAGCTAAACCTTTGTGTACTAAGGATGTGTCACAAAGAATGAGTTCTTGAAGCCAGAATTGGTGGTCAGCCGGGGATATAGCTCAGTGGCATAGCACCTGCCTGGCAAGTGTGAGGTCCTGAGATTGATTTGCAGTACAAAGAAAAAAACAGAAACAAAAACTTGGTGGTCAAAAGATAAATATAGGCCTGATCAAAATATACAGTGAATGTTTAAATTTAAAAAATCATTACAGTAATTTTTGCCATTAACCCTCAAAATATTCTTCCTCACTCTGAACACACCTGCCCCTTCATTAGTGCCACCTTCTGAAGTGTTCTGAAAGTGTCTCTTCCCTGAGCATCTTTACCAGGTGTGATAAAAAATACAGTCAATGTTGCTGCCAAGTGCCATCTAACAGAAAGGCAGGCTTCTTAAAACATTATGGTGTCACTAAGCCGGGCATGGTGGCGCATGCCTGTAATCCCAGCACTTGGGAGGCTGAGGCAGGAGGATCATTGAGAGTTTGAGACCAGCCTGGGCTACCAAGTAAGTTCAGGGCCAGTTTGAACTGCATAGTGACACCTGACTCAAAACAAAAACAAAACAACAAAAAAACCCACACGTCCTCACCCACATTGCTCACAAGAGCTGGTACCAGGTGACTTCCTGCTCTTCCCCAAAGTCAAAATGAGCAGGAAAGGTAAACATTCCAAGTCAGTTCTGGACATCAAGATAGCCATAAGAGCCCAACTAAAAACATGAAAGAGGTCTTCAAGAGCTGCTTCAGAAAGTGGCAAATGTGTTCCAAGTGCGGGAGAAGACTTTAAGTGTGATTAATGGCAATGCATTTTTCACTGCAACAAAAATTTTTTAAAAAACTAAACATGAAAGGGCTATTTCTGATCACGCCTCATGTCTGAGGTTTTGATATATTTTGCCAAGCTGCTCTAGAAAAAAATCAAAACAACTGACCTTTTTTTGAGGCAGGGTCTCACTGTGTAGTACGGGTTGCCCTTGCACTATGTAGCCCTGGCTCGCGTCGAACTTGCTGCGATCCTCCTGCTTCCGTCTTCTGAGTGCTAGAATTACAAGTGTGCACTTCCACACCCAGCTGCTATTCTTTAAAAGGACAGAAACATTTACACTTTACCAGCTCCTTTGCCTCACATATCCACATTTTTGTGTTGACTATGTTTGCCTTTCACTTTTGTACATGTTTGTGTTTGGAACACGGAAGTTTCTGATTAGTATGAACCTACCTCTTCTATTGTGATTTCTCCTTTGGTATCACAGTGAGAAAATGCTGCTTCCTCTACCTGCCAACTTAAATACACTGTCCCTCCTTATCCACACCTTCTACATCTGCAGATTCAACCAAACACTGGTCAAGAACATTCAGGAAAAAAGTGCACCTGTGAACACATAGTTTTATTCCATCACCATCCCTTAAATGACACACTGTAACAACTACTCACATAACACTCACACCGCATTAGGTATTACCTCAGCTAACACGGGAGGATGTGCATAGGGCATCTTACATATAGGTACCTGAGCACCTATTACACTGGTACTCTGGAGCTCATGGAATCAACCCTCTCCAGATCCCTAGGGACAATGTCACTTCCTTTTGGAGGAGGGTATTTACCTTTGCATTGCTAAAGCAAAATGCTTATACTGCTCCCTCTTAGTGGTTAACTTTTAAGCACTAGCTACTTACCCTGGAAGATGACTTAACAAAACATTTTCAACTTGCAACTTACCTTCTTCTCAGGATTGTTATCTCACAACTTGCTGAGATTAGTCAGTAGTAAGTAAATGCTTACAAGGACATTGTGAATTATTTTCCATCCCACAGGTCAGAGCCCAGCGCTGCTCAGCACCAGTCCAGCCTCCAGACGCCCTGCAGTCTCAGCAGCTCTACATCCTCCTAAGAGTGAGCCAAGCCCCACTCTGCTGCTCCCAATTCCTGACCAACACAAATAGTTTATGTTGTTGTTTTGAGCAACTGAGCAGTGAGGTGATTTGTCATACAGCAATGCATGACTAATAGCACTGCTGCGTTTTTTTACTCTTTTCTCATTTGCTTAACTTTATTCGCCTGATTCAATGTGTTGTCTAACTCCACTTTCAGGGTGTGTGTGGTGCTGAGGATTGAACCCAGGACCCTGTGTCGGACAGGGAAGTGCCCCAGCCCTCGGTACGTTCATTCCTACCAGCTATTTGCCCTGCTCCATTCTGGACTGGCTGCCTTCTCCCCTCGTGTGGTTGTCACTCCACTTTCCTCTTTAGGATTCCTGCGACCTCTCTTCCATTACCCAACCACTCCTCCCTCTTTTTTGTGTTACGATTTATCATACTAAAAGAAAAACTTTCAGACTTTTTCACACAACAAACATTTTACCTTTGGGTTAGTTTGACTGGATATGGAATTATGGGCTGGATACCATTTTTTTCAGAACTTCAAAGGCACTGTGTTTCACTGTCTTCTAGTAACCTCTACTGATTTTTTTGTATGCAACCTGTTTATTTTTTTATGCAAGCTTGCAGAATTGTACATTTGTCTTGGTGTTGTATAATTTTATTTTTTACAGCTTTAAAAATGTATTTAGTAGCACATTTCATCAAAAAATACAACCAACTGTGGTGGTATATGCCTGTAATGTCAACACTTGGGAGGCTGAGGCAGGACTGCTGAGTTTGAGCCAGCCTGGGCTACACAGTGAGCTCCAGGACAGCTTGAGACCCTGTCACAAAAACAAAACAGAAATAAACCCAATCAATAAATACTGAACAGGAATTAATACACTGGAAAAGATGAAGCAGATGTAGTAACAAGAAACGGGTAACAGGGCCAGGGATTTAGCTCAGTGGCATAAGCACCTGCCTTGCAAGCACGTTGTTGTGAGTTCGATTCCCAGTACCAAAAAACAAGGGGGGGGTAACAGCAAATTTTCCATAATGAAAATGAGAAATAATTATAAAGTCCATGGATATTTTAATTTCTGAGAAAGGGTCATGTGATATATAATTTTACAATTTAGTTTATAGTTCTGTCTTATCTTTGGTATTGGGTACTCACAGCTGTTTCAACTTAGGAATTTATAATCTTCAGTTATGGGACCCAAAGACTTTGCTGACATTGATTTCTCTTCCATGTTCTCTACTTCTTACTTCTGATATTGTTACAATTTTGATGTTGCCTTTTCTTGGCTGGTCTTCTAATTTGTTTTTTAGTATTTTCTTAATTTTGTCTTCTAATATTTTTAATGTACTTTGTCATTTCTGCTTTTATTTTAAATTTAATTACAATTACATGGCTACAAGTTAGTACAGTTTACAAAATAAACCAAAGGGCTGGGGGTATAGCTCAGTGGCACAAGCACCTGCTCGGCAAGCACAAGGTCTTGAGTTCGATCCCCCCCCCAAAATCTAATAGAAATGCTAATAGAAAAGCATGTGGCTACTTTTTACCTATTGCCAAGGATGCAAAATTCTCATAGTTTTTATTTCATATTATTTTATTTTGCTACCAGATTTTTAATTTCTAAGAGCTCTATTTAATTTTTAGGAAACTTGACTCATTTATAGGGAAACAGATGCACCTTGACACCACAACATTAAGTTAAAATAAATCAGACACACAAGTTTAAATATTATGTGGTTTCTCTTATATGAAAAACCCAAAATACAAATAAAGAGCAAAACAAAAAATATTAGGAAGTAGAGGGACAGATCTCTCTCAAATAGCAAAATACAAATAAAGAGCAAAATAAAAGATATTATGAAGTAGAGCAACAGATCTCTCTCAAATAGCAAGGGCATCAAGACACAATGGGAGGGAAGACGTTATTTACCCGGACCACTCCCCACAAGGAATGTCATCACGTACTGCAAACATATACTGATAAAAAATAAAGTAAGTTCATAACTATTAACATGTAAAAAAAATTCAGGATGTTCCTTTTTATGGTATCCTGTTTTTATTTCACAGATGCTTTCTCTCTCTGAGGATCTAATGATAGCTTAAAAATAAAGTTTCTTCTCCCTTTATAGTCCTAGTTTCCCTCCAAGTTGCTTTTTTTCTGTCTACTTAGTCTTTATTTTTTATACTGAATGCTTCCCTGGGATGTGTGATAATTCTCGGTTGCCTGCTTACACATGTCGAGTTGATGAAATAAAGCCAACCAGCAGCTCGGAGCCCATGGATGAGGTGGTCTGCTGTGAAATGGGATCTGGCCGAGCATTTTGGTGGTGAACTAATAATTCACAAGAGCTGGGGTTACAGGTGTGTATGTCATGCACAGCTATGCTGTCAGTACAGTCTTTTCTCCTGGGTGGGAAAATTTCCTACGAGAGTCTGCCCTTAGGCTGGGAATACAGCTCAGCGGCACAAGTGCCTGCCTGGCAAGTGTGAGGTCATGAGTTCAATCCCCGGTACCAAAAACAAACAAACGACTACCCATCTCCTGCTTCGGGAAGAGGCCCAGTTCAATGTTCTGGGAGCAGCTGGGCATGGTGGCACATGCCTGTAATCCTAGCATTTGAGAAGCTGAGGCAGGAGGATCGTCACAAGTTTGAGGCCAGCCTAGGTTACATAGCAAGATCCTGTCTCAAAAAAACAAGAACCCCACAAAAACAACCATCAACGTTCTGGGAGCTCAGTGAGTGGAGGAGTTGTATGCTTGTGCGTGTGTGCATACACATGTACTGGGTGTGAGGGGCAACCATGTCTTGGAAGCCCACATGTGTACACTCACATTTTCCTCCCGACTCCACTACAGCTGTCCTACTTCAAGTGTGTTTGCTATTCTGTGAGGCAGGGCTGTGTTTCGCGGGCCTGGAGCTTATATAATTTTCTATGGCCCTTTAAGGAAAAAGAACACAAAATCACAAATATAAAAATAGGCATGAAACTGAAAATCTGAAGAGCGTAAAATTCTTAACAAGTCTAAAAGAGGATAAATGATACAAACAGCATGAAATGAAGAGTAACCTATGTTTCATTAATCACCAACCCGACTATATATTTATCACCTTTGATTACCTCTTCAAGTGTCAGAGTTGGCCACATCATTTTCTTAGAGTGAAAAGAAAGATAACTCAGCCTTTTCTCTAGGATGGCTGATTTAAATGTATTTCCTATTACAGTTTAGAAAAGCCCCCCCCCACTTATTGGTAACATATAAATTTTCTGATTATTGTAAAATTTAGGAAACGCTCATGTTTATTTCACAAATCAATTGTAAGATTACAGGGCACATTTCAAGATTTTTTGTACAGTGACTAATCTTTAATGTTCTCTGAATTACTGACAGTAACTAGCTTGTCACTGATGTCCTTGTCAGAGGGCATATCATGAGTTCTATTATTTTTGTCTTTCATGTTAAATCTACCACAAATTTCAATGTTTTATTGATGTGTTCATATGATTCACTCTTCTTCATTAACTGTATTATGAAACAATCGCCAGGCAATTGAAAACTGATTTTTTTGTTTGTACCAGGGATCGAACTCATGATCTTCCACTTACCAGGCAAGTGGCTTGAGCCACTGAGCTAATCTCCTGCCCTTTAAAACTGGTTTTCTCCCCTCAACGGGTTAACAGCTTTTGGTAAGACTGAAAATGTTTCTTATAATTTGCTTGACTTCAGACTAATTTCTACTGATTTAATTGTTCACTTTTACTTGTGTTCCATAAAATCCAATGTCCCCCTTAATTTTTAACTACATTTAAAGATGACCAAAAGGTACTCCTTCCATACTTCCAACTCAGTGTCAGTAATTTTTCACTTGTTCTATTATAAACGTCTCTACAAATTGCAGTTAAAACAGTGTACTTCTCAACCCCTCCCCAGGCCAATCTCAGGCAAGGCCCAGGCTACTCAAAATAGAAGACAGTGGTACAGGATTTTGTTTTTAAAAAACTAATTGTAGTATAAATACCCTTTCTTTTCAGTTTACAAAAACAAAGGACCAGGTGAATGCACAGCTGTCTTTCCCAAGGGTCTCAGAGAAGGGTCATGCAAGCCAGGCCTTTCAAAGCCTAGGCTTCATTAGTTGCACAGTCCGCCATACTCTGTGTGCCCTAGCATAGAATTCTCTGGGGTTTGGGAACCCTTTGTCTTTCTGCTAGGGTGTGGCAGAGGTCTCCCAGTGAAATGGAATTGAGGAGGGGTATCAGGGCTTTAAATTTGTTCATGAACAGCTTTCAACTAATGCTTAGCTTCACTCCATCTCTAGAGGTCCACTGCCTCCCACTCCTGAACCATGGAGGATTCTGGGATATAAGATAGGATGGCTCTTGGTATTCCCATCCCCAGTTTAGGGCGGGTTTTTTTTGGGGGGGGGTTCCATATAGGCTCGTATTTCAACATGGCTTTGGTTTGTATTTCCCTAATGACTAATGATGCTGAACATATTTTCATGTGTTCATGGGCCATTTGTCTTTGAAGAAGTATTTACTGAGTTTTGCTACTACTAAGTTGTGAAAATTGGCCCTTGTATACTCTAGGTCTAAGCCCCTAATTAAATATATGACTGGCAAATATTTTCTCTTATTTCTGAGTTTGTTTTTAATTTTCTTAATGTTGTCTTTTAAAGTTTTAAATGTTGATGAAGTCCAACCTAAATTTTCTTTTGTTGTTCATGTGTTTAGTGTTATTTAAGAATCCTTTGACACATTCAAGATAATAAAGATTTGCCCCTATGTTTTCTTCTGAGAGTTTTATGGTTGGGTTCTTAAACTTAGGTCTTTGATTCATTTGGAGTTAATTTTTGTATGTAGTGTGGGAGGTAAGGGTCCAACTCATTCCTCTGCAATTCTCATTAAAAATCAACTGATCATAAATGTAAGAATTTATTACTGGGCTCCCAATTGCAATTCATGAATCCACCTGTCTAGCCTGCTGCCAACACCACACTGTCTTAGTGACTGTAAATGTAGTAAGTTTTAAGGTTAGGAAGAGAAAAGTCTCCAACTTTGTTCTTTGTGAAATTATTTTGAATATTCAATGTTCCTTGCATTTCTGTATCTTTTTATTTAAATCTTTACTCCATTTAAAATTTGAGTGCATAACAAGCCAGTTGTTTTAATAAATAGCCATTGCAAAAATGATTTTATAGCTTCTATACTCTATCATAGACTGATCTACTCTTTTGCCAATAATTATTTAGGCTTACGAAAGCTATTAGTACCTACTAAAGTAAATCCTTTCCCATTACGATTCTTTCTCAGGTAATTTTTGGGACTGTTTTCATTTATTATTCAGGATGAATTTGGAAATCATCAGCTGTGCCCCCCCAATCCCATAATATATCTAATATTATGGGAAACACATTACATTTACTGGAGGTTTTACATGTGTAAAGAACCTACAGCTTTATAAATACTAGGTTTACTCATTTAGGTAGGGCCATAGTTCCTCTTGCTCAGTCAGTCAAGTCTTATTTTATTATGTTCTTCAGTCTTAAAGGTTTTTAATAGGTTCTTTACATTTATTTTCTTAAATATTAAGACCCCAAGTAGTACTTACATATTACATTTTTGGCTCCACATGTCTTAGGTGCAGTCCATGGAATTTTTAGCTTCACACATTAGGCACATTCCATGGAATTTTGTATTTTTGGTCATACCATAAAATGGGATGCACTCTTTCATTTTATGGTGCTGGTACAGAACTACACATGTAATCTACACAGCCTGAGAAGTTCAGCTGGGATGGGGAAGGACTAATCGGGTTTTCCAGACAGACAGGTTTTCCAGTCTTAGGATCTGAAAAGGATAAAATATCCATTTTCTTACCTAACATTTATACTAATTTATGTTTATGTTACTATTCTACTGTGTTAGGTAGAAACTGTATGGGAAGAAAAGAATTAGATTTTACTAAGAATGCTTTACATCTGATCTTCAATATTAAATCATGAAGGCAGTTTCTGATTTCAGCCAGAAAAATCTCCTAATAGTAAGTATCTTTCTGTTGCTAGATCACTAAAACACATAACAATCGCATGTTTTACTTATCCCAGTGACTTTTCAGCATCTAAGTAAGTGACCAGTTCACTCTTCGATGACCCGTCACTGTGATGAACTGCAAATGCACTTCCCAAGCCTGAGCTGGTCTTCCATTCCTGACAGGACTCTGCTGGGTAAGGGGACAGGCTAATTAACTCTGACACATCTATGACTTGGTTTCCAGCGACACACTGCCCTCAAGGGCAGGGACTAAATGTTGTGCTTGTTTGTAACCCCAGCAGGTACTCTGCTAAGCACAGTGCTACTGTCAACCTTTCACTGAATATTTAATAAACATTTCAGGGCCACCTCTGTGCCAAGCACTGTGCTACGCTCCAGGGATACCACGATAAACAAGACAAGACTCATGCTTTGACCTCATGGAACATATGGTCTAGCTCACATACACAGTAAGCACTGAATAGCAAATGAATTAGCAAATGTACACTGCCCCACCGGCCCTGTAAAATACCGTACTGTGACTTAAGGTTTCTGGAAAAGCTACTCTTACATAAGGATATATAAATGGCAAAGAAGGTAGTATCATTCATTGTCTTCCCTCTCCCAATTCTGAACTCATCACAACTAAACCTGTGAGAGGTGTCACAGTCCCAAGGACAGGACATTCGACAGAGACCAGAGACAAAAGAGCAAGCCTTTGGCCTCAGAAGTGGAGCTAGAAGAGATGATCAGAACAGAGATACAGGATAATATAAAGGTAAAGGAGACTTCTGGGTTTATTCTGAGGTTTCTATGGGCAGATGTGACCCTCATCTGACAGAGAAATAGTCAGGACATTGGGGCAGGCATCTGGATGCAAGGATCGGATTCCCTCTGCCCCAGAATGGGACATCCCAGCAGGACCCACCCAGGTGGCAAGGAGGGGAAGGCAAGAGGAAAGAGCAACCCAGCTACCACGCCTCAGCTCTTGGCCTCTCCTCCTCTGCTGGCACGGGGAGCTTCAACACAAATTGTAGCTCTGCAGGGTTGTGAAGCACCACAGCATCTCCAGGGCTGCAGCTGCCCAGGAACTGCTGGGTCACATGGGCTGAGGCTCCCGCTCCTCTAGGACAGGGAGGACCATTGGGCCTTAGGACTTTTTTCCTGCTCCTGCTCCTCCTCCCAACCTCTCAGCATTCTCCCCATGGAATTGAAAAGAAAATCTCTATGCCATGGAATCAAGAGGTTCAAAGTCCTCTACCCTCAAAGTTCTTCGTTCTGTGTGCAATTCCACAAACACAAGCACCAGAGGGCATAAGAAGGAATATTCTGGTTTCAGCTATAAAATGGAGAGAACAGCTCTCTTAGCCTCTAATGTGCCCCACCTCTAAAAGGAAAAAAAAAAAAGTTGTATGTGTATGGAGGGAAAGGGAAAAATTCTATTTTCTTTCACAATAAAGAAAAGTCAACAGGATGTTCTCCAAAGCGACAAATATACTTTTCAAACAGTAAATATCTCTATTAGCAGCATGATGCCAGTTGGCTAATTCTGTCTGTCTCAGTAAAACCTTTCCAAAAAAGCTCCTGCTCTTGTGTAATGTCTATTTACAAAAACAGCTCTTCTGCATTTTCAATTTGCTGGGTTTCTCAATCTTTTGTTTCCTCACCCCCTCTACTGCAGAGGCAGAGACAAGAGGCAGGCCCAGATGGCAGTTGGGTGGGGATCCCCTGGTCACCCCGGCAGAGCTCTCCACCTCTGCCTTCTTGGGAAGAGTTCTCCACTCCCATTACCAAGGACAGTGGAGAGAAACCTCCACATGCCTTCCTGTCTTCGCTTGGGCTTCCAGAATCTGTTTCTAGTGAACCTGCATCTAGGCTTGGCTTGGGGGTGGAAAGAACCCTGAGATGATTCAGTCAACCCCACCCTGGATCCCTCTAATACCCCAGCTGGGCAGGAGATCCACAGCGCTGGGGGAGGTGAGGGAGGTGAGAAGGTGGGGAGCATGGAGCAAAGAGTGGGAGGTGGTTGATAGTGGCTGAAACCCTGGCTCCCCAGGGAGTGGTCTGGGCCTGAGTCACTGTCTCTGGCAAGAGCAGGAAGGTGGGCGAAAGGCAGCAGCTTCTGCAGGCTACAAGGACCTGCCCTCCCCCAGCCTTCTGCGACTCTGTCCTTGGATTGCCGCCTGCTCTGGTTTGGGGCCCCTCGAGGCCACCACTACCTTAACAACCAGAGAGGAAAAGCAGAGGGCCAGGGCTGGGCCGGGCTATGGAGAATCATCCGGCTCCGGTGGGACAGCTGTGTGCTACAGCCATTCTCTCTGGCTCCTGAGCCAGCTGGCCTGAGGCTCGGGGGTTGGGGAAAGTTCAGCCGCAGGCAGGATGTGAGACCCCTGAGAGAGGGGCAGTGACCCTAACTGAAGTCACCCATCTTGGTACCCATGACCGCAGCCTCTGGCCCCACCTGTCCTTGCTCTAAATTACTGGATCCAAAACCAGAGCACACACATGACCCAAACTTGACAGCAGTATGAGGAAGTATGAGTGTATGTGTGTTTAAAAATAAAAGCCATGACTCTGTGACTTGGCTGACTTGTCACTGGGACCAGAACAATCCTCCGGCTCAGCTGTGATCTCTCCTTCCCCACTGCTCCCCAGGATGCCTTCTGAAAAGCAGACAGAAAGAATCACCTGATGTCCGGTCACGTGAGCACAGAGACCGTCTAACTAAAGTGACTGCTGATTGAGCATCTTCTATGGGCAGATTCTGTGTGTGGTGTTAGGTGCTACGTGCTCTTGATACATGGCTCATTTGAAGTGGTCCCCTCCTGTGCTTCCGAGGAAAGAGATCTGGATGAGGTCGGACTCTGGAGTCAGATCCTGGGGTTCAATCTTACTCTGCCAATCGCCAGTTGTGAGTCAAGTCCCTTCCACCTGAGAGCCACACTTTCCTTGTCTAGATGGCGTAATCATCAGCTTGTTCTGCAGGGCTGCTGTGAAAGTTAAGTGAGTTTAACCCCTGGCAGTTTACCCCGAGGTCACTCGGGCAGTGCGCCTGTTTCTGTACCGACTCTCCCGAGTGTTGCCTGGCCAAGTATCCTTTCAACCAGTCAATTCTTGTATTGAATAATTTGATAAAATTGTTTATTTCCTGTTATCTTATAAAAATTAATAAAAAATACGTACCTTTTGCTCACCCTGTATTTAAATACCTGAGCTGGTAAGTGGTTAGTGTTTACAATGCCCCTGAAAGGCAGGGAGCCATCTGTAAGGATTTGGTGGGGCATCTGGACGATGAAGATCAAAGCCAGGCCCAGGAACTGACTCCGTTTATACAGAGAATGGTTAGGAAACCTTAAATCAGTTGATTGTCTGGAGAGCACACAGCCTCCTCATAGTACAAGCTCAACTTACACATCGGCTTAAAATGGAGTGGGACTGGCTCCTCAACAGGGGAGCATGTCAGGCTGAAGTCTGGGGGCTGACACGGCACCTGAAGTTCAAAAAGAGAGGGCAGCGGGCAAGTCAAGGAGGCTGTTTGTATTTTTATTGTTTTTCAGCTCTCTGATAATAAGTTATTAACTATTCTTACTCTAATCTGTAAGACCTGAAGGGGAGGAAATGTGTTCCCCAGCTCCCTTTTTGTTTTTGGAGACAGGTAGTTCAGGTTGGTCTTGAACTCACATATAGCCCGGGTCGGCCTCACATTTGCAGCAATCTGCCTGCCTCAGCTTCCCAAGTGCTGGGACTACAGGGAAACACAAGGCATTCTGACATGTCTGGCTCCTCTTGCTTACTCAGTGAGCCGGAGAGGAAATCCCACTGGCCTCATTTTCAAAGTCAGGCTAAGAGTGCTCAGTCCCGGCTCCGAGAAGCAGAAGACTGGCTGGGGTGCTTCTGAGGTGCTTGCTCTAATCTTGTTTTCGCATTTTTCTCTTACTAACCAGACATTACAAAGCCCTCTGATGTTACCCTTTTTCTCTGCTCTGCTGAAAGTGTAGCCCCTAAAATGCAGCGGGCAGGAGGAGGGCTGAGAATGGAAAGTCATTTATAGGCCTCTCTTTAGATCATGCCCATCTACTGGCCACAGGGAATGACTATTCTCATGCTATGGAAGGTGAGGTCAGATTAAAATTAAAAAGTTTTATGAAATAGTGGAAAGATTCAAAAAGCTGCAAAGAATATATATTATCTACCACTTTTGATATTCTAACACTGAACCACATTAGATTCCAATCTTATTCTTCAAGCAATGGCATGGTGCCTTGCATTCATCTGCAAGCCTGGTTCTAGATCTCAGCCCAAATCCATGCTTGCTCAAGTCCCTTACAGAAAATGGCCTGGAATTTGCATAATCTGTGCACATCATCATGTACACATCATTTCTACCTTACTAACAATTTCTAATACAATGTAAATGCTATACAGCTGTTACACTGTACTGCTTAGGGAAGGACAAGAAAAAGTCTGTACATGTTCAGTATGGATGGAATTTTGTTTCCCTAAATATTTTTCTATGCACACTTGGCTGAACCCTCAGATGTAGACCGCACCCCTTGAAAGGCTGATATCCAACAGTATAGATACCTTTGAAGCACTGTTCTCATTTCCTCCTCTTTTTCCTTGTGACCCTAGGGTAACCACTATTCTGATTTAGTATCTATTATTCTTGTACTTTCTCTCCACAAATTCACATCCATAAGCAAGATGTAATACTGTTTTACAGGTCTAAACCATATACAAATCGCACCATGTGGGAGATATCAATCTGAAGCTAACTTTTTACATTCTGCATGTTTCTGAGATTCATCTGTGTTGATACACATAGCTCCATCACATGTGTTTTAACGACTATGTGATATTTCACTGTGGAAAGACATCATAAGGAGTCTTCTCATGCTCTGGCTGGAGCATCTACAATGATAGCTTCCTGCATGGGTCTCCTGCTGCACAGCGCTGAGTCTCTGGGGTCAGGGTGCTGCAGAACCTCCAACTCATCCTCTCTGCACCTGGTAGTGAGTTCCTACTGCTCTTCACCCTCTGATAATTGGCACCATCAGACTTTTAACACTTGTTCAGTCTGCTTGTGAAATGGCATCTCACTGTTCACTTCATCTGCTTTCCATTGATTCCTTGTAAGACTGAACATCTTTATAGGGGCTTCTGTCCACTTGGGCTTTCTTTTCCAGAAAGTGATGGACAAGTGTTCCAGGGACAGCTGCCCCTCTGTACTTCTTATTATAACCCAGCAAAAACAATCCTATCTTTAGTTGGCCGGGATCAAAAGTGTTAGTTTCTAGTTTGAATATTTGCAATCAGATTCCTAGAAGTTGTTTTTCAACTGGAGTCTATGCATAGTAACTATCAATTCATTCATATATATGTATTTTTAAAAACTATGTTATTTTGTGGTGTAGGGGATTGAACCCAGGACACACAGATCACTTAAACTGCCACACATTGTTTCATTATATACATATGCCAAAGCATAAATTCATTGAGGTGAGTCACCCTTTGAAATGTGAAAAAGAACATTCTAGAAAACACTGGAGTGCACTGCATATACTGTGTGAAATATGTATTAGTGTTGGCTTCCTGATACCATTCTTTCCCTTTTCTGTGCTATCCTGCAGGCCACTGCCAAAACAATTGGGCTAAATCATTGCTTTTGCCATGCCATTTCCCTGCTCAAAAGCCTTCAATTTTCAAAAGGCCAGGCTCAATTTCAATTCCTCAGCATGGCATTGAAAACGCTCTACAATGTGGCCTGGAGCTGGGACGCCAATTCTCACTACCAAGGCCTCTGCCCAGTCATTATTTACTGCACCCAAACTGGCCTCCTGACTGAGTGCATCAAATACTCCCCACGCTTTCCATCTCGCCTTGCCTGTGCCACACTGTTGTTCTAACATGGATCTCTCTCTTCTTCCCCAGAGAAACAGCACCAACTTGCTAAGTCAAACTTTGGTTAAAATTGCATCTCCCACTTGAAGTCTGGCTTGATGACATGATGTTGACATTTAGTGACCAGCTGTCCTTATACTGAATCCTAAGCACTTTGCAGACATTGGCTGAAGACAAGAGTTCATTCTTGCTGACTTTCACATGCCCTGCAACATTTAGCACAGACATTTGCATGTCGTAAATGTTTTATGGGCAAAGCAACAAATATTGTTGAGCATTACGTAAGTGCAGCGCACTACAGGTGCCCTTGAACTTACGATGGAACCATACCTTGCTGAACCCATTGTAAATTAAAAAGATCTTAGTGGAAAAAGCATTTAATGACCTAATCTATTGAACACCCTAGCTCAGCTGCACAGGACCGTGAAGAGCACTGTTTACCCTGTTTACCCTCAGAATTGTGTACTTAACTGGGAGCTGAGCACTGAGCCCAAAGAACACTAATATTTAGGGGCAAACAAGAAAAGCCTAGAAAGTCCAAAAAGGATCTTATCATAGACAGTCTCCCTTCATTTCACAGCAGACTCAGGTAGCAGAATGTCTACTGGGATTATTTGTTCTTTTACAGATGCAGAAAACAAGGTAGGGAAAGGTTGACTGGCTATACCATGACCAACTGAACCAGAATTTGAGCATAGCACTCCATCTCCTAGTTGAATTTATCTCCGTTGCCGCTAATTTCCTTCTTTCTCAAACTACTGGACCCCTAGGTATAGGAGGATTTCCTCCAGCACACCTTTTATCATCCGAACCAAAGATCATCAGGTGTGTGGCTGTAGGGACAGCTGCAATTATTGGAGACAGCTAAATTCACTATTCTTAATTCTTTCTCCATACCATAATAAAAACATACATACAACAGGAAGAGAGAGGGATAGGGGTCGAAGTGGGAAGCTAGGAGGGAGCAAGGGAGACAAAGGAGAACATCTGGATCACAGCCATTAGTCAACCTGGGATCTGAAATGTGAACATCAAATGCGTTCTTCACTGGGTTGCCTTGCTGAATGGCACATGCATGGATGCGTGGCTAGTACAGGAAGGCAGCAGGTACTCACTAAGTAAACGGAGTGGGCGGGCTGCCTCCACAGAGGAAGCAGAGAACAAAGGCCTCTCACTCTTCATGCAAAGTCCACAGTGTGCAAAGGGCATCAACACTGGACATTTCTTACTGTGACATTTTGAGAGCCCAGCCTAGCCCTGAACAATGGTTACCCTTTGGGGACCATGGGCCATGTGCCCCTAGGCCTGATTTAGGGATGGCTGGCACAGCTATGTACTTGGTGAACTTGACCTTGGGCATCAGCCTCCCAGGATGGCTCTACGTCACTCTGGTCTCTTCCCCTACTCAGAATTCCAGTCTCAGATGAATGGATGGATTCATTCTGGGAGCAGGAAAACCACTCTGGGAGTGAATCAGAAGGACCTAGCCTTGGTCCCCTTGCCAGCCATTGAGCTAGGAACTGAGTGTGATTGTGTGCCCAGGCGCCGGTGCTGGTCCCCTCTTAGGGAGAGAGGGTCAGGGACCACGCAAGGAATGACGTAGACAGCTTTTAAGGAGAAACAGAAAAGAATCTCAGCTTTGAAAGACAAAGCCACCCTTTTGATTGTGACTCTCAGTGTAAGGAGGTACCAAGATGTGCATATAGTGGTAAATTAATTCTACTTCATAAAAATGTCAGCTCCTAGACAGCTGCCAATTTCAGTACTCCCCAAACTGACGGACTGCTAGTTTTTCAGGAAATAAACTTTCTGGAAGAGAGGTGGAAACAACTTGCCTCAAATCACCCGGAAAATCATTTACTGTTAGTGGCCTCTGACCTACTTTCTCCCAATTGGTGAAGAGATTGACTCAATTTTGTAAATTGTAAATACCAATCTAAACAATATAAAGCATCTGTAACTTTCTGCTTTTTACTTCAAAAAATTAGGCAAAGGAACTCTAAAGATTCAAGATGGAGCCAACAAGAGGAAAACAACATCACATCACAACCTGAGGGACCCAGACTGACACTTAAAGAAATTTTCTCTTGGAAAGGGAATTGAAGAATTACCACTTTGTCCATCACTAGCTAAGCAATAATGAGATGAGAAAGTTAGATTTTTAGGATTTTAGTTCTCTGTTGGCCTCCTAGAGCAAAAAATGGGAAAAGGAGCAGCTCCTGCTGGACCTTATTAGGGCACTGCCCTGGGCTACCCTCTACCTGCTGTTCTGATTGACAATCAACCTTGGTCTAAGAAGCAAGGAGGGAAGGGGATAGACATGGTTTACATCTTACATTAGAGAACTATCCTTGACACTGACTGACATCACCTTTTCTGGCTACAGCTTAGTCTCCACTGATGGTCATGTTAGCCTGCAAACACGTTCTTTAAGCATAATATTCTTCTATTTGCATTTATTCATACCTGATCACTATGTACTTATTCTTTGTAAACAAGTTAGACTCTGAGGACAGAGTGGCAAACATGTTTCCAATGTTAATGGAACTTGAGTTCTAAAAGGGTCAATACATCTTCTACATCTCTGGGGGCCAATTATTCATAAAACTGGATTACAGTTGAATCTCATGAGATAAGGGCTTGTGGATACACAAGTTCTTGGGCCTGATGGTAAGCTAAGTTCCTTGACATGGGCAGCCTCTGAGGAAGCCCCAGGAAGGAATGCAAGCCATGGTTCTTTCCTGTGAACATAAACAACCAAAGCAATGAATAGAGATTGGCCACTGGGCAAGCAGTCTTACAAAATAAATCAACCGTAAAACATTATGAAGTGTCTACTATGCTCCAAGTATCACACAGCTCTGCAATACTTGGAGTTGTCACTCTGCTACTCTAAAATCCTTGGCTTCTTTTCTCATGACAGGATAGTTCCATAAGGTTTAAAGTTTAACCACGTCTATTTTAGAGGGAGAGTAGTAAGGTCACGGTCCTGGAAATCACTAAATTCCACATTAGAAGAGTGGGTCTGGGGTGTAATTCTGGTCTCTTCCAAAAGAGATGCTAATTTTCTTTGTCTATTTAAGACTGGTAAGTGGTACTAAGGCCAATTATCTGAAAGTGGGTGGTTTCTGATCACTACTGGGCTCAGAATGCCAAAGTGAGGACAACAGATCTAGGGCGCGTGGTGGAGAGTATCCCACAGTGAAGGAGGAAGACACTGATTCCACCCCAATGGATACTGTAAAAAGAGAAAGGCACAGGAAGTCTCACTTTCAGGAGCTGGAAGAAAACTCTTCTTGGAAAAGAGAACCAGGAAACATTGTCAGACCCGGGGTCCCAGGCTAAGGGGATCTTCTCGCCCGTGTCCGCGAAGTCTGGCCGAGAGATGGCGACTCCGGGAAGACACAGATGAAGACCCCCTGAAGAACCCTGGAGCAGAGGTCGGTGAGGGAAGGGCGGACGGCGGGATTCCAAGCTGACGCAGGGCCAGGTGCAGGCGGGCCCGGGGCTCCACCGGATCCTGCAGCCTGGGCCTCACTCACCAACTCATGGTCCTGAACCTGAGCCGGAGCCGGGGTCCTCCGCCGCACCACAGTCTTCAGGGATCACTTCCGGATTCAGCCAGTCTCCAGGAAGTGACGTAGACCCGCCTCCTCTGCACGGAAGAGGCGGGCGAGGGGGCGGGGCTGAGCACGTTAACTCTTTGGCCGTCGAGTGCTACCAGAGCAGTTTCCCTTGTGGCGGCTCTTGGCCCGCCCGGGCTTCGGGCTTTGAGGCGGAGGGAGAAGGACCTGGGGGCGGGAGTGGGGTTCAGACTTCAACAATGACTCAAAGTTCCCTTGTACTCGACACATGGCTCACAACTGGCATATTACTTGTGTCCGGAGATTTAATCCAAAGACAAGCTCAGCAGTTGTGGGTACAAAGAGCCATTGGAGGAGAAACCATGTGAAGAAGACTTTCATTCGCCGCATACTCTGTATCTCCTAAATATTACGTTGCTGCGTATGCATTACCTGCAGCAACCACCAAATGAGTCTTTCTCTCCGCTAAGATGGCTCAGGGCTCAACTTTAAATAGATTTAAGTGCTTTTCAGGCTGGAATGTTTAGTGGATTTAACTTCCTAGCCCTAAGTTCTGTGGCCTCCTCTATAGACCGAATAGTATGAATGGTCCTGCTCTTTCTGTCCCTTCATTTACTAAATACTAAGCTCTTGCAATGTGTCAAGCACTGTGCTAAGCTTGAGGATACAACCATACAAAAGAAGTATAGATTCTGCCCAGGTCCCCTCCCAGTCCTGCAGGGACAGGTGAATAGGTGCTTACAATAATAATACAGAATGGGACAGTGCGAGGTGCAGGAGCACCCTAAGCTGAACATGAAGGCTTCTGGGAGGAGCCAAGGTTGAACAGGGATGGCTAGGTAGGCTCAGGCAGAGAACTTAGCTTGACTTCGGAGAAATGAGGTGCTGAGCTGCCTAGGTGTCTCAAAATAAAAATTTCAGGGTCTTAATTTTTCATAAGCTGTTGGGTTTTGAACTGAGATGCTTTCCTCAAGCCAAGGTGCTCAATGTCTTAGAAAATAGAAAAAGAGGGAGTAAGGCTTATGCTGGGTCCCCCAAAACTTTCTAGGAATTCTCTTTCAAATGAACCTCAAGTGTTTTAGAAGCTGCCTGGTGAGCATTAAGCTAATGACCTAGAGCAGTAGATACATATGGTTCAGTTTGACTTAGGGTAGGGTCAAGGGTTCAACCAGGAGAAGTAGGGAAGTTTAGAGTGTGGCCCACAGAAAGTATCCTCTCATTTGTATTTTCTGTTTCTCTGTCAAGGGTTCATAGTTCGACTCAAAAGGAGTTTTCAGCATGAGGTAAGCCCCCAAGCACATTACAGATCAGCTTCATCACCATGCTGCTCTTCAGAAAGCAGGTCAACATGAGTACAAGGGCAGTCTTAGAGAGAAAAGGAGAGGTCACCAAAGGACAGCTTGGGCAGAGATCGTGGGCAAAGGGAAGGTCAGTTCTTGCTGTTTTTCAGTGGACGTGATAGGTGGAAGGGGTGCTATGAATGATTCTATCAGTTTCCTCCATTCCCCATACTCTGTCTCCCTCATGTATTACCTACAGTGATAAATGTCTCCAAAAGTATTAGTCGAGGCCACTTCCAGATACTCAGAGAAGTATTTTAGGGCTGTGTTGGGATAGCAAACACATACTGTAGGATGGGAATGGATGAGTTCTGGACTAAGAGTCTGGAGGAGTCCTGGGCTCTAGTTCTATCTTTGACACCATGACCACAGAGGTTACATCCCCTTTCCAGAGCTGGTCTTCTCATCTAAAAGATGAGTGGATAGATAATACTGCCAAAGTCTCCCACATTCAAGTGTCAAGTCCATTGTCATATGGCTTTGACACTCGTGGGAAATACCAGAATAGGCAGATGAGGTAGGTCATGTACAGAGACTCGAGCCCAGAGTAGTGAGCAATTTTGAGCAATCAGTGATGTCTAGGGATGAAGCCAAATATGAATTTTCTGGCAGGGAAGGATTCAGCTTAAGTCCTGACTAGAGCCATGCTGTTTACCATCCACCTCAAACCTTTAACACTGTCAACAAGACCTTTAAAGTCAGTGGGAAGAATGCTGGCCTCCAGGGCCTATCTGCAAAATGCTCACTTTTAAATTGAGCTTGGCTCCCGATACTTAGCTAGAGTGGATAGGCAGGCATCCTGCTGTCCTGTGCATCCACAAACTTTTCTCCATGACCTGCCATGCTCAGCTGCAGTAGCACTGGGCTGAGGATGGACAGTCAAGTATTCTGCTGTTCTGTGCACCTATAAGCTCCCTTCCGTGACCCTGCCATGCTGTGCAGCATTGATCCTGGGAAGCTGAACACAGGGACATACACACACCACCCACTGTTGTGAACATCTCAGCCTGCAGGGCCAGGCCCTATGTCTTTCCCTTTTATAACTGAAGGATAGCACAGTACAGGCTGATCCTGCCCCTGCAGGGGAGAAATAGGAAAGGAGCAAAGTGGGTGTGTAAGTAGCAGCCCAGAGTGCAGGCCTTTAGGGTAGAGGCTATGGTCCGGGTTTCAAGGTTGGTCAATACTGCTTCCTCCCAGAAATCTCAGCCTGAAAAGTGTTCAGGTGGCCAAAGTCTACATCAGCAGCAAAGCCATGGGAGAACTGGCTCTGGCATCAGCCTCTGACCTCTCTTTGGATTTTTTTCCTGAGAGATTTGCATGCAGGCGCTCCATATGGACCTTTGTCTCAGGGCTTGTCATATCCCACTGTCTACCAGCTTTTTCTGCTCTGAAGTCAAGGGCTGACCCCTGACTTTCACCACGCTAGCCTCTAATTGGCAAAGAACAATGATTCCCAGAATCTGGATTGTTAGGAGCTTCATTAAAGCATCAGACTAAAGTTGAGGGGCTGAATTGGTAACCTAAGTGCCTCATAGCCCTGAAGGCCTTGGTGCCTCGGGGAGGCTCCTGCAGCAAAGTAAGACCCAGGTCCCTGGGTTTCTCCATGAATTCCCCACCCCACTTCTTCCTGCTGGGCACCCATTCAACAAAATGCCTGTGAACCAGAGTTCCCTGGATAGCCAGTAGCCAAGGATATGAGAGGAAAACAAAGGTGGCACAAGGTGGGGCTATGAGGGTGAGTGTTTTTAGTGCTTGGAAGCCTGCATTCATTGCTCAAAGGTCAGTGTGAAGCCAGGTTGGCAAGTAGCACTCAAGAACAGGAGTGCCTCTCTGGATCCTGTTTTTTGCCCTAAAAGAGCTTGAGGGAGTCTATTTCCTTCTCCATCTTCCTTGACTACAATGTGAAGGACCCAGGTTAGATTTGGGGTGGCAAATGGTCATCATCCAATATGTCAACTGAGATTCTTCATTACTAACTGCTTGGAGGTACTGTGTTGAGTATTCTAGAGAATCTGCCATTGGTGGATAAGTTCTGTGATTGATTAGTAATGTCTGCCTTGGAGAAGTAATGGGGGATATGGTGATCTATATGCTACTTTATTATTTTGTCATTTTTCTGCTTATGAATTAATAATCAAGCACATTTGTCATGCTGGATACTGTCCTAAGCAGCTCACATTTAATCCACACAACAACTCTATAAGGTAGGTACTGTTATTATTTTACAGATACCAAAGTTGAAGCACAACCATGGTATGCCAAAGCAGAGTTTCCAGTCGGAGCAAGCTGAGTCTCAACTGAGCCCTGTGCTTTTTACTACTAAGAATACCACCTCCTTCCATGACTCTTGAGGCTCTTGCCACCTCTGACAATCTATGGCTCCACTGAGGCACTGTGGGGTCACAAAGCAGTGAACCAGTGGAACCAGAAGCAGCACCAGCCCTAAATGGTGAGATGACAATGGAAGGACAGGCCAGGCACCTAGCAAGGAAGCCATACTGGGCCTCATCCTGGGAGCTTTTACTATATATCCTTCTTCCCCTTGGAACACTGGGACCAGCAGGTGGCAGCACCTGGCAGGGTGAGTGCAAAGGGCAACTCCTGACTTGGCATGGCATCCTTTAGGGTTCAGACAGTCCACAGTCAAGGAAGGCAAGGACAATGGCGGGTATGGAGGAAGGATGGCCAGCTTCCCCCTCCTCCCTGAGAGGAGGGCCCCACCTCAGACCCACAGGGAGCTACAGTGCTTTGGGTCCACCCAACAGTGGGAGCCTCTCAGCTTGCATTTCATGGTGCCTGCTGTGGGCTTTTTTTTTTTTTTTTCCACCACTCTGGGAGAATGACTAACTTTAAAGACTAAAAAAAAAGTGTTTTGATTACACTGCCTTTTTACCAACTGGGAGCATTAGTCACCGTGGATTGCTGCAGATAATGGGGAAGGCAAGCAGCGTCCTCCTCCTCCCCCTCCTTCTCTCTGATTAGCTTTCAGGCCCAGGGAAGAGACTGCGAATGTACCCAGGAGGAAAACAATCCCCCTGGACCATGTATTCCCCAGGTGTCTGGCCAAGGGCTGCCGGGTGCTAGGTTGGGGGTGGGTACCGCCCTGACAGCAGCCTCTGCAGTAGGCCCAGACCCACAATATGAGGCCCTCCCTGGTAGGAAGACCACTGAGTCAGGGCCCTAGGTTCTGAGATGGTGCTAGATGGCCTATTTCCCCAAGTAGGCCCAGGGTATCTCCAGGAAGGGGAAATGGGAGATAGTCATTGAAGTCATAGCTTCTGGCATGGGGCCACAATGGCTGTGATGTGGGACTGGGGCTCAGGTCATGGTGTTGCTAACAACTGTTGCCTTGAGTTTAGAACCCTGAGACTGCACTGGGGCTGAGAAGTTGCTGGCAGGTGGAGATAGTACTCATGTCCCACTGCTTACCTTCAGCTTACCTCATCTCTGTCCTGGGGAGGGGGCAACCACCAGCTTTGTTCCCACCTTGGGGCTGTGGGACAGTAAGGCAAAGGCTCTCTCTTGGTCTGGCTTTTTTCCTCCAGCTGCAGAAGCCTGTACAGGGAAGGGTTGCCTGAGGGACAGCCTGGACCCATGAGCCTAGGCCTCACAGCCCAGCCCTCCTGCCCTGGTACTGCTGTGGTCTGGAAAAAAGCCATATAGCTGAGTGGCCCTTCGAGTGGCAGGGCTGTGAATATTTGAGCGAAGAATTTCAAGCACTGGGACAAATAATCTTATTATTCTAACAGCAAAGAAAAAGACAGAAACATGACTTTATTTCTACCTCTCACAGGAGCAGCATGCTGGGCTTCATCTGCAGTTCACTGCTGCTGATTCACTTTTAAAAATAAAATATCTACAGGTATTCCGTGTTCTTTGGCTTCCAGAAGCTTACATGGCACTGTCTCGGAGCAAAAAGCGTTGAAAGAGGTAGGAGGGTTCTCCTAGAGACAGGAGGCCTGTGAGCTATCCCACCCTCAGCCCCGTAGCTCCACAGAGGGTGTGGACCCTGGGGTTGCAGTGTGGGGTGTCCTTCAGCCTGAGTCTCTTCAGAGCATCTTACAACTGGCACATAGATACTCCCCACCCCCACTCTCTGCTCTGTGCAGCTCCCAGTAATCATAAGCACCATTGTAGAGTCTTGTTGGCACTGGGTGACACATTTTACTAGTATTAGATAATATAGCAATTATTCACAGCAATTTGGAGAGGCAGCTTCTCTGATGATCTCCTTTTTTTGTACCAGGAATTGAACTCAGGGCCTCACACTTGCCAGGCAGGTGCTGTACAACTGAGCTATATCCTGGCCCTGATTATCTCCTTTTTACAGATGAAGAACCTGAGGCTGAACTCATTGCCCAAGGCAATAGTGTTGGCCATGAGAAAGACAGGTGTTTAAATCTATGGTGTCTAAGCTGCCGTGGAGTAGAAAAGAAAGTAGTAGAAGGTGCCAGAGGGTGGGGTGGGGGAGCTGGCAGTTATGGAAGATTCACCCTCTCATGTCATCTTGCTAATTAAACCCTGCTAAAGGGGGATGATGAGGCTTGGCCGGCTGAAGATCAAACCAATGTCCCTCCTGCTTGGTGGCTGCACTGGTCAGAGGTCAGCTTATAGCCTGGGGGTGGGTGTCCCCTGATACCGGAAGGCAGGAAGGAGAGGACACTATTTGTCTTAATTGTGGCAGAAGAGTGGCCTTGAAACTTGTGTCCCCAGGCTGAGATAGCCACCCACCCTCAGGAAACTGTTGGGTTTCCCAGGTAAGCACTGCTCCCGGGGGCATATGATTTTCCTAGGGAATCCTAGCTGGTCCCCTGCATGGTGAGCAGACTAGGGTGTGGGCAATACTGCCCTAGCCTGACCTTGCTCCAGTCCTGGCTGCCCAGTGTCTGTTCTCTGCTGCTGTGGCCGAGACAGCCCCCAGACACCGGCAGGGCAGGTGGCAATTATCCCTGGGCACTGATTACACTGCAGGGTCAGTGGTGCCCTAAATAACCCAGCAGCCCAGCCTGGTACAGGGACTGGGGGAGGAGAAGGGTCCTGTGGGGGAGGAAGGAGCAGGGGTAGGGAGTGGATCTGTCAGAAAGGCAGCAGCAACGAAGAAGGATTTCATGCAAAGACTTTGGGCAGCCGATGACCCTCAAAGAAAGGGATGAGGTCCCACCACAATAGGCCCAGAGAAAGAGGATGGGGCACATGCCCCCATTCTGGTCACAGTGAAAGCATGATACCCCAGTGAGGAGCTTGTGGAAAGGATCTCAAGGCTGTGTAAGAGAAGCCGGTAGGGCCACTGTACCAGGTCAGCTGCCAACCTCCAACTTGGCCTGCTGAGCCTCTGGACAGATGAGGACGGAATCCCCAAAGAAGGTACATAGCAGGGAGGAAGTGGGGCCACGCCAGGGTGAAGAGGAGGGTGCTGAGAATACTGTCCCGTCCTAAATGCCTCTTGCAGTCTCAGCTTCCCTGGGCCTTGCATGGGATTGCAACTGCTTAGGCCCCAAGGTCCTCTCACAGATCCTCCTTACCCACAGGCAAAGCCAGGCAGCTCCGAGCCTTGGTGGCTGGGGGCCTGCCGCTGGGGCCAGCTTTTTGGATGGAGCGTCTTGTCAAAGGATGCTCAGGAGGAGCTTTGGATTATCACGTCCCCATTCCTAACCACTATTCCCTCTGCCAAAGTGTACTTGTCGCTGGATCTCAGTTTCCCTAAGATATGAGCCAGGCCAGCACCTCCACCATGAGGACCAGGGAAGTGGAAGAGCTCTGTTTCTGAAGTCAATGGCAGAGCTCCATGGATTGGCCCCGAAGGCATGTGGTGGGTGAGAAGCAGGGTCCTTGGGGGCTTCTCTGACTCCCTACCCCCATCCTAAACCTGGCTTCTTTAGAGTGATGCCCAGAATGGATGCAGGGAAGGGGTATCAGATGAGACAAAATGGGAAAAGAGAGACTCCCTCACCATGCACCCCTATTTTCTTGTGTAAGTGCAACTTCCACTGAATGGACCCCGCCCATGTGGCGTCTGCATCCGTGGCAACCCATCCACTGGATGCCGAGGGAGGGGCTGAGCTCCTCTACCTCCCCAACTGGAAGGGGGGACACCAAGGGCAGTTTGTCCCAATATTCACCAACTTGGGGAGCCACAGCAAACACCCAGTTTCCCAGAGGTCTCAAAGGAGGGAGTGGCAGTGACCCATGTGGCCCAGCATCTTCATTCCTTCCTTCACCTGAAGGACTCAGCATCCGTCTGGTGGCACCTGCTCAAAAGCCACCTGTGAGTTCTGGGAAGCCAGACCAGAGCAGGAGGCTGTCAGAGGCTTCCAACCACCTCTCCCAGCAGCTCTGCTAATCCAAATAAGATAGGGAAAAGGCAGTGGGAGGAAATGATAGTTTCATGGTTATTTTCAGAAAGGAAACAAAAAAAAAATGCAAACAGGAGCACACCCTGCATTTCGGTACAGAATCTAGAAGTCTCAGGGAAAAGAACCCACAGTTCTCCCTTCTTCTTGTCCTCTTACCAGATGCAAGGGTGGGGTGACTTGGGCTGTGGGGGCCCCAGCCTGCTCTTCTGTACAGGGAAAGGAAGGTGAAAGGCTGCTGGAGGCAGGTGTGGGAGGAGCCAGCAAAGACTCTTCCCATAAAGGCTGCCAGAGGAGGCGTCTTTGTCTGTTGGGCCCATTGGAACCCAGCCTTTTGGAGGGGTGGAGGGAGTCAGAGGAGCATGGGAGACTCTGGAGCTGAGGCTTGCAGAGCATAGTGGCAGGAATGGGGTTGGTGGGCAGGGAGGGTGTGTCCTAGGGGCACAGAGCAGGGAGAGCAGAGAGGGGGAGGAGAACAGGAGTGCTCGCTTACTCCTGGGAGAATGGAGTAGGACTGCTGCAACCATGTGTGTGCAGGGTGTGTGCGAAGATGGGGGTCACAGGAGAGACTTCCCAGGGCCCCTGCCAGTGTCAGGGTGTCCTGTGAACATAGGGCAAAGCCTGGCTTCTTGTCCCCAGAGGGATCTGAGCTTTGCTCTCTAAGCTCTGGGCTTCCCCAGAAAGGGTGGAGTGGGACAGGGAAGGAAGCAGGGGCCTGAACTTCAGGCTTTGTCTGCAGGACCGTTTGGTGGAAGTCTGCCCCAAGACCTCTCCAGGAGAGTCTGCAGAGACCCTGAGACTAGGAGGAGGTGGATGGCAGTGATGTGGCAGCTGAGGAGAGAACTGGTGGCCCAGATAATAGGGCAGCAGTGAACTAAGAGTCCTAAGAGCTCACAGATGAACTGTTCTGAGAGTCAGGAAGACAGCACTGAGAATTCGCTGGCCTAAGAGAATTGGAAGAAGACCTTGGGGAAATTAGCTGGCCCAGTGCCCTGCCTTGAGGCAAGAGAGTAATACTGTCCCCATTTTACAGATGTGTCATCGGAGGCCAGAGAGTTTCATTGCTGGGTCAAGGTTTCAGACTGGCCAGAGAAAGAGGTGGGTGGAGAGATGGGCAGTGAACAAACTCAAGGGTCTAATTGGTGACACTACTCTTCCAGGGAAAACCAAATTAGGCTGAATTTCAGGAAAATCCTGGTCCTGGGTGGCCCATGGGCTTGGAGGCTCCCCACCCGGAAGGATGGAGCCTGCTGAACCAGACTCGGCCCTGGAGCCCAGGAGGGTTGGGAGGAGGAGATGGAGGCAGTGACTCAACCCATCCATCCGACACAGGCTTGACCTAGGCTGGTTGGGTAACTCAGCAGACGCTACAGTGGGGTGAGGGAGGGAATAAATGACTGATGTTCAGATAAGGCCTCGAGGGTGTGCCGGGAGGGAGGGTTGCTGGTTCCGAGCAGCAAAGTTTGGGAAGAGGCTGAGGAGGAGCACACATGGGCTGTGCAGATGGGAAAGGGAGGTTTCTGGGAAGCAGAGGCTTCAGTGGTGGGTTTGGGGCCACCGTCCCACATTGGAGGACTCTCAGCAGTAGGAATTTTCAGGGAGGACACTAGGCAGAGATTGTGAGCCTTCCAGGCCCTTGCTGCTTCCTTACCAAGGCAGTGGCTCCATCTAGAAGCCAGTCACCCAGGACCTTTCTTTCCCATGGGTGAAAGGCTGACCTGTGCACTGCAGGCCACTGTGATCATTTCTGGCATGGGTCCCCCAACCTAGGGACTTCACTATGATAGATTTCTACATGACAGATAGGAGAAAATGGGTCCCAAAACACATTGCAAGAAAAGATCACAGCCTAAAACATCCTCTCACAGGCTTAGGAAAGAGGAGCTAGAGTCAGGGAATGAGAGGCCCAAGGACCCCGAGCCACAGGAAGCCACAGAGGCCTGCGGACGCGAGAAGGGAAAGACTAAGAGCAGCAGGAAGTGGGAATTGGAGTTTGGGCCTTGAAGCCACCAGGTGGAGGGTGGATGTTGTGTGCAGGGTGATGGTCATGAGTTTTTGCATGTTAGGCTGATGGTGCCATATGGGTTCCCTAATAGGATGACTTGCTTTTCTGACAGGAACTTTGAGACCCAGGGAGTGACCGTGACTTTGCACGTCACACAGCTCTGTTCCAGAGTCCGAGTCAGGAAAACAAACTGGACAGAAGTGCACATGAGTTAGGTTATATACGTTCTCATTGGACAGAGATCTCAGTGTCCTGAGGCACACAAGACAATCTCCACAGTGAATTGGGGTGGTTTCTGGGCTTGTCATCTCTGAGCCATCTGGATCCTGTGTGGTTTGCTCCCCTGGCCTGGTGAGAATGGTGACCAGTCAGAAGAGAAGTGTCCCATCCTCCCTACCTCACTGGTCTTCTCCAGGCTTCTGGGTCAAGGAAGCTCTTGTCCATAATTTTATACCCAGTAGACCCTGGGCGATCCGTGAGCATCAGGCCCATGGTACAGACAGGGTGATTGAAGCTCAGCCAAGTGAAGACTGACTTCTGGTCCAGCTCAGGGAAGAAGGTCATGCTTGGGCCTGAAGCAACAGCTTTGCCTTTTGGTGGGGAGGACAGAATTCTTTGACCAGCAGAAGCAAAGGGGAAGCAGGTGGGTGACTGTGAGAGGAATAGACAGTGGCTTGTCCATGCCTGGTGGTGGACTCTAAGTGCCCCAGAGAGGAAGGAGACACGGGTTGGTTTTTCCTCTCAGCTCTCCAGCTCAGATCCTGTGCAGAGAAATTTCTGGCTCCTGTATCCCTAGAGGGAACCGCTACCTGGACTAAGGGAATCTGAGGGTGAAGTCTCCTTCAACAGCCTTCCCCAAGCTCCAGAAATGTCTGCCCTGTAGCAGGAAGAAGCAACCAGAATGTGGCACAGGGATGTGTCATCTGAGTTGGACAACCTCCACTAAGCCAGCTGGGCACACACTAGAGAGGCCAAGCTGCTTGTGTTATTTTCTAAAGCCCAGGGCCACTGGCATTTTCTCTTATCCTTCAGGAATAGAACAAAAGAGTGAGCAGACCCACAGGCCACCAAGTAAGACCATGGGGTCACTCCACTCCTCTCTAGAGTTCAGTGGGATAATTCATGCAGTGCTCTCAGCACAGCACTGAGCATGTGGGAAGTACTCATTATGGCAGTAGCTTTGTGATTGTGGGGGACCTAGAAGAAGATTGACTGAAATCTTCCAGAAAGTTTTCTCCTCTTCCCTCTACTCATTAGGCTCTGATGTCCTGGTACCTTCCTGTCAGAGACCACCACCATTAGACACCAGTCCCAGTGTATGCAAATCATCTGTTTATGTGTCCCCCTCCTCTGACAGAAGACCCCCGAGGAGAGGGACTCTGTCTTGTTCATCTTGGTCCAGTGTGACCACCTTTACTGAGCTCTATACTTGGCTTAACATGGTTTTGCTGGATGAATGGAATGCAAAGAAGCCTTGGACAATGTCATGCTTTCAGGGAATGATGGAGACCAAGTGACAGAGATGTAGCCTTGGACAGACATGAAATGGAAGACCAAAAACAACCCAGGGGAGGGAGGAAGGCATTTCCCTCCCTCCTCAGGAATGAAACTGCTCAGCCTATAGAAATGAGGCTACAAGACAGATTTGCATGAAGCCAGGGAAACGATGGCGTGTGTGTTCCTGACAAAGAGTACATGGTGGAACCAAGGATGTCTGGTCATGCATGTCCAGGACTCAGGCTAAGGGTGGGAATACGGCCATAGTGGCAGAAGATGACCATCCACCACCTATGTGCCAAGGCAGAAAATATGAGCACAAAGGAGGAAGCTGGTTTTGCAGGAACAAATTTCTGAGAGATGAGCCCAAGGACCATTCCCGAGTCTAGGCTGGGCAGCAAGAAGAGTCATCCATCTTCCTAGGAACTTAGTACACAGGCATATGCCAACAGGAAAAGGGAGGCTCTCAGGCTGTGGTTCCTAAAGAAGGTAGTGCTGGCTCTCCTTGGTCAAGCTGGGTTTAGGAATCACCAATGGTATCTGCCTGTTTAGGTATGAAAGGGTTAAGAAGACAGCAGTCAGGGGACAATGAGGCCAAGCAGAGGAAGAGGAGGGCACTCTGGATATAGGAAGGAGAGGCAGTGGGGGAGGACAGGGCAACTGCTCCCTGGCTGGTCACCCAGGTAAGTTGGGGGCTCTGGCCAGGATTTGTGGGGCTTTTCCCTCACCATTAGCCTCTAGAATTTGTTTCTTTCATTAATTTCCCCCAAGAGCTCCTGTGATTTGGTCCCACGCTACCACTCCATCTTCATTTCCTATGGTTGGGCCTGTTCCTCACTTTCCCAGCCTTGAACCATCTGAGACACCATCTCTTCAGGACCCTGGCACTGTGTCCTCTGCTCAGCCCCCAGGGCCCATTCCATCACTTCCTGGGCTTGAACTCGAAGGCCTCATCCCTGTGAGGCTGTCCTGGACCGCCCACATCGAACGGTGATTCTACCCCCCAGCCATGCCTGTTCTTTTCATGCTGCTGTCTTTTACTCCATAACATATATTACAGTCAGACATAACTCACATTTGCTTATTTTTTTTCCAATCTGTTTCTGCCCTGAAGAAGGTAAGCGAGAAGAATTCAGAGGCTCATTGTTCATTGCTGTATCTGTGGTACCCAGAGAATGTGTTATACCTGGAGGGCCCTCCAAATATTTACTAGATAAACAAATATTTCACTAGATAAATTAAGCAGTCAGCACCTTTCCCTGGGACCCTCCACTGAGAGCAAGAGGATCTAAAAATCTTTGCTCTGCCCTAACTAGATTGGGTGAGCTTGGACAAGCTACAAACCTCTATGAGCTGTTTTTTTTTTTTTTTTTTTTTTTTTTTACCTGCAAGGGAGTTACACTGGGCTCAATGACTCTGTAACTCTAGGGGGCCTGTTCAATAAGGTAGGATGAGAGATAGGCCCTGAGGTCCCAGGTTCTTTCAGAGAAAATCACACTATTATAGCCCTTGATGCCATTCTACTCCCAAATTTGGGGTAGGCAGGACTAGTGCCACCAGCCTGACAGCTGGAAGCTGGGAACTGGCCAGAAGGCTGAGGTCAAGCATGGATGACTAAGATCCAGCCTGGAATCAAGGGAGCGGGATGGATGGGGCAGAACTGGGGCTGCCACGTTTTATTCAAATCCCTGATAAGGATCAGGAAGCAGGCAACAGCCTAATGACACATTAATTAACTTTGCAGGTGATACTGCATCAGGAAGGTGTTAATCCACCCATCTCAGTAAGGGAGACAGAGGACAAAAGGACCTAGGAAGAGGTCAGGAACCAGGCCAGGAAATGACAACAATGAACTTCTGTTGTGGCCAAGAGGGGAAAGAACCTGAGCTCTCTTGGGGTGGACTGGGGGACAGATGGAGAGGATCCAGGTCTCCAGTGGGTGGCAGGAGTTGATGGCGGGATGAGGACTGCATAGTCCTCTGGCTGGGAATTAGATGGTGGAAACAGGCCCTTTGTCTTACAAATGTATTTACAGAATGGGAATAGGGGACAGGAGTAAGGGGCACTAACAAACAAACATTGACAAGCATCCACAATGAGTCATACATTGTACATGTGACCTCATTTGAACTCCACAGTCACAATGAAAAGACAGGAGGAAACGCAGCGTGAGAAAGACTATCAAATTTGTCAATAGTCACACAGCAAGGAGGGGATGGAATTGAGATACAGATCCAGGATAGAGGTTGTGATCCCAAAGCAGGTTAAGAGCCCCGAGGGAAAAACAGAGTAACTGCTGTGTTATCCAACTGCCTCTTAATAGTCGGAACAAATCCGAGCAAGTAACAAAGTCCCCAAGAAAGTGTTCCTTAATGTCCTGGGGTCCCATGGGCAGTGGGAGTTTGGGCTCTTTTGTTGAGATGACCTGACCTTGTTAAGTAGCGGGAAGAGGGAATTATGAACAATGGAATACTGTCAAGCCCTGGACAAGCTGGAGGCACAAAATGCCGAAAGTAGAAAGGACCAGAGCTCTTGTAACCTGGGACAAGGACTTGGAGGCTCAGTTCTGTCCTGGCCACCAACATTCTTCTTTGGTAGAGATGGGGTACTGATAGCTATCCCAGGGAATGCAGGCCCACAGACAAGGGGAACATTCCCTGAGGGGGGCATGGAGTGGTCCCAGCCTCAGGGCTGCAGATGTCTCTTTTTCTCTGGCGAGCTGAGAGGAGGAGGCATTACTGAAACCATAGCCAGGAACTGAGCAAGTTTCCCAAAGGAAACTTACATTTGGAGGCCAGCGATCTGTTTCTCAGTGGGGTCATAATGTCCCGTGAAAAGCTCTAAGACCCAAGGCCCAAGGCTCCAGGCCCAGGCCAGCCTGCTAGGAAAAGCCAGCCTGAAAGACTACCTACCCAATCATGCCTTGCACATGATGAGTGGAGGCCTAAAGAAACCACTGGAGCTAAGAGAAGATGGGAGAATGGTGGAGTCCTGGAAACTTCAAGAACAGGGTAAAGTAGGAGCATTTTGGGGCAGCAAGGGAGGCTTGAGGCCCAGGCAAAGTATTTCTGAGGTCCAGAGAGTGGGTCTTTTTGATCCAGGGACCTTGGTACCAGAGCAGGATCTCTGTGTGTCAACCAGGGACACACAGAAGCCATGTGTCCCAACCCTGAAACAACAGACTGGGGGACCTCCACAGAGGTGAGGCCAGGGAGCCAGTTAGGCAATGATGAAGAGACCATCTGGTGGTCCAACTCCCACCCAGCCTAACAGAACTTTTTTGTTGATTTTCTTCTTGTTTGCAGCTTTGTGGCCATGTCCTGTTTGCAGTAGCTTTTTAGTAAAATTACTCAGAAAATTCTTTTAGTCATCTGTGTTTCCCCTCTAGAGGAAGGTACAGTATTTCTACCCTGGAGTCAAAGGCCACAATGGCCAGCAGAGTGGGTGGCATGGGCTGCTTCTTTCCCCAACCAGAGAACAACCCACTGAGAGAGGAAGGAGACTCAAGATTCAGGGCCTGGGCTTGTGAGGCCTAGCATGGCACATCAGAGGCTGAACCACAAATTGGACAAAGCCTCCTCACATTGCTTCTCACCCTGCCCCACTCCTGTTCTTGCAATGGGCTGGGAAAATAACCAGTCTTGAAATTATAGAGTCAATGAGAATCTTCCAGCACAAGGATAGTGGAGCTTCAAGAGCTGAGCTGCTGGTAGAAGCCGCTGGCCCCGACCTTGTCTGTGGACAATGGATGAGGAAGACTGTCAGTCTTGAGGGCTGTCCCAGGGACTGGTCTGGGCAAAGGTCTTGAAGACTCACTTGGATTCTTCCCTTTCCTCTGGAGATCTCTTTTCTTTGCTCAAACACTGGGTTTTCTGAAAAGAACCCCTTGGGACAGATTTAGGACTATGGCCTACTTTAAAAACCAGATGGTACCTTTTAGAAAGTCATGCATTTCCCCCTAGTCACTAAGGTTTTTTTTTTTTTTTTTGTACCGGGAATCAAACTCACGACCTCACATTTGCCAGGCAGGCGCTTAAGCCACTGAGCTAAATCCCCGGCAGTCACTAAGGTTTTACCAGTATGAGTCTTTGGGACACACAGACACCTCTTGCCTTCCTCAGACTTGTTACTCCAGGATACCTAGAAACACATTAGGGCAAGGAAAAGGCACCTTACCACCCTCTCCCGTATGGCAGGCAAATCCTAGACTAGCAAAAGGTGACCAGTATCAATTGGCTCTGTGAGGCTGTAGCTGTAGCTTTCATTCACCAAAATCCACAGTGGTATTTTGTGCTATAATTTGTGAACACAACTACACATACACCACCACCACCACCACCACCACCATATAAAAACATACATGGTGCCTTGCCTCACATTTTCAAAATTATCTCATTTATATCCACAGTTCACCAAGGACAATCTTGCAATGAGCTATCACTTTCAAGATGCCACTCCCAAAGTGGCACATGTGTGCCATATACATGTATGGTACCTTGTAATTCACACCTCAGGGGGCTGCTACTCTTCTACCACTTTCATACTTTTATGCTTGATTTTGCTCCAGAATTTCTTCTCTGCAAGGCCTGCCAATTCCTTCTTATGGAAGATCCCCCTCAACTTTCCAAGTCCTTTCCTCTACCATCTCAGCGCTTCATCCCTAGGTTTCAGGGTTGAGTCTCTTTTCCCCATATTTACAAAACTCAGACAGGTTGGGTAGCTGGTGTGATGCTATCTGGGACAGTCTTATCTAGCTACAAAGTGTGAATCAGTGATTACACCACATGGGGCTGGTGCCAGCCAGGCTGGCTGCCATATTGCCAAGTAACCCAGTGGCTGAACCAGGTTGGGTTGAGTAACATCCACCAATGGGAAGTAAATTTATTAATCATGCAGCATACTACCCTGTTGACGAAAGTGTAAATCTGAAAGCCTGGTTTGATTGGAGAAGATGCAGGTGGGGCAGTTTGGAAACTATGAAGACACCCAGTGATTGTATCTTTAGCTCTGATACTGTTCACTTGAAAAACAGAGGAAAATCTGAAAGAAAATGTCCAGTGTAGCAAAGAGAAGGATTTTCAGCCATCTTGGATTCCTTTTAAAACAAAACAAAACAAAACAAAACAAAACAGAGTATCTCTATCTGGCTCTCTAAAAAGCTGCACTTTGGACTTCTTAGTTTCATAAGGGAAGAAAAAGGAATTCAAGATGGCAGCCAGTGACCTAGAATTGTGTGGGTGCAAGAATTTCAGATCCCATGCTTCTCTATTCATCTCTCACTTCAAAAACATTCTTTTCTAAGGCCACAGCTCACCTACTCCACCCAGCTCTGGCCTTAACTTCTTGGTAACTATAGCCAACCAGAAAGACCACCCATATTTCTTACTATGTTGGGCCTGCATTGGTGTTGTAAGAATTTTCTGACCAGGAACGTATTTCTGTGGCTTCAAGGTTGGCCTGGTTGGCACCTTAGGGGTTGAGACACTGGTCCCTGTCACATTCTGGTGCTATGTTTACATAGCCTAGTGTCATGCACCAAGCCCCAAACTTTGGTGAAGCAGATGGTATATGAAACACACAGCAGAGAAGCCCAGGTGACTTCCACTTGGCAGGCAAGAGGAAAGAGAAGGAGAAAGGGCTGTATTGTCCAAATATTGTTCTAGAACAAGCCTCACAGAGATAAAGGATTCTAAAGTAAGAATAAGGTAAGGGGAGAGGCTAGATATGCAGACACAAGCAATGAAGGGCATGGATTCCATCAAGGCCAGAGGGGAAAATTCTAGGCTAGCAAGTCACCTCAGATAAGGATGAGGAATGTTCTGAGGAAGAGAGCTTGTACAGTAGGGGAAGCACTGCTTTCATGAAAGACAGAAATTACATGATGCTATACAAACTTTCCCTGCGTGTCCACCAAACCCCAATGGTCTCTCTTCCCTTAAAAGCATCAGATCTTTGGGTCATTCATTAAAAACTATTTCCAACAAGGATCAACTTTCCCAGGCATTGACAAGTAGTGAGGCCTAGGGGAACCCTGTCCAAGTGAGATTAAAGTTGTAGAACTTTAAAACCTGATTTTCCCCCAATTATCTGACCACAAAAGAGCTGCCAATCTTTCTGGTTATCTTGCCAACCCCAAAGAACCCCTGTCAAGTCTCCACCTGTTTTTCAGACTTCAAAAGCTTAAACAAGAGAACGACTCTGTGTGCTTACAGAGGCCCTTCAGGGTCCTAATGGGGAGTTGGTAAGACCACTGGAGAAATAGCTCACAAACCAAGAGATTTGGAAACCACAGGAAAGGTTCTAGAAAATTCCAGTCACCAGCCCAGACTCTCATGAGTTTATCTAACTCGTTCACCTAACTTCCCCGGCACCTAACTTCCCAGAAGGGTGGAATGGAATCCTGTTCTAAAGCTGCCATAAGCACTCAAAGTTAGATACTAAACACCAGAATCCATACAAAATTTCTGAGCAACTTCCTGTAACACCAGGTTCCACATTTCCACTTTAAGAGTATTCAGAGCAAGAACAGCAAAAACCAAGCATAACAACCTATGAAGCAAACCACCAGCCAAAAACAAAACAAGACAAAAAACAGGCCAAACCAAAACTTTATGCTATGAAAACAAGAAATAAAATAAGGAGATTTAAAGGCCAGCTGATTGTCAGCAAACACAATATATTTACTGTATTGGCATTTGCTCACAGTGCAAATGGTACAACATTACACCATTTCAATTATTTCGGTTTTTAAAAATGCTGTTTTCATTAACTATATGATATTGGCATAACAATGTGACAAAGGAGCAAATGAAATGTTGGTGAAGAATTTCACCTTTTCACAATATCAAGCATTTTTTAACCTTAGTATAAGGTACTATAAATCCAAGAAATAAAAACATCCACAAAATATATTACATCTGGTTTGTCTTTTTCTAAGTACTCAACTTTATACAAAAGTCTTTCAAAAAATATCATTCCCCATAGGTTTTCCTGTTTAAAACCTGATTTTTCTCTCAGTTCACGTAAGTTAAGAGTGCATTTTCTTTTGTTGGTTTTTAAAACATGCAGACATATAAAAAAAATCCCAATAGCACAACCTTTTGGCAACAAAGTTATTTTTCTCTTAGTTTAGCTTAAATGTCTGAGAACAGTTTTATTAAAACAAAGGAAAACTCAGAGTTACCATGCAGTGACATGCATATTCCAGAAGGAGCAAGGAAAAAATATTAAAGGATATCTGATTCCTCCTTCCAGCTTTGAAGTGACCAAAATTTTGTTTTTTAATAATCATCACATTATAAAAAGTATTCAGCAAAATACTGTCTCTGCAAAGAAAGTTTTTACCCTTCGGCTGAAAAAATATGGGCCGTCCTGGCAAACTTCATCTTCTTCTGTCTCCTACAAAAAGCGCAAGTACCTGGAAATTCACAACCCCCTGCTCTTTGAGTTTCTCTCCCCTTTCACTAGAGTCCTTTTAGTATTATTTATCCACCACCAAAACGGTGCTTTTTTTTATTAAAAAAAAAAAGTGGGAAACGCATAAAGTGACTTTAAAAACAGACATTCTGTAAACTCCAGACCTTTGTTCCTCCTCTCTGGGCCACTTTCTGGCCACAGGAGAAATAACGCGAATAGGGAACAGTACATTCAGTCAAGACGGCTGGAGGCTGTGTCAGAGAGCACCCTTCCCTACTTCTCGCTTCCAAAGGGCCACACTGTGCGAGGGAGAGCTGCAGGGACCATGGCGGGAGAGGGGGTGCCTGAGAAGAGGTGAGGTAGGGCAGGGAGAAGGTGAGACAGGGGTATGACAAAAAGAGATGCTGCATTCATTAACATGGATGGATGCAAAAATCCTCATGTATCTGTGAGGAAAATTTGGCCAGAGATGTGTATGAATATATATATATATATATATATATATATATATATATACACACACATATATGCATGTGAGTAGGTAAATTCACACATGCATACACACATATGTAGATACAATTCCATCAGTTAGTTTTCATAAAAAATAAATCATTTAAAGCTGTATATGCCTACAGATTCTCTTTATTCCAGTGCGCTGCACTGGATAACCAAGTACCTTAGAGATTTGCTTTTGCTAGGAATACATATTGTGTGTATATTATATATATGTATGTCTGTGCAATTTTATACACACATACATATACATACATACATACACACATCATATACTTATATTTAAATTCTGTCTATTGGGCAAAACAAAAAACAAAACAAAACAAAAAACCCAGAGCCAGAGGTGGGAAGGAGAAATGGGTATGAGAGTGAGAGCAACCAAAAAACCGGTGGCTGGTTGAGGCCTGCCTTTCTGGGAAAAGATTCGGAGAAGCACTTGGACAAGGCTAAGAGAAAAGGGAGGAGGTTTGCGGGGTAGGACAGAGGCCAAACTCCGGAACCGGAACCGGATTCAGAAGAGGGGTCGAGGAAAGACATTTTTAAAAGGCAGGCTCAGTGACGATGCTTTCTCCCCGCAGATCAAAGTGCCCTGAGGCCTAGGAGGCAAGTGCCCCGCAAAGGAGCGGTTTCGAGGGTTCAAACCCAAAGCGGCGGCAGCAGCACCGCGGCGGCGGCATCCGAGGCATTTCTGTGAGAAACATTATTTTGGAGCAGATGGAAGACCATCTCCTCCTGCCACGTGCAGGCCCCCGGCCCGGGACATCCCCCGGCGCCTTGGGGACCCGATATGGGGGAAGAGTTTGGGGTAGACACAGCCCAGATCAGCTCAAGAGTCTCACATACACACACGCGTGCGCGCGAACACACACACATACACACACAAACACACGCGAGCACGCACACACTCGCGCGCATCCCCGCACGCAGGCGCGCGTGCGTGCGGCGGGCAGCAAGCTCTGCGCTTTGGTGCGCTCCATATCCCCTCCCCCTCTCAGGTCTTCGATGGGGGACCGAGGGAGACACAGGGGAATCAGTGAGGTGCTTGGGTCCGGCGAGGGTTGGGGTTGACCCCGTTCAGTCCCCCGCAGGTCCTTGGCGCGGCCCAGCGGCCCCTGGATCAAGGCGATCCGAACTGAACAAAGCGGGCTAGACGCCACCTTTCCGCCCCCACGCCTCGGTTAAGGGGGGGGGACGGCGAGGGGAGGGCGCCTCCAGCCTTGACCCCCAACCGCTGGCAGGTGTGAAAGGGTAGGAGTGGGGGCATCGAAGGGTGCAAGGGGCCGCACGTCCATGGAGAGGCCAGGGCGCGGCCCCTGAGCCTCCGTGGCTGGCTTTCCCACTGCTTTCAAGCGAGCAGCTGGGAGGCACTGGAGGGAAAAAGAGGGGACCTGGGAGCCCGAGCCTCAGGCGCAGGTGGTGACCACGGGGGCCAAAGACACGGAGGGCGCGGAGGATGCAGAGGGTGCACCCCCTTTCTCCGCCTTCTTCTCCTTTTGCTTGAGGTGGATCTTGGCGTGGCGCTTGCGCTCGTCGCTGCGCGCAAACTTGCGCCCGCAGAACTCGCAGGCAAAGGGCTTCTCGCCCGTGTGCGTGCGGATATGAGTGGTGAGGTGGTCGCTGCGGCTGAAGCTCCGCATGCAGATCCGGCACTGGAAGGGCTTATGGCCCGTGTGGATGCGCAGGTGCCGGGTCAGCTCGTCCGAGCGGCTGAAGCGGCGGTCACAGCCCTCCGCTGGGCACGCGTGGGGCCGCTCGTGGAGCGGGGTCTTGCTAGGCCGGTTGGGGTACTTGCGAGGCCGGATGGGCTTGAGCGTGAGCGGCGGCTGGGGCAGGCTGCCAAAGCCCGGGTGAATCTGCTTGTCTTTGAACGCCTTGATGGTCTCCAGAGGGGTGATAGGGGGCGGGTTGACCCGGATGGGGTCCATGCCCTGGAAAGGCTTGTGCTCCGGAATGGAGCCCATGTCGTTGGGGTGGTGATACAGGTTGTAGTCAGGAATCATGGGGAAGAGATTGCTGTCCAAAGCCGGCTTGGCCGATTGGTAATCCTGGGGGGAGTAGGCGAGCCCGGGGTTGCCCTGGGGGTCGTGGAAAGACACGGGCTCCGAGTAGAGATCACCGCAATTGGAATAGGGGGGCAGCGCCGGATACATGGCCTCCACGTCTCCCTGCGGCGGCTGCACCATGCTGCTGGCCGTGGACGTCTGCGTTGTGAGCGCCCCTGAGGCCGGGGGTACTCCCAAGATGCCGGCGCTCATGAGGCTAATGATGTTGTCCTGGCACCAGTTGGAAGGGGAGTCGAAAGCGAACTTTCCCAAGTAGGTCACGGTCTTGTTGCCGGGGGCTGGCTGGAAGGAGCCCGAATATGAGAGTTCCGGGTTGGGCTTCTCGTTGGTCAGACCGATGTCCATCACATTCTCTGCGGAGAGCGGGAGAAGGGAGAGGTGAGTGACGCCGAGCCGGCTCCTGCGCTGCGCCCAGGTCCGCGCCCAGGTACGGAGGGTGCGGCCCGCTGGAGTGCGCAGCGCGGGGGTAAGGGGAACGCTGAGCCCGGGCGCAAAGCGGGCGGTGCCGCGCTCCCGGGCGCAACCTGGATACAGCAAAATACTACGGATCGGGGTGTGGAGAGGCTGCGGCACACACTCCGCACACGCCACGCACACACTCACGTACCACACACACGCGCGCGCGAGAGAAGCATTGTTGTTCTTCCCGAGGTGGGGCGGGCAGGTAGCTGCAGCTACAGGTAGTTTCAGACCCGGAGTGTGCGGGGCTCCAGCTCTCTAGCGCACGCAACTCGTCCTCTTTCCCCGGCCCTATCTACTCCAGGACGCCGCGCCTTGACCGCCCCGGCAGTGCCCCTTCGTGCCCTGCACCCAGGTCGCGGACCCAGAGCGCTCCGACGCTTTGTCCTCGGAGCGGGGAAGGGTGCCGCCCGCGAAGGGAGCTCTGCTGCCGCCTCCCCCAGCCCTTGCTTTCTCTGGGCCTGAAGGAGCTTTCAGCTCTCGCTGGAGGGGAAAAGCCTAGCCCCAGCTAGCAGGGTGGAGGGCGGTGGAAAACCGGCCGGTGTCTCCGTGGCGGGAGCGGCCGCCCCTCTCAAGCTCCGAGGTCCCGGGATAGCCCCCCGCGGCAGCCCCCCGCGCCCCCTCCCTCTCCCCGCCGTCCCCACACCCCCACGGCTTTGCTGAACGCCCCAGAAAGGCAGCGTCGCAGTACCTCTCCCACCGCGGGGACTCCACGCCGCACATGGCTCCATCCCGGGTGGGAGGCTGAGGGAGTAAGGGGGAGAGCGCGGGTGAAAAAGACGCTGGGCTCCTCCCGAGAAAGGGGGCGACAGCACCACGCCTTGCGCGCAGCCCAGAGATCGGGCCCCCTGCGTGGGGAGGGAGAACCCCGGAGCCGCTCGCACCTACCTCCCTCTGGTCGGCGGCTGCCCCCACCCGGGAGAACCAAAGCCTCTACGGTGGCGTCGCCAACCAAGCCTTCCCGATCGAGGAGGGAGGGAGGAGTGGGTGGGATAAGCAACTCGCCCCCTGGATAATTCCCAGCGGCCCCCTTCATCTATCCAACCATCTCTGCATCTAGCCATCCATCCATCCTTGCATCCATCCATCCACAGCTCACTCGCTCTCTCCTCCTCCTCCTCCTCCTCCTCTCCCTTGCCTGCCTCGCCGCCTCCCCGCCGCCCTTACCTGTAGCCATCTGATTGTAATGGGCTACCGAGTCGCTGCTGCCGGAAAAGAGGTTGAGCGCGCTGGGGATCTCCTCGGGGTACAGATTGTCAGGCAGTTGGTTTAGCAAACTGCTCATGGTCACCGGCAGCTTCTCGGCGAGTTTGCCGGTCATAGCACTCCCGAGCTGTCGCCGCCACCGCCACCGCTGCCACCGCCGCCGCTCGCTCCTAACGCAGCTTCCAGGCAAGCGGCATCCGAGAGGCGATCCGTGGTGCAGGGGAAAAGCATGCGAGAGGGAAAGTTCGGGGGGAGGAGAAGGGAAGAGGGGAAGGGGTGGGCCAGGGGAGGGTATCTTCTCTTTTTTGGGGATAGGCGGTGGGGGGGGCAAAGGGGATGATCCTCTGGGGTGCCTCCGCTAGTGCCTGGTGAGGCTGGGTCGCGGGTGGGGGGCTGGGGCGTGTGCAGGGGTGGGGTGGGGGCTGGGCTGGGGGGGTCTCGGCTTGAGGGGGGGTCGGACGCGGCCTCGGTATTGATCTCACAAACAGACACGCGCCCGTCGCCCCCCCGCCCCCCGATCCGCCGCCGCCACCGCCGCCGATGCTGCTGCCACCGCCGCCTCTGTCGCCGCTGCCACCGCCGCTACCACCACCACCAGCCCCGCCGCTTCCTAGCAAGCTCACTGCTGCCCAAAAGCTCCCAGCCAGGGAACTCCACCAGCCTATTTATCTGAGCCCCGGGAAAGCTCCGTGACGTAGCTGCCCATATATGGACAGACAAAGCCCAGACGAAGGGGCGCGACGTCACAATGGAAGCTCCTCACAATGGAACATTAGAAAGCAGGAAGCGGGCCGCAGCCAACGTGCAAGAGCCTTGCACTGCACGCCGCTCTTAAAAAAAGAGAGAAAGAGACAAATAAGAGAAGAAAGAAGGAAAATGCGAAAGGAGAGAGGAAAAGAGGAATACAGTTGGATGGAAAGCGCAAAGCGCGCGCTTGAAAAACCAGCAACCTAGCGTGTGAATGTGTGTGCGTGTGTGTATGTGTGTGTGCGCGCGCGCACTTGCGCTTGCGCTTATTTCAGGTCTGCATTATAGGGCGCGTTTGGGGGTGGGGTCATAGGGTGCGGTTGTTTGGAACTGGCTTCCGACTACCCCAGCCGGGAGAAAGAGAGCTAAATACACCCGGCGGCGTCCCTGGAAACTGCTGGGGATCCTGAAAGGTGTCGGTTCGGACCCTGCTCCTCGCCGCTCGCAGAGGCGCAGTCCCTACTCAGGACTCAGACTGGAGTGCTTCCTGTCGGCCGGGGTGGGGCTGGGGTTTCAAAGTGTCAGGGCTCCTCGGTCCACGATCCTGAGAACTTTTGTGCCTACCTCACTCTGATTCGTCGTCACAACCCCTGCCCCTCCCTGGGCTTCTGACCCTGCGCTGACTCCCGGCTGAGCTCAGCGGCTGCGCTGGAGGCCAGAGCCCCACACATCTGGGACTGAGGATGTGCGGTTTGGGTGGCGAAGAAGAAGGGGTGAAGAGTAGGAGATAGAAAACACGTGCACCAAAAAAATTCCCTAACAGCTCCAAAGCAACCTCTTTGGCCACAGGATGGCAGGAGGTCCCAGCAGGCCCGGGCACAGGCGCTATGTGCTGCTGCCTGGGAAGGGCCCGCCGCTGGGTTGCAGCAGGAGGACGCCGACCGAACCCAGAGTCTCCGCGCCTTCTAAGCGGCTTCCCCTGGTTCGCACGCCCCCTTCCCCCCCTCCCCAGGGCCGTCTTCAGTGCTGCCTGCCGGCGCCCCGCAGTCAAGGGCGGCCTGTAAGCCGACCCGGAGCGCTGTCACCACCCAGAGCGCCAGCGGTTCCCGGGGGCGGGTGCTGTGTTCCCCGAGGCCTGCTCCGGGGCCGCGCGCGGCCCGGCCCGGGCGAGGGGGAGGACGGAGAGGGAGCACGGGGGCGCGACCCCGAGGCACTCCAGCTTGGCGGGGGAGGATTCCCTCCTCGGTGGCCGCGTGGGCACGGTGAATCCCGCGTCCCCCGCTGGAGAGTCGAGGCTGGGGGAACGTGCACATCTCACAGGGAGTGGGAGTGTTGACGAGGAGGAAGAGAGGATCCCCGGGCCTCACGCCGTGGGAGGGCCATGCGGGCCGGGGATGTGTGGGAGGAACTCCCGAGCTGCGCATTGTGGAGGGGGCGGATGACAACCTCGCTCCCCTCCCCTCTTCACTTGGGGAGCTGAGGAGGGGAGGCCCCGGCCTCCCCCGGATCTTCTCCGGTTCTGAAGAAAGGAGGGATTCCCGCCGCCCGCGAGCCCCCTCTCCGCCACCCCCGCCGCCTCTCCCGCCAGGCTCCTAGTTCTCGAGCCGTGGAGGCACAGCGCCCCCGGGCTCTCCTCCGCCCGCGCGGCGCAGGAAGGCAGCGCGCTGCAGCGGAGCCGGGCTCCGGCCGGAATCTGGGCAGGCAGCGCCTCCCGCCCCCGGCTCCCTCCCTTGGGGGTGGCGAGCGGCCGGTCGGGGGCGTGGGTGGCAGTGTGAGCCCGCCTGTGTGCGGGAGGGGCCCGGAGGCTGCAGGGAGGGTCGCGGGGCGGCGGGCCAAGCCGGGAAGAGCCATACAAGGAGTGGATCCGGTGACGCGCCGGCCGCGCCCCTTCGCCTTCTCTATTTGGCTGCAGATTCCGGTCCCCGGATTTGCACATTTTGGCATCCAGTGGAAAAGGAAAGAAGAGCGGAACCCGCAGCCTTTAAAGGAACCGCACAGGCTGTAGCGTCACCTAGGGAGGCGGTCTGGGGGGCGTGAAAAATTAGCCACCGGCTCAGGCCTCTGGCCACAGAGCCTGGCAGTAGAAGAAGGGCGGGGAGCGGGGGCGACCCGCGAGCTTGGCGCGCGCCTGGCCCCAGTCCTGGCCCTTCCGAGGCGCTTCCTGCTGCGCGTGCACTCAAGGTTGGGTGGGGTGTCTCCGTGGGCTCCTATTCCAGGCTGCTGCGAGGTTCTCAGCCCATGGAGAGCGACAAGGCCCTAAGACAGACTGCATTGCCCATGTCTCCCCGCGCGAGGCAGAGCTCAGCCTGCGGGGGTGGGGGTGGGGGAAGAAGTGAGAGGCCTCTGGTTGCCCAGTTCACCTCCTAAACACCCCTCAGTGCACCCGCTTTCCACCTGGTGGATGTCTCCTGGGGGAGGACAGGCAGAGCAAGGACCTGGCAGCCCTATTCCTGCTCACGGGGTCTGCGGTAGGAAAGACCGAGGTGGTTACTTTAGCAGTCCTTGGAACCTTCCAGCGCTGCAGAGTAAGGTGGAGAGTGGCCACTCCAGGGAAGCCACTCCGCAAACACCGGCGAACACCCAGCCACACTCTTTGCCTCCAGGGACAGCGTGTCGCTGGGGTCTTCTTACTTGCTGGGCAAAAGTGGATAGGAGTGTTTCGGAGCAAGACGACTACCCCTTCTTCCCGTGCTTAGCATAGAATGGAAGTCTTCAGTTAAAGCATTCAGGAAAGCTTCTGTGTGACTTTGGATAAACCTCTGAATTTCTTTCTTAGGCTCGGTTTTCTAGTCTGTAAATTGGGATAATAATAACAGTGCCTATCCTGTAGGAAGACTTAAATTGGAGAATCCTCTTAGAGTATTAATGCCAGGTGCCTCGCAAGCAGTAAATGACAGTTAGTACTAAACTTCATTCTCCCGCATTCTGCCTCGTGACAGAAATGCTCTCCCTCTGTGTGTCCCAGGAATGAGAGAGAGCTATTCAACAGGGCCAGGTGTGGAGCTCTATTCCATGCCCCTGTGATCATACACAAGAAATATGAATGCCTATTATTTATGGAGAAAAGGAAATTCCTATTTGGGTTGGGCACTATACCAAAGTAGGGATAAAGAATGGGCCCAATCCTGCGGGAGCCCAGGCATGGATTAAGATCTCAACAGTTGGTTGTAACACAAGGCAGCATAAGACAATTGCTCTTTCACATTCTGGAGTATCCTTTTAGACTTTTCTATTTTTTATTTATTTGATTATTTTAGACTTTTTTAAAATGGATCACTGTGGCTCCTGGTGTGAGGTGAGGACTCCAGTGCCTTTCCTTCTCTCTCTGCCGTGTAAAGAGCTGTGCTAGGGAAGCCCTCCCTATCCGCTTCTGCCCTTGTCGACTGCTTCCTGTTCAGGTTGGTCACTGTCACCCTGGATAATGGTGGCACACAGAGCCTACCATTGTTCTGTGGCAAGAGGGACAGCCATGATTTTGGAGCAGCGTGGAATGTTTGGAGGGGCTGCTTGGTAGAACTCTAGTATTCTCCTTTCTGATTGCCAGGACTAGAATTCATCATTAAAAAAAGTTCCCCCTCTCTGTTGTTCCCTCCTTGTTTTCCCTCTCCTTGGAGAGGGGCTGAAGGTGTTTATTTCAGTTTTATTGGCATGCTCAAGCGAGATTGCCAAGGGCCTAATTACCTGAACTCTAAGCCCTGAACTTGTTGGGGAGCGAGTAGGCACTGGTTCAGGGCACCCTCCCTCAGAGATGGTGAAAGGGGCGCCCTCTGCAGCAGAGCCAAGCCCCCCAGGCCCTGGCTGCTCTTGCTGGAGAAACCTAGCTAGCCCAGCAGCTGCACTTACAGGGACTGCTTCCATTGTTGGGGGAGGAGATGGGATGCCACACACCCCCTGCAGAAAAAGTCAGTGATGGCTATGTCTTGGTCCTTTAGTGTGTGGTCACCTCTGCCCTCTGAACTTTATTCAGCTTCCACCATTTGCAGAACATAGTCAATTCTTTGCTGTCTTCGAAGAGAATCTCCCCCATTAATTCAACATGGTGGTGGGGAGGGGTTAGAATTTAAGGAATGGCCCTTCTCAGAGGGAGTTTGCACTTTAAAATGCTCAGAGCTTGGGGTGTAGTCCCATTGTAGGACACTTGCTTAGCAGGCCCAGGCTTGGGTTCTTCCCCAGAACCATAAAACAAAAACATAAACCTTAGTGAGTGTAGTAAATACTCTATAAAGAAACTAAAGTCAATACCTAACATGAGTGATACCTGGAAGATGGCAGTGCTCACTAATGCTGCTGCGATGAAATCTGGTAAGAAGTGGGAGGTTTAGGGACCAAATGCCCCCAAACACCTGTGTGGAGGGCCCACTCTGGTGAGGCTGCTCCTAAAAGTGGTGGTTCTGTTGAGGGCTTCGTTTGTTTTTTACTGGGTTGGGGGCTGCACAGAGGGTTCATAGGGACCCCACAGCTCACCAGTAACATCTCCATGGCCAGCCCTTCCTGCATTTCTCTGGGTCATTGCTATTTCTTTGGTAACCACAGGAGGTTTAGAGGCCAAGTAGGTTTTGCTTGGAAGCTTGCAGAAGGGAAATATATTGGCTGCCTGGCAGGGCCCTGGATGCTTCATGGAGAACTTGAAACTGGTGCTCCTGGTTGATTTGAAGCACGTCTAGGGCAATACACTGACTGACGGAGCTTTCTGCAGCTAGAGAAGATAGGGGCAGCTGATCACTGATGCTTGCCTGTCCCAGGTGTGTAGACATCCTTGATTTTCTTTATTTTTTACAACAGTCCTATGTCAAACTTTTTGAACTACACCATCAACATTTGCCTTTGTGCCTTTTCTTTTTCTTTTCTTTTTTCAAGATGATCTTACTATGTAGTTCAGGCTGAGCTTGAACTCACTATGTATCCCAGGCTGGCCTTGAACTTGTGCATGTCCTCCTGCCTCAGCCTTCTGAATACTGGGATTAGAAATGTATGCCATCCCATTTGACTGCTTTTTTAAAAAAAATGAAAGATCTAAATCATTGGGAAGAGTCTGAAAAGCCTGCTGGAGGTCACTTGGCCACAAAATGACTGATCTGACATTTGAATTCATCCTGTGCAATTCCGCAAAGAATGCTTGTAACCTCACCTCTAGAGTCTATTATTGCCATGTCAGAGGAAAGAAATGAGATGGGAGAGGATGAATAGGTACCAAACCTGGGGAGAAGCAATATGTAGAAAAAAAGACTTGAATGTGGCATCCCAGCATCCCTTGAACCCAGGATGGGACTGGGGAGGAGCCCTTGCCCAAGGAGGCCCGGGAGGAACAGTGTCAGGGGAACTGTGACCTCTTGAGCTCGTGTTCCAGTTCCTTAGACTGTGTCAAAGGCCAGAGTATCCTTTCTAAGCCAATCACACACTTCCATTTTATTTTTATTTTTAAAATTTCAGTTATTTTATTTTCAAATTTTGTTTTTGTTTTTTGAAACAGGTCTCGCTGTGTAGCCCAGGTTGTCCTCGAACTTGCAGCAGGCCTGCCTCAGACGCCGAGTGTTGGGGTTACAGGCCTTTTTGTAACTAAATTCAAAGTGCACTAACAGATACCAGTCATGAAGAAGCAGGTTGTTTTGATCATGCTTTAGATAATTCCAGGGAGACTCTAGTGACCAGAAAGAAGAAGTTACAAAGTAACATTTGCCAGGAGGGTGCACCAGAACTCCCCAAGGCTGATTGTCCTAGATACTCTTCTCCTGACAGGAGTCCCCAGCCTCCAGTTAAATGGCGTGGGTGGGCAGAGGCTGAGACCGTGCACAGGACCTGGCTGGGCTACACAGCAAGTGGCATGGATTGGGGCAGGGAAGGAATAGGAGGGAGTAGAGGGTGAGACCTGGGAAGGTGGGTAGAGGTGGGTAGATATCAAGTACTAGCCCCAGCCTGGGAACCTGGGCTTTAGTTTCTACCATAAACTGTGTAATGTTGGACCAGGCCTCATTCCTGGGCTTTAGGGAGGGGTTGGGCCAGACCATCTTCCTCTAAATTCTTCCCAGCTCTGTTAATCCAGGGGCTTCTGGATTCTGTTGCAGGTAGGGCTGGGAAAAATGTGTTAGAGTTCCATTTGGGGGCTTGGGGTGCTGCTCTAGAGTCCCTAGGGAGAAGGAAGAAGGGGTCAGGAAATGAGGGCTTGTAATGGAAACTGTGCTGTCGTGGCTCAGGGAGTCATGGAGAGTAAGTAGAATCATGTGCTTGAGGGCTTGTCATTCCCCCGGGGCCTGCTGTGGGACAGCCCCTTCTCAGCTGGGAGAGATAGTGTCACTGCAGAAAGGACTCAGCAGATGGGACTTTTTGGAAAGAGGAACTTTGTGATTTGAAATGAACCAGAAAAGGTGTGAATGTGAGGGGACCAGCAGTCAGGGAGCAAAAAAGGGGGTGATAGAACAGGGGAGAGAGAGAGAAAGAGAGAATGGCAGGGACAGAAAGAGAGGGGGGGGAGAGGAATGGGAGGGGGCAGGAAGGGAAAAACAGATGAAGGCAAGGCCTCATTTCCATGGTTTGCCATACATATGACATCTCTTGCTAAGAACAGGCTTTTACCCTTGTGGCAGAGACGGAATCTAAAGTCTGATTGAATCTAAAGTCCCTCTGTTCTCTGCCCTGTAAGAAGAGCCTTTGGGAAACCAAGGAGGATTGCAAAAATCCTCTCTCTGTATCTCAGTACCCTCCTGGGCCTAAAACATTGTCCATCGATGAGAGGTTGGAGGTGCACATTTTTCTTCTTGCTCTCTTATGCCATCAATAATCTGGGACTCAGGAAAAAGCAGTTAATGACTCTTGGGGCCCATGATTGGAGTTCTCTGGAGGCCTGTGCATTGACCAGGAAACCCTCAATGATAGCATCAGCTTCCCAGACAGGTGGAGTAGAGGAACAGGAGTATTACTTCCCTCTGTCTCTCTTAGATAATGCAGAATCATCTGGACTGGTTGCCCAGAAGGTTACTGAAAGTTAAGGGGTAGTATCCAAGCTCCCTGTGAGCAGGGACTGGGTCTTACACATTTTTGTCTTCTTGGGCTTCAGCCCTGTGCTTATCTCTAGGATGAGGACAAGCTTCTTGTCCCTCCAGTGTCCAGCTTGGTCACTCCTGATTCTGAAACATGGTTGATTAGAAGGAGAGCTGGATCCACTCCACCTGCCCCATCTAACCGTGTCAGTCCCATCCTTTGCCCCCAAGCTCCCCATCACATGGGTAAATCAATGAGATCCACATCTGCAGACCACTTCCTGCCACTCTGTGGAAGAAAGCACACCGGAGACCTGAGCCTGCTCTCAGAAGTGGGCAGTTTCATACAGGGTGAGGAGGAGCTCCGGCGGAGACGGTCACATCCAAGACAGAAGTGTCCTGTAAGGAGGCACAGCAAGAAGTTCAGAGGGCATGAGCCACATGCAGGAGGGAGCTGTTCAGTCAGGGCAAAAACGGGTTTGATGGAGGAGGAAGAGGCCTGAGCAAGCTCTTGAGGAGGGGCTAAGACTCCAGGTGAGGAAGACAGGGAAGAAGGGAAGGCCGCAGTTGCCCCAAAGGACCTATGATCCAGCCCCTCTTCATGTTAGGGTCACTGTTTCATCTCTAAAACTAGAAAGCACTAGCGCTGTCCTTCTAGCTCGTTCCAAGCAGTGCCTGGCCTAGGACCGTCTGTTGTCTGGATGAACGAGAAATCCTAGAAGGAGGGAATGGGACCAAAGGGAATCCTGGGTATGCCTCAGAACCCCCTTGGACATTCAGACCCCCGAAGGTAAGCCTCATGAAGGAAAGGGTTCAAGTCTGTGACCTTCCCTGCCGTGTGCCAGCAGCTCGAACCTGACATATCTGGGAACCTCAGTCAATGCCTGTTGAATGGGGATTATGCCAAGTAGTCTATGAGGGCCCCATTCCCCAGGAGGGATTTCCAATGCGAAATTCAGGAGGAAGGAGCCTGTGGCGTAGGGTGTGTGGGGTAGCCGAGCCAGGGACCTTAGCACAGAGTGGGTTCCAGGTTAGGGGAGGGGTCAGGGTGGGGTGGAATTAATCAGGCATAAACTCAAGAGGTAATAGCCCCGTTAATTGAGTGGTAATGATCCTTGCCATTTTTCATCTTCAAAGCTAGGAACAAACTGTAATTAATACTCCTGCCACCCGGGGGCAGGGTATGTGTGGGGGTGGGGATGTGGAGAATTTGGAGTTACTGCTACTCTGTTGGGGAAACTGAGGCACTCACTAGTGAGAAAGTCTTTAGGAGATAAAAATGTGAAGCCCAGCCCAGCCTAAGGTCTTCCGGGGTCCCCTCAGGAAACCAAGGAGCCAAGACGATGGGTAGGGAGGGGAGAGCTGATGGCTCCCACCACAAGTGGCAGCGGGGGGACTGGGTTTGCAGGTGGCTTGGCCCAGTGATGGCTGATCCAGACCCAGGCTGCATCCAGCAGGGGCTGGGGTACCCTGAGGCCGGGTGCAGCGCAGGGAACGGACCAGGTCCTTGGTGCCCAGCACAGGCCTGCTCTAAGCACACTCAGCGTGACTCACTGGCGGCTCCCAAATGCCTCCTGGTTTCCTCATCCCAGTCTGGCGGCCCCAGCCCTGAGGGAGTTTTTCATTAGAGTGATTACCCCGCCTCATTAAGAGCTGGTAAATAGCACCCAGGGACCAGGCTGCTTGCTGCTTTTGAACTGCAGCCTGGGTTCACAGGCCCTGGCTGTGCCTCTTGCCCCTGTGGGGGTGGGTGGGGGAGGGAAGGGGGAGGGAAGGTACACCCTGCAGTGTGATTTACCCCATTCTGCCTCCTCCTGGACCCCACTTCCGGGGTGGGGGGTGGACAGGGGCTGGGTTTTTGCAGTGTTACACCACAGGCACCCTCAGTTCAGCCACCACTACTCAGATCCTTCCCGCTGGCACCCCTGCTAGGAAGTAAGCCCAAATCCTCCCAGGGTTGCCACGCTCCTACCTGCTTACATTTTTATGTTCATTTGTGTGATGCTTCGGTAAACGTGTGCCTCCCAAATTGATAAATGCTGTCCCCCACCCCAACTTGCTCCACAAGCACAGGAGCTACTTCTGATTCGGCATTATGTTCCCATTGTACGTACATCCTCCTTCTCCCGTGCCTCACTGCACCCCACTCCACACGGATGCCTGTGCATAGCAGGCCTCAGCCTTTCTGAACTAACCAACCCCCATAGGGCACTAGAATAAGGTGTTGATAAAAGCAGTTCGAGTCCTTGCTGTAGGGAATCTTAGATCTGATGAGTACTCAGGGTGGCGACAGAAAATAAAGGAATAATGCACATGAGGTGGTGATAAGGGGTATGAAAAAAAGTAAATTAGGACAAGGGCGGAGAGAGCAGCGGGTACATGTGTGGAGATCCTGCCTGCTGCAGCCATTTCTCTCTCCCATCCTTGCATTTGCAGCTGGCGTTCATTTAACCAGCTTATTTATTTCGCAGCATTGAAACTGAACTCAGGGCCTTCCCACTGGACCACATCCCCAGCCCCTTTGTATTTCATTGTTTGATTTTCTTTTTATTTTGAGACAAGGTCTTGCTAAGTCTCTAAGTTGCCCTGGGCAGAGCTTGGACTTTTGATCCTTCTGCCTCAGTCTTCCAGAGTTCACCATCTTATTACAATACTGAATCCAAATGGCCCAGGTCTGAGGTTTAGTCAAGTTATGGCCTAGTTTAATGGCTGTGGAACTTCTCTGTAAAAGAAAAATAAATCATCAAAGTACACAAGACTCTGAAGGCAAAAATCACTGCCACTTCTGACCCTTCATCCCAGCATCAGCCCCTCTGCCTTTGGGTCCACTTCCCACTCTGCCACCAGGTGGCCCGGGATCAAATTCTCCACTGTGTGAGGACAGGGTCATTTTCAAAGGCCTCCTGGGGAGAGTGGGAGTAGATCAGGGTGACTGTGCTGCAGTGTCCCCCCAGCCCCAATCTCAGGGATGCACTCCCCTCTTGCTCAAACCCTGTCTTGGAGAGGTGAGAAAGCTTCTTCTAGACCCCAAACGAAAGAAAAAGTCGCCCGCAATGGAAACTCAAACGAATCCTCCCCTCTTGCCCTACTTCCCTTCCTCGGTCACACTTCCGGCTGCCGCCACAGGGTATTTTGGGCTCGAAAACAAAGCGTCAGATCTATTTGAGCAATTTTTGTTCCATCGGAGTAGAAGCCCAGGGGCCTGTGGCCGCCCTGGGCTAGGCTACTTCCCCAGGGAACTGACGTGTTTCCCCTTCTCTGCCAAGGTCCAATTTAGCAACTCAGACTGGCTACTTTTGGGTTCTCCTTTCCCTGGCCAGGCAGTGTGTGGGCAAGGAGTCAGAGGTAGGGCTGCTGAGAGGAGGGGCGTGTGTCTGGGTGCCTTCCTTGTAGACTTGAGGGGAAGGTCTGGCTCCCTGCTTCTTCGAGAACTTCCCCTCACCCCTCCCAATTGCCCTCTCCCAAGCCGCACACATGAAATCTCCCTTGCAGCTTCGGGAGGCTGTGAAATGACAGTTGTGGTTAGGTCATGTCCGCTCCTCAGTCTGCTCGGGATGGAGGTGTCTCTCTGTCCATGGTGGACAAAGTGAGTGGGCATGGATGGAGACTGCATATACATGCAAATCCCATGGGTGCATTTGCTGGGGCTGAAACACACACACACACACACACACACACACACACACACACACACACACACAGCTTGCATGGATGTCTAGGAAGAGCTTGGCAGAGTCAATACCCTGGAATGTCTAGCGGGTGCGTACACCATGTGATTGTGTGTGGGCTGCTATATTTACAGTATGTGTGCACAGGTTGCCGACAGTAGAGGTGTGTGTAAATATATGCATGTACGCTTGTATATGTGTGAATGGGCAAGGTATGGCTTGTAGGTGGCAGGGAAAACTTTTAAGTTCTGGACAGTGCTGACCAGTGTGCTCATGGGCAGACCGGACTGTGAGTGCTATCTGTGAGCTGGAGGACAGGTTCGTGAGCAGCAGGTAGGAGTCTGTGTACCTGTACCTGTGTGCCTTGATTTCCAGCCTCTGTCCTCCAGCCCTGCCCTGCTTGCTATCGCCACCTCTTTGTTACATTACCTTCCTGCTGCCTTGCTCTGGGGCTCAACCTCCACAGTCACAGGGTTACCTTTGTGTCTGCCCATTTCTCTCCTACCATGCGGGAAGAGTTTCTGGGGCACAGAAGGCTAGGTTTCTTTTGCGGTCCCTTCAATGCCCAGCATGCAGCATGCAGCACGCAGCACGCATGCAGCTGAGCCTTCCTGTCCACCCTGGAGGAGGCTGGCTTTGCAGCCTGTGCATACAGTGTCGTTTCCTTGTGGTGATTTGAGTGCGTGCGCCTGCCTTTCCTGTCTCTGCTGTGAATGTGACAGTCTCGGGATTCAGGGAGTGTTTGGACTCCCTGGCTGCTGCCTAGGCCCTAAGGGAAATGTACTCAGCCTGCTTCTCTCTTGCTTCATGAGACTGTAAACAAAAGTGAATACCCAGGGCCTTGCCAGCTGCCTTCCTGACAAATTCAGCTCTTTCCTTTAACTCTCTCCCCCCACCCTACTGACCTGTGCCAGTGGGGTGGACATTAGCTGGTGCTTCTGTGTCCATCCCTTGGTCTCTTGGCCCCTCCTACTGGGTGCTGAGGGTCTCCAAATGGGTTTCCTCTGGCCTGGGTAAACTGGCTGCAGCTTTGGAATAGTTCCAAAGCTCCAGATCCCCACATCTGTAAACTCATCTTTAACCTGGGTCTCTCACCAGGGTTTTCTGGCTCTGTAGCCAAACTTGGTGCTGTTTAATAACACTGGTTCTTCCTGTTCTGATGGCTTCAACTTGCTCCCAGCCAAAGCGACAGTGGTCCAAACTGCCCATGTGGAATCAGAAAACATTCATCTGGAGGGGCCTCAGAAAACATCTGTCCCAAGCTCTTTAATAGATGGGGAAATTAAAGACCAGACACACAGCAGTGAATGGCAGCGCTGGTGTTGGAATCAGACTTCCCACCAGCAATTCTGCTAGCTACACCGCAGCAAATGGCCATGTCCTTGTTTCTGTTTCCTTCCCTTTCTCTTCCTCTCCTTTGCTAGGAAATAATTTCATTCTTTTCCCTTAAGGTGTTCATTCTGTGTTGGATAGGATTGACGTGCCCAGTGCTCCCATGATGGCACTCGGAGATGAGCACACTGTCCTGGCAGGGTATCTGCAACCTTTTCCCTTTCCTGTTTCCTGTCCCCACAGGTGTGTAGCCAGGGACACTGTCCTCTCTCCTTCCCTGAACCGTCCTTTTCAGCTCCCATTTCTCCCTCCAGACACTGAGGAGGAAGAGAAAGAGAAGGAGGAGGAGGAGGAGGAGGAGGAGGAGGAGGAGGAGGAGGAGGCACAGAAACCCTTAGGGAATTGTTCTTTTCTCACCTTAGTTTCCTGGTCTCTAAAGTGGAGCAAGAGTCTCAGACAGGAAGTATGGCCTTTCGTGCTGTGTGTGTCTGTGTGTGTGTGTGTATACATGTGTCTCACTATCTCCCAGCAGCTCCAGGAGGGTACAGAGGACAATTAATAAGCATCTGATGGAAGGTGTCCTGGGACCATAGCAGGTGCTCTTAGGATGGTCAGGAGGATGGGCTGAGAGGTCCCCAGAGGTTCTGGGGGTGGGCTGCCCCAGCTCCACTCCAGTAAAGTCGGTAAAGTCGATGAGACACCTGGAGAGGCTGGGGGGAGGGAGTGTTCTGAGTGAAGGGTCTTTGTCTTTACAGGGAAATGCGTGCTAGTTGCTAAGGAACTGAATGTCTTTCCTGATCCAAGCTTCCCAGTGTTTTGCTTAGCTTGGGAGGGGGATGCTAGGCTGGGCTTGAGGCTCCCTTGGCAGTTAGTCTTTTCCCTAGGGCTGCTGAGGCTCTGATGGGTCTCACAGGAAGGACTCTCACCTGGGAGTGTTAGTTTTTGACCCTAAGCCTCACCACTTGCTCCAGCCAGGCTGGTGAGAACAGGTGAGGAGGAGGCAGGGAAGGAGAATTCATGCATTTATTGAATAGTCTGCATGCCAAGCATTGTGCTCAGCAATTGCCATGGTATCTCATTTAACCATTGTAACCTATCTTGAGAGGAAAGCATTTATTTCCATTTTTTCCTTACAGTTTTGCACTTGAAACATAGGTCTGAAACAGTTCACTAAGTTGCTCAGGGTCACTGTGCTGTCAAGTAGTAGAAATTCTATATGAATTTAAGACTGTTTGATAAGAAATAATATGCTTTTAAAAGTATATCATGTAATGTACATATGAGGCTTCCTTCTTATTCCATGACTATCACCACCATCACCATCATCACCATCATCACCATGACCACTGTCACCACAATCACCACCATCATCATTGCCACCATCACCATCATCACCATCACCATCATCACCATACCACCATCACCCTCACCATCACCATCACTATCATCACTATACCACCATCACCATCACTACCATCACCAGCATCACTGCCACCATTGGAATCATCACCCCACCACCGTCAGCACCATTACCATAGTCACCATCAGAATCATGATCACCTGGTGATCCACTGAGTCTTCCTAGGTGGCTTTCTCTCCTTTTCCACCTTTCTTCTTTCTCTAGGAGGGAGAGGGGGGGTTCAGTGGGCTGAGGCTGGTGAACAGTAAGGGTAGTGACCATGGGCAGGCAGGGGTGGTGATGTCCGTGGGCTGGGCAAAGCTGTTGCCTTGGATATTCAGAAACCCAGCCCTCCATACAATCTGACTTGGCCTAAAATGGCGAAAGCTTTAAACTGTTCCAGATTTTTCTCTTTGGCCCATTCCAGCTCTTAAATGGGTAAGTTTTTAGTTTATATTACCAGAGAGTAAGAATAAAGCTCTATTTACCTCAAAATACTATGGTAAGAGGGCTTAATGCCAGATTCCATTACTGCTATTTATGGAACAGGGACTAGGCCCCTTCACATAAGGGAATCTGGTTCCTCATCTAGAAAACAAGAACACAGCTGCCTACGTTATTGGGCTCTTGGGACAACTGAACGAGAGAATGTGTTGAAGGCCCAGGTAGGCTGTGAAGTGGGGTGAGGAGTACATTAAATGAGACACTACATGCAAAGCCTGGTGTGCAGAAGGTGCTTGGTAAATGGTGTCTGACAGCGTTGATGATAATGTCAGTCCTCTCTAACCCTGCAAAGGGGTCACCACTGCTCCCTTGCATCTTTCTTGGCTGTTTCATTACAGACCTCAAGCAATTTGCATGTGCATCTTGTTTCCACCTGGAGGAAGCAGTGGAAAGAAAAGGAGAGGCTCAAAGAACCCAAGGCAAAAAGCTTCCTCCAGGTTGGTTCCCCATCCCCCTGTGGCTTCCAGGTTTCCCCTGTCTGCCCCTGGGCCCTGCTCTGTGGCTTCCAGGGACAGCCTGGTAGAACTGGCTTCAGCCTAGAATCTGGGCCAGCTGTGTTCTTTTTTCACATTTTGGGGCCAGGAGGGTGGGGGTGTCTCCTACCACTGAACCCAAATCTCAGAACACCAGGGCAAAGTAAGGAGGGGGAGAAAGAAAAGAAAGCAAGCAAGCCGATAATTTCCTCGAAGGATAAACATCCGACTTTTTTTCCCTTACCCAAAATAAACAGGCTAGCCACAAGGAATTAAAAGCAGAAGAGGGGAGGATGTGTCTCAATTTGGGGCTGCTTTAGCAAGCTGACCTTCTATTTATCCTGGCCCTGGGCACCAACCGGAGCTGCCAATTATACACTGTGCCTAGTGGGGTGATGGGTGCAGGAGAAGGTCCCAAGGCATATGGGACCCAGTGAGCCCCTTCTGAGGCTGCCTTCCATGACACTGCAAATAAGGGTCCTTCTGCTCCTTATTTTAGCTCTGTTTTCAGGCTTGCCTGGTGGGGGACTGTGGAAGGTTTGTTTTGCCCTGGGCTGGCATTAGATGCCGTTCTAAAGCATAGGACTTTGCTATCTGCTGTTCACCACCTGGGCACGGAGGAGAATATCAACAGGACAGGCATCATGCTTTCTAGTCACCAACTCAGTCTCCCACCCTGCTATCTTCTTCAGATGTCACCTCAGGAACTGTGCAAGTAGTTGCAATCGTGCTCCCTGGCTGACCTGGGCCCCCTGCCTTGCAGCTAACCTGGTGCAAGCCTCTAAGAAGATAGTAACCTGCGCCCAGCTCAGCCTGCTTCTTTCATCTGGTGAACTCAAAGTACTTTGCATGCATGAGTCACCAACGTTGCTGCACCCTGGCCAAGGAGGGGGGCTTATTAACTCTTGGAGGGAAACTGAGCTGAGGACTGAGGCTGAGGGCCTGTTGGCAGGGGGAGTGGATGGGCCACAGTTTAGGCTATGCAGAAGGTCAGCAGAGGGGTCTCCAGACGGTCCTTGGGCGGGAACATCAAGAGGCCTACAGTTCAGTCCAAAGCATGCAGAAGCTGGAGTCCTCTCCTTGTAGACACCAAGGAGTTTCCTCACAGCTTTCCAAAAGCAAACATCGGATGGTCCCACCTGTTGCCCTCCAATCTGTTTATCATCCAGTAATGTCTCATTGTTTGCAGGGTACAATCCAAAACGTTAGCAGGGTCGCAAGGCCTGGCCTTGGCCCACCTATGCAGCTCTTCTCTTCCTTGTCTGTTTCACTTTGGCTACACGGTTGGCCTTTCATTTCCTGGAAGATGCCACGCGTGCCCCTGTCAGCTGCAGCAGCTTGGGGGAGCTTAGGGATGTTCTCTGCCCCTGTCTGTACTCACCAGGTAACCCCGCCTCACCTGCCAGGCCTGAAATTAAACATCACGTCTCCTGCGAGGTTTTGCCCGAGCCTTCAACCCCCCACAGAAGCCAGGACTCCTTTCCATCCTCGCAGCACTGATCACACTCTGTTAGGGTTTGCCTTGCCGACCTGATGCCCTTGCTCCAGACTCCACAAGGTCTGCACCACACTTGCCCTGTTCGCCTCTGGGTTCCCAGGCCCAGCATACAGCAGGTCTCCACGATGTTTGTTCAGTGAATGCTGATGCACCTGGGAGTCGGAAAGGTCCGTGGAGATAAAGGACTGTCCCCTGCAGCTTCTTCCCACCTCAGTGTCACTGCTGAGCAAGCAGAGCTTCAGAGAGGATGAGCCTTGCTTTAGGGCTCAATTCAAGCCTAGGGATCCTCACCTCCTGTCCATCAGCCCCCAGCTATACCCACTTTCAATTACGGGAAAGCGCCAAACCCTAGCTGGATATTGGCTGATTTTCCTTTGACTTTCTTTTTTCTTTCTTTTCCTTTCTTTCCTCCTTCCCTCCTTTCCTTCCTTCCTTTTCTCTTTCTTTTCTGTTTTTCATCACTGCAGATTAAATCCAGGGTCTTCCCACTAACCTTTTTATTTTATTTTAAAACTGGGTCTTATTAAGTTGTCCAGTCTGGGGCTTGAACTTGCAATTTGTCTGCCTCAGCCTCCATAGTGCTTGGATTACAGCCATGGTCCACCATGCCCAGCTCCCTTTATTGATTTTACAAAGAAGACAGGTTAGGAAGTAAAACAACTGGACCTGGATAACCTCTTATTTTTATTTTTTAAAATTTGGACAAGAAGGGATCCATACCCAGAAATGGTCCTGTCCCCAGACTATTGTGGATACACACTTAGAAGGTGATGCTCGTGGCCCAGCAGGCAGTTCTTTCTTGGCCTAGATGCCACCTTCCTCGGAAGTTTGGAACGTCGCTGAGTCCTGGTAGTTTTGTGTCATGAACTGGGTGCTTGCTTCAGGCTCGTTCAGGTGGAAGCGGTACAAAAATTTGTCCATTTCCCAAGAGCCTGGAAGAACAGACAGACCACAGGGAGGCAGTGAGAGAGAACCGTGGACCTGAGAGCTGGCAGGGGCCTTGGCCCCGTCTGGCTGTGGGAGCACAGTGCCTGGGAAGCCTTCTGGATTCTGGCTGCAGGGGAGCCCCTGTGTGCTAGTAGGGTCCCCGAGAAGTGCACCACAGTTACCTACTTGCCTGGATTGTAGGGACACAGCCTAGCCTGAGTCAGGGCCACGTTGTGGCTCCTTCCTTGGGCCCTGTGTTTAACATTCTGCTGCAGAAAGCAAATGTCCAGCCAGCAGGCGGTTCCCTGGCCCCGCCCTCTGCCTCTTCCCGCAGGTCTCCAGACCCCATGACAGAGGCTTCAGTGCTGCTCCTCGCCACACCTGGTCACCCTAGCTGCCGGGGCTGAACCTGGCAGATGTTCTTGTGCTGTTCTTACCATCTCCTTCCCTGAGTCCCAGCCGCCCCTGCCCAGGGCTTCTCCGCCTTGGTGGAGGTAGACAGGCAGTGCTTGTATTCCTCCGGAGGAGGAATAAATTCGGGAGACACATGACCATGCTGGGACTTGGAGAATCTCAACTGGTGCTCAGATTGGAGGGGACCCTCCTCAGGGGACAGAGCAATAGGGGACACATCTTCTGGGGCAAGTGTGAACAGGCCTCATAGTGGGGCAAAGAGGGCCCAGCCCTGGGTGCTAGTGAGAGGCTTAGGGAAGTGATCAGAGGCAGATTCCCACATTCTTTTGTTTCTCAAACCTTGAGCTCAGGCACCCTGGGTGGATGGTTGCCAGGAAAACACAGGAAGCCCAGATAAATTTGGCTCTCAGATAAACAGCAAATAATTTGTTGTGTGTGTGTCCATCTATTACTCAGAGCATACTTATACTGAACTATTTTTCATTGTTTACCCAGAACTTAGACTGAACTGGAATTAAAATGCATCCCTTAGTTTTTGTTCTTTTGGAGCTCTCGTGTTACTTTGGGAGATCAGGCTGCAACCTTCCCTGGAGGGGGCTTGGCTGTTCTGGGGTGCAGCTAAGCAGAGGCTGATGTAGCGGGGGCTGTGAGGCCAGTCACCTTCAATAGCCAGACAGAAGATGTGAGAGCTGGCTGCCTGCAGCTCTTAGACACAAGAGTCACAGACCACTCATTCTCTCCCCATTGACTCTGCCTGCATCCGTCACCCTCTTCATAACACCAAAGGGAGCAACTCCACCTAATTGTGTTTCTCCCTCCACTTCTCCTTCTTCTGAGGGTATTTCAAAAATATTCTTAAGGATAGGACAATTTTAGTCGTACTCCCATCTAGTAGTAGCAGTGGTAGTAGTAGTAGTAATAATAGTAGTCATAATGATAAAGATGATGACCACAATGATGAGGCCACAAAAAATAACACCAGCAACAACATACCTCTGTAGTGCTCCTGTGTGCCATTTGTACCATGACCAATCATTCATTCAATTCTTACAACAATCCTAGTGTAGAAGACTGTGATGACCCCTGGCTTACAGATGAGAGGCTGGGTCCAGCATGAGGTACAGGGGAGGAAGCATCCTAGGGCAGCCCGCTTTGGGAAGACAACTTTCCCGCAGACGGTGGGGTGGGTGGGTGGTGGCCATGGGGCGATTCAAAGGTGCTCGCAACCTGGATCCTGCTCGGGCACATGTGCCATTCACAGTAGGAGTCCTGCTCCCACGAGAGGCTTCGTCTGATAGGAGGTGGTAATTCCAGTGATGTGGGGCTACTGTTGGTACAGATGCTTTGCTCGCTGGCCCAGCTCTAACCTCCTCCTGTGTGGCACCAAGCCAACCTGAGCGACAGGAACTGGGCAAGTCCTTTCCAGCTTCCCTCCGTCCTGTCCACCTCAGCAACGGGATGCAGGAGCAGCTCGGGGAAGGCTGGCCAAGGTGCTGAGAACTGGGCTGTTGGGTGGGTACTGAATGCACTGGGCATTTCCATGGTGTGACTTTGTGTCACTCCAGTGCCCTTTTACAGGTACTGTGCCTGGCTGGAGCCTCTGCACACCTGGCGCAGGGATGGTTAGAAAGGAATTCTGGTATCAGGACCCTAGAAACACGTGTGTATGCACATGTATGCACACTAGCACACACTTGTGTGTGTGTGCATCCAGGAGCGTGCATACCAGCATATATGTGCGTGCACATGCGCAGGCGCATGTGTGTGTGCATGCCCGGGAGAGGGCTTGTGGGTGAATTGGTGGGTGACAGGCACGAGGGACAGAGGGGCCTTCCCCACTCAATAGGGCAGGAAGGAACCTGGGTGGTAAGGAAGGAATTGAAACCCATCACGAGATCAGGCAAGCTGGTGAAAGAAATCCCCTTGCGCCTCTCTCTCAGCAGAGCTGGCCTCTTCTGGCTCAGCGGCTGCCTCCTGCATGAGCTTGTAGTGTCCCTGGGGTCTCTGGCTCTTTCCCTGTCCCACTTCCGACAAGGCTGTGGTTCTCGGGCTCCTCTGGCAGCTGTTCCCCACACCCAGACCCTGTGCCGACCAACTCCCCTGGCTCGCCTGGACTCCTCACCACCCCCCAATTTCCTGCCGCAAAGGGCGAGAGGAACTGACCCGGAGCAGGTTCTAGAAAGGAGAGGGGTGAGTCAGGCCCGCAGGGGTGCGTGGGGGAGAGATGGGAGCTGTGGTTTCTGTGGTCACCGCTCAGAGGAAAGCCCCTTCCTGTATGGCATGGCTGGGTCCCTGAGTGCCAGGAGGCTGCTGCCATGCAGGAAGAGGGCAGGGCTGCGTCTGCTGGGGCCACTACACTAGGAACCAAGCTGGGCTCTTCCTGGGGCAGGATGGGGCGGTGTCTGGTGTCTGTCTTCTGAGCTGCCCCAAGATGAGAATACAGGGGCCTGGCTGGGCTCTTTGGGGGCAGGGCTGTCACATAGGATATGTGAGTCCAACTCAAGACAGGCTCAGGGGTGACATTGTGTCCTGCAGAGGCAGCCCTGCAAGGAGGCCATCCCTCACTTACAGGTCACTGCTGATGTTAGCCAAGAGCTGTGGATGTTAAGATGTTAGAGCAGGAGGAGGACGAGGGAGAGGACATCTTACCTAAGGCCTGGGGGGCATTTCGGAGCTACTGCTTGTACCTGAGCTGCTAGACACGGGAGACACCCCTGTCTTCAGTGGCTGAGGGGGAGTGCATTCTCTGCGCTTTAGTCTGGAGACTGCCACAGCTGCAAGATTTGTGCCGGGCCTTGGGCCAGGTCCTGAGAGTCACTTTCTCCACCCCCAGGTCCTAAATCTGTGGGGCTGGCCTTTGCATGCTTTGGGAGTGGCTTGTCACTCCCAAAGCTGGTCCTGACCAGCTCCACTGAGGCTTGTAGGGCTAAGCCAGCCTCCAAAAGACTGAGAAATGGTACTCCACCTACCCTGACCCCAGTGGCTTGCAGAACTTGGGAGGAGGGGTGGACAGCTCCTGGGCTAGGATATGCTCTCTGAGCCCTAGAGCCTGGAGCAAGGCCCTTCAGTGTTCCACGCAGCTGCTTCCTGCGGCCTCTGCCGGGTGTGTGGGGCAGACTGTTGCTTTATCTAAACTTACTGCTGTCCTCCATGAGTTTCTTTTCTTTCTTTCTTTCTTTCTTTCTTTCTTTCTTTCTTTCTTTCTTTCTTTCTTCTTTCTTTCTTCTCTGTCTTTTCTTTCTTCTTTCTTTCTTTCTTTCTTCTTTCTTTCTTTCTTTCGTTCTTTTTGTTTTGAGACTCATTATGTAGTCTAAGCTGGCCTTGAACTCACTATGTAGCCCAGGCTGGCCCTGAACTCACCATGACTCTCCTGCCTCAGCCTCCCGATTGCAGATACGTGCCACCACCTTGGGTTTTCTCCATCAGTTTCTAATGTGAGACAATTAACAGTGGACAAATGATAAACTTGTCCTTTGAAAAGAAACCTCGGCCAGCAGGGCCCCTGGGCCCTGGCAGAATCTGCAGGCCCCCTCTTACCAGCTACAAGACAGTACTTCCTGACACTGGCGTGGCCAAGGGGTGTTTTCCACTGGACTTATCACTTGGTCTTTGGTGGACCTGGAGGCTGGGGTCAGGAGGCTGAGGCAGGGGCAGGTGGCTGAGCCCCTGAGGTTGGGACCTTGTGCTGGACAGGTGCTACAGGGCCCTGGGTGCTTGGTTCTGAGTTGCTCTGTCTCCCCAGGCTGGTGACCTGTATCTAACCGAGGCAGCTGCCTTTTTCTCTGGCCCCAGCCTTGCTCTGCCCTCCAGCTTGGTAGGGCACCACCTCTTGTCAGGGAACGGTGTCCCTGATGAAAACAGCAAGGATTCAACTCCAACCTAATAACCGCCCCACGGTGAGCACGGCTCAGGTCTGTAATTTGTCTGGCTAGCTTGGGCTGGCTGCCGTGATAGAAGCGCTGATGCCTTTCTGCTGAGATTAATGATGTCCCAGCAGTGGTAGGCGGGAGGTCTGAGCCTTTTATATTTTTGTGTGTGCCATTAAATGATATCCAGAGACTTTCACTTGGGAGCTGAAAAGCCCTCGTTCCATCACATCCAATTACTCCTAGAGAATATTTGCTGAGTGGTAGATCCTGATGGCTCTGGGGTGGAGGGGACACCTGGACACTGGGGAGGCCAGGCAGTTGTGGGATGGCAAGGGAGAAGTTGGGGAGACTGGAGAGTGGGAGGGAGGTTCCTAATTGTCCAGCAAATGGATAATCCAGGCCTCCTTCCTCCACCTGTGGCTGAGGGTGGGTACAGGGAGGGGACCAAGAGGAGGACGGCCTGTAGGCTTCTCAGTTAGCTCCCAGTTATAATATTTGAGGATTACCCGCTGTTTCTCCAAGTGACCTCTCTGATGGTGCCTTAAGACAGCTGGTGTTTGGCTTGACTGGGGAAGGATGCTCCAGGAGCTCTGCCTGGGGCCTGCAAAAATTTTGGGCAGCTCCTGGCCAGGGTGCCTTTCTGGGTGTTGCCCAGGCAGGCCCCAGGGCCCCCATCCTACCAGGTGGGTGGGGCCTTCAGAGGCAGAAGAAAGCCACCTGCCACAAGCCTGCCCTGGTATTCAGGGGCTGGGCCTTGAGTTCTGGGGCTGGGCCAGGTGAATCAGCGTGAAAGGTCATGGGGGTGGGTCAGGCTGTTCTGCAGTGAGCTGTGTTTATGTGTGTATGTGTGTGTGTGTGTGTGTGTGTGTATGTGTGCATGTGTGTGTGAGCACGCGTGCACGCTGTCGGCGTAGGGAGCTGGTCTCCAGGCAGGGCCTGCTTTCCTCTCAGCCTCTTCTACTATACTTCACCACACGCCATGCTGCCCTAGGCTGCCTCCAGGCCTGATGGGCTTCTCCCAGCCTTGGTCCTGTGTGTCACCCTTCCTGTGGCTGTGGTTGCTTGGGGCTCTGCTGCCCTCATGCTCTTGGCTCCTAGTGCCCCTGTCTCATTCACCCAGGGAGCCCCAGAGGTCTTCAGATGTCACAATAAGATGCAAACCCCACCATATGGCAGGTCCCTGCCTGCCCTTCCTTTCCAATCCCCAGAATTCAGGTGCTCGTGGTGCTAGGGAGCAGCTTATGGCCACCCTTGGTGCCCTGCTGCTTCATCGGTTTCCCAGCAAGTGGGCTTCCCTCTCGGCGAAGGCCCCTGAGGTTGCTCCTGTGAGGTAGCAGTGGTGCCCCCATGAGCACTCTGGCACTGTCCTGGACTTGTGACCTCGGAGTGGCTCCTGGAGAAAGCTGTGGTGTGTCATCTGTCATCTAGTGGGATAGCAAGAGGTATACGCGGCCAGTTTGTGATACGCTAGGGCGAGGTGGCCGCAGTGTGGTGAGGCCCTGACTGTGGCTCCCCGGAACTGTGGGCTCAGCCGTGGCCTTCACTGGGAAGGGGAATTGTGGGAAGGATGGACAACTGTAGCTCAGGGCAGGCAGAAGCAGCTGCCATCTGTTTGCCCTTGAAGTAAAGGAGGTGGTCTAGGCGTATGCTAGGGACAGGGGCTGAGTCCTTCCCTAGGCAGCAGAAGGAAATTCATCTGCTGCTAGCTGGGGACTTTCAGCCAATCATGCCGCTCACTGTCGGGGCTCCAGCTTCCTCATCTGCCTGGGAGGTGTCGGCTGCTATCCATCCTATCCAACAGGAGGGTTCAAGGTGAAGGCTGTGGAGAGGGGGCCCTGCCTGCCCAGGGTTGGGACAGGGAGGGTGTGATGTGGAGACTGTCATGTGTGGTCATGGTGCTCACAGAGGTGGCAGCCTTTTCAGGTGCTGAATGCAGTCAATGCGTGTTTGTGAACGTGGGGGTGTGAGAACGTTCGGATCTGTCTGTGTATGAATGGCTTGTGAAGGTGCATATGTGGGTGTGTAGAACACACAGACACACTCATTGACTGAGAACTCGAGGTGGCTTGGGCCCAGTGACAGGTGCTAAAAGGCAGGAAGACAGAGGTGAGCTCTTCTTCAAAGAATTTGTAGCCTCATGGTGGAAGCAGGGCGATATGAGTGAGTGAAACTCAATTTAATAACATGAAAGAAATACAGGCAGACTCCTGAGGACGTTCAACAGAAAGGCAGGAGACTGGATGTAGGGACAAGGACCCTAACAGGAGAGGGCAGAGCCAGCCCTTGAGCGTCAATGTGGAGAGCATTAAGGAGCCTTGGGCTAGGGCCAGTGCCCACACCGTGGTCAACACATCCCAGGGCTGAGGGGAGGGAGGAGAGAAATGGTCCACTTGGATTGTCTGGCAGGGACAAATCATTTGCTTGGTGAGAGTCATGGGCAGCCGGGGATTTAGCTCAGTGGCTTAAGCACGTGCCTGGCAAGCACGAGGTCGTGAGTTTGATCCCCAGTACCAAAAAAAAAAAAAAAAAGAGTCATGGGCAGGTGGCCTGAATGAAAAACTGGATGTAAGGGACATCTTGGCAGTGGGGGAGGGGCGTGCTGTGGGGGAGGGGCGTGCTGTGGGGAATCCCTTTGGTTGGTTCCTCTAGAATCTAGAAGTCTGTCTAGCTGCATGTAAGGTGGCCACTTGGAAAACATGCAGTGAGACCATGGAGAAATTGTGGGGAGCTCAGAGGCCAGATATGGGGTGCATGCATGCTGCACAGTGCACAGCTGGAAGGAGCAGCTCATGGGGAAGCAGAAGGTAGAAATCTCGTGTGTCCCAGGTCTGAGGTGACAGAGCTCGAACATGGGGAGGCAAAGTGTGACCTCTGGGACAGTGTCAGTGAAATTGGGCCAGCTCTTGTCAGAGGTGGCAGTGCAGGCTTTCTGGCGTCTCTGCCTGTCCCCTAGTGGGCCTTGTTATGTTTCCACTGCCTAAATATCTCCCCTGATGCTCTCTATGAGTGCCAGCTCCCCTGGGTTACACCGAGGTGACACATCCATCCAGGAGACCAGGGGCAAGTGGCTCCTTTTGCTCCTGCCAGTACTCAACCCCTGGCTGTGATTATCTAAAGTCCATCAGAGGGACCGTGGAGGGTACTGGTCGGTCCTGCTGCAAGAGGAAGGACTACAGAAGGCAAGAGAGTGGCATGAGGTGGCAGGACTTTGGAGCTAGAGGAGGGTCCCAGCTATGGCCCTAGATGCCCAGGAATAAGTGTGCTGGGAGCCTCCATGCACGTGTCCAGGGCTCACTGGCAGGGCCAGCTAGGTTTGTCAGCTCTTTGTATCCATGTGGCAGAGCTCAGAGGCAAGAAAGGCCCACACAGTGGGGAGCAAATCTGTTCCTGGTAACCCAGGTGTAGAGCAAGTAGTCCAACTGTTTGTCTTGGAAAAGTAGAAATTGAGGCCCAAGGAAGCGAGGTGGTTTGTGTGAGGTCACACGAGAGTGTGAATGTCAAGGAGTCTTCATTTCCTGACCACATGTACTCATCCTGAGTTACACAACAAAGAGGAATCCTGGGGAAGGCTTCACCCCTTGGCTCTAAAGGTGACCACCTTGTCACCCGTTTGTGTGGTCAGGACAGGGTCAGCTAGATGAATCTTAAGCTCCTCGCATACTCTCAACCCCGTCATTCACATACAAATACCAGGGAGGGCAGGAGACTGAACAGGACGGAAGCATGGCTCTTCAAAGGTTTGTTCTCCACCATGTTTTTTCAGTACATTGAACTCTGTGCCACACTAGGAACCTTTAGGTTACTTCAGTTTCAAAACTGCTTGGCAGAGTGTCCTTACAATGGCCTGCTAAGTGGCTAGTTAACCATCTGCATCATGCCAGTTTATATGGCTTCTGCGCCTGCCCTTTCCCCTGCAGCCTGTGTACTGGGGGACGGGAAAGGCTGGTTACAACCCCTTGCCATGCCCGGGGGCTTGTATTTCTTGGCAGGACCCTGTGGCCTCAGAGCGTCAGTCCAGCCTGGGGCTCCATGAGTCTGCAAGCACTGTCCAGGTGCTGCGGAGCCTGCCAGGCCTCGGCACACCAGCCTTGCTCAAGCACTGCCACTGCTGCTTTTGCAATCGCCCTGGGCTCATCTTTGCTAGGTCCTCATGTTGTGGTGCCTCTGGTGGCTTCTGTCTCTGGCCACTCAGGTTGGGTGTCAAGGGCAACCTTCATGTGTGTATTCAGTGACTTCTTATGGTCTACCAAGCATGCCAGTCCTGGGGCATCGAGAACCTTCACAACCCTCTGCTGTTTTCTCCTTTCCTTCCCATTTCTCACTGTATACACGTATACATACACATACATACACATACATATATTCTTTGTATTTCAAGTTTCTCCAGCCTGGAGCTTCCTCCTGATTCCCTCAAGGATTCAGACTTCCTCCTCCACAGGGCCCAGCTCCACCATGAAGCCTCCAGGCCACAGAGATCTAAAGAGTCTGCTAATGGTCATCTCATTTTCCAGAGGACACTGAGGCCCAGAGGCAGATTTGTCCCAGAGTCACATCATTGGCTGGAGAAGGTAAACACAGTTTCCCCACCCTGGAGGAAGAGGCCATGCTCTCCTAAAGAGACCAGCTACCCAGAAGGCTGGGATCTGTCCCCAAGCCCACGTGGTGATCTCTGTGTCCTCACAGTCAGAACCACACAATTAAAAGCTTAATTATAAGCTGTTCTGTATTGTTGTTTAATTGGTTCCAAAGTAGACTGTAAGTCCCTTGAGGGCAGGGAATTCCTCTCTAAAGCCCCCAGCCCAGGGCTGGGTATATGGGAGGGGTCATGGTGCAGGGCTGGTTCTACAGCTGGGGCTTGTACCCACGAGGACAATTTTCCTGCTTTCATTTCTGGCAGCAAACAAAACAGCAGAAGAGCTTGATGGACTCTGCGCAGATGTAAGTCCAGTATCTGTGTTTTTATGTGGATGGAAGGTGGGTTGCACACGTGCGTGAGTGTGCGTGCGCACATGTGTGTAAGTATATATGTTCACGCACAGGCACAGGGAATGGTGTTTTGACAAACACCCAAAGGAAAGAATAATGGTTTCAGCCCTGCTAGGCTTCCAGCTTCTTCCTTGCCACCTGTAACCTAGCAGGGCAGGCAGAGCCATTGTGTTTTTGGGACAGTGGGCTCTGGGACAACCTCAGGAGGCACTGCCTTGACCAGTGAGGCTCCCTGGGGCAGGTGGAGGTATCAATTGCCCAGGCCCTGCATCCACAGAGCCTGGACTTGTGGGAGGAGCTCCCTTGTGTCTTTGGTGAGATTGGTACCCAGGATGAGGTTGAACTTTTTGCATCTCTTTCTGTCTCTGTTTCTGTTTCTCTTTGTGTGTCACTTGATTAAACCCAGGGCCTTTGCATTTAGCTATATCCCCAGTCCTTTAAAAAATATTTTATTTTGAGACAGGAGCTTGCTAAGCAGCTAATGTGCCAAAGTGGGGCTTGAACCTTTGATCCTCCTGCTTCAGCCTCCCACGGAGCCAGAATCACAGGCATGCACCACCTGGCTCTCCTTCTCTCTCTGTTTCCAAATTTAAGTGTGTCTTTGGCACAGCTGTTCAAACTGGTCTGCAGATTGGCAGGGTGGTGAGGGCACCCAGGGCAGGGTTCACGGGTGGAAAGGTAGCACTAACACCATTCCTAGGGTGCCTGGAGCCGTCTGTCATGGGCTACTCCACACAAATCTGAAGGGCTTCAGTGCTGAGCCAGTGCCTCTCTGGGCTCCATACTCTGGGGCCTCGGGCTTCCCGGTGGGTGGAGGTTGGTCAGGGTCACTGGGTGAGAGGAAACGGTTGCTGACATGCGCCCTCCCACTCGCCTTCCCCACTGCCTGGAGGATGTGCACGGTGTACTCTCAAATTGCCATTTGTGCATTTGCCATGTCCTCTCTTTTCTAAAATCTGGGTGGTTACGCAGCATGCAGAGATCACTTTATGTCTCATTTTCCTGAAGAGGAATCCAAGGCTCAGTGAGGGGAGATGTGGCTCACATGAGTGGGTCACCCATGGGCTGTCATGGCCAGGTCCACAGCTCTTCCTTCTCTCCAGCCTTGGTGCTAGGAGGACCAAGACCAAGCCAGTAGGAGGCTTTGGGCAAGGGGGTCCTTTGCCCACTGTAGGGGGTGTTGCTCCTGGACTAGGGGAGGGGTCGTAACTTGGGAAGTCTTTGCTCCTCCAAGGAGATAGCAGGGCAGACCAAACAATTAGCCACCAAAGAAGACAGACCGGCAGGGTGGCATTCCAGCGTCCTCTTGCCCAGATCGGCCTCAATTATAAGGCACAATTACTGGCCAAGGTGTTGTGGGGTAGCTGCCTGCACATGCCATGCAAGGTTTCAGGGGTGCTTCTTGGTCTAGGGGACTTGCTTCTGAGAAGAGACCACATCTGAAGCCAATACCTCCTTTAGGGAGTTCATGCCCCCCAGTTCATGCCCCAGAGACACTACCCTCTGACCCCTGCCTCCAAGGCTCATGGGTGGGTGTCAAGTTCTGACTTCCCCAGGAATGCATGAGGCTTTAGTTGCACCCTATAACCTACCCTGGCTGCAGCAGGAATGATGGGCAGGCCTTACCTCGCGTTTTGTTTTCCTTGGGAAGGAGGTTGATGGTCTTTCCTTCCTGAAGGTAGAGGTAGAACTGGTAGCGGTGGAAGCCACTGTGAGCTGGGGGAGAGGGAGGCTGGTAGGCTACAGGTAGAGGAAAGAGAGACTGGTGAGTTCATATCCCACACTACCTGCTTGCAGCTGCTCCTGGCTGCTCTAAAAGAGAACTGCCCTTGTCTTTCAATGGTTCCTGCTAACTTTTCTGGGTCCCAGAGGAAGGCGCCTCCATTGCACACCCCTAGGATTGATATTTGGCAGGCTCTCGCCTTCAGTATCTTCATTTAAGATGTACATTTGGGGAGCTAAGTGGAGAAGGGAAGGAAGTGGTCCTGGAGGAAATGCTCTGTGCTGGCTGAAGGTCTGGGGTGCTGGCGCAGCTCCCAGGCCTTTCTGGGCCAGTGGGTGTTGGTGTTGTCCTGTTTTTTGCTTTAGTCTATGCTGATGGATTTCCTGCCTCAGGAGAAACCCATCTTCCCTTGTGAATGTGTTTGGTGTGGATTTTTATTTATTTTTTCAGCATTTCCTTGTGAAGTCAATCCCCAAAGAAGCCAGTTTCTTGGCTGGGTCTGGAGGATCTGGAAGTGGTTACGGGGGTGGGGTGGGACCGGGTTCAAAGGTTTGATCATAGGCGCTGAAGGAGCTGGGCGCTTGGGGCACTGGGAGAAGGAAGGCCTATCTCCCTCCCTTTCACTCTGCCTCTGGGATACTAGCCTTTTTAGGGGGAGGAAAAGTGGGGTGGAGATACCTCTCTTCCTTCCCCCACGTCTGTGTAGGGACCCAGGGTTTTGCTGGCCTGGTGTGGGTCTTCCAAGCTGGGCCTCTTTCCAAGAGCCCCTTCTCATTCCCCTGCCCTTTCTCCATCTCTCTTTCCAAGGAGGAGAGTCAGGCTGTAGCCAACAATATTCCTCGGGTGGGTGGGGAAGGAGTGTTTGCATGAGCTCGAGGGTGGGAGGGAGCATTGGTACTTTCTGGCTGCCCTCCTCCTTTCCTCTCTTGATCATTAAACAAAAGAGCGACTGGCTGTTTGGCGCTGTTGGAAGTGTTCCTCATTGTGCACTTCCGGCCACGGGGGCCTCCAGCTTGCCAAGAGCCAGGGGAATTCCTGACTGTTCATCTTTCCCATCGCAGATTGGGGTGTGTGTGTGTGTGTGTGTGTGTGTGTGTGTGTGTTCAGAGAGAACAGAGAAGTTGTACAAGTCTGTGTGGTGTGGGGTCCTCAGCAGGGCAGGTGTGCATTTGGGAAGAACCAGTGAGCCAATGCTGCGGCTACGTCGCAGGCTCTGTGTCGCTGTGTGTGCATTTGTGTAAATCTGTGTCTCTTTACACATGCTGGAGAAAGTGCGGGACTTTCCAGTGTCTCTCCATTGCCTGAGTATGTGGAGGGCAGGTGTGATAGGACAGCTTCCAGCCAGGCTGGTGGGCACAGGACTATCCAAGTGTCTCTAAGGTGGGCATATCCCACACTGCCAAAGGCAGGTGACCAGGATTATGAATTAAAGCCCATGGGTTCTCTGCCACTGTGGATCTATTCTCAGAGGAGATGGACGCTTTGCCCCTCCCAGGAGGGCTTTCCTGAAGAAGCCCCCCCCCAAACCTCCTCAGGCCACATCTTGGGGGGCTAGAGGGGTACATACACTTTGGAAGTTTCTCTGGCCAGGGCCTGCCTCTCCAGGCCTTGGCAATGTGGGTATGAGTTCTGCTTTCTGGCTGAGGAAACTGGGGTTCTCAGAGATTAAACTAGGACCCCAGGAAGTGGCAGAGCTGGGATTTGAACTCAGGCTTGTGAGGCACCTGAGCCCGTGTGGCTCCATAGCCTGTCAGGCCATTTCTCCTGAGCCATTTGTGACCCCCCAATGCCAGGATCCCCTCCCAATGGGGCCAAGGGGACACCTTGGGAGTGGGGACCTTGTGGGGAAGGGCACAGGGCAAGGCCTCAGAAGAGACCACTGCTCTCAGGTCAGAAAAACTCTGGTGTTCTGCCTCTGTCCCTCACTAGCTGTGACAAGGGGCAGGTCTGCCTGTGCCTTAATTCAGTCTCTTTAAAATAGAGACCTGCATGTTAGTAATTTTGCAAGACAATTGTGTAGATGACATGGAGGGCACACGGGTGACCTCTGGGCCTGGCATTGGCAGGCTGCCAGGCACCACCAGGAAGCTGTGTTGCTGTCACTCCCAGGACTGTCACCAAAGCCCTGGCTGGGGGGAGAGGTGCTGGAAGGCCTTTACTCACTTGATAACTCCCGGCCCTGAATCTTCCCTCTCTTCAGGTTGGTACCCTGAAAAGAGAAAAAAGAGACCGGGCTCACTGCTAGGCACTGAAGGCTGACGCCCCGCGCTTCAGTCCCCCTGGGTCTGCTGAGCTCCTCTCCTTGTGGCAGCAGGGGGCTCATGGCTGCTCCAAGGATACCGGGCTTTGCGAGGGGTGCATCAGGGGCTCTGAGGGGAAAAGGCAGATGCAGGGTGTGTGAGGGTGGCCTGGAGTTGGAGGGCAGATGCTCGACCTCTGGGGTTCCCAAAAAGACCTCTTACAAACGGCTGCCCCATGAGCACATCTGCACTCTGAGACTGGGCCCGAGATGTAACTGTTCATGGGGACAGGGCCACATGGTCCTCGGGAGCCTGCTGTCAGCCTGTCCTCTCAGGAGTGGGGTCTGCTGTCTTCAGAGCTTTAACACATTAGGCCAATGGCCACTTGGACAACTAGAGGACAGAAGGGCAGGAGGGGCTGGACCACCTCACTCAGCCCACAAGATTTAGGTAGTTTCTTTGGTCTCAGTTTCCCTCTTCTCCTTCCCTCCAGCCTCTCCTCTGCTCGGTGTCTGTGGGATAATGAGGTGCTCCTGGGGGTGGGTGCTAATTACTGTTTGTGCAGGACTGGGAGATGCTCAGATGAAAGGGACTGGAGCCGGGCCTCTGGGTCTGTGCCATAGCTCGGGGCCCCGGGCCATGCCAGGGAACACTGCAGGCCCTAGCAGTGGGGTTTTATAGTCTTAATGATGGTGATTAGCGTGGCTCTTAATTGATTCTGCCAACACCTAACTGTGCCCTGGCCCCCTTTCCACCCTTCCTGGGGCAACCTCTGCCCCTTCTCTTCCTGAGGTGTTCATGGGGGCGCAGGAGGTGCCTTGAGACGGGGATGGAAGGCCTTGCTGGAGCACGGGGGTCATGGGGCTGGCGGGAGGTGAGATGCAAGCTCTGACTCCCTCTGCCCATCCGCCCATCCGCCCATCCGCCCGCTTCCCCTTCAGGCTGCAGTTCATCTGCTGTCTTCAGTTCCAGCCTCCCTTGCTGTAACCCCATCCTCTGGCTTGTCTCTATAGGTCTCCGGCACTTTGGAAGGGGACAAAGAGCAGGACACGCTAAGAGGACAGGCCCCTTCATACTTTGTTCCAGCCTGTGCAGGTGAGATCTCTCTTCCAAGCACCCTCACTCCGTCTCTGTTCTGGTCTCTCTGAAGCCCCACCCATGCAGCTGTGCACACCCCAGCCCCACCTGGCCCTGTAGTTCAGACTTATTTGGTTTGGGGCCTGATGTTGTCCAGGACTGGGATTAGGCCTAGCGGGGCCAGGAGCCGAGAGGTGGAACCCCAGGGGGAGCGTCAGGGGCTGGAGCCCAGGGCCCCTCCTGATGACCCCCATTCCTTTCAAGAGAACAGATCAGGACCCAACAGGGTCCAAGTAGCCACTTCCACAGATAACTCTTCTGACCACCCTGGCAAGATGGAGAGAGCCGGCCAGGCCCTGGGAAGCCCAGCCCAGCCTCGCCCACTCTGTGTTGCTCAGCCTCCCCCTCATTCTTCTCCAAATCGGCCCAGCCAGTGTTTGTTGAAACCAAACAATAGCAACCTAGGCTGGCTGTTTCTTTTGAATTCCCCACAGGCTTGGGTCCGCCCAGGGCCATGAGCAGGCCTCTCTCCTCTGAGTGAAGGCAAGGAGGCTACCATGGGCTTCCTGGGGCAGTGGGGTCAGAGAGCAGCTTGCATGGAGCCAAAGCTGGGCCCTGTGGAAAGTCTGACTTGTAGCTTGCAGGGTGGGGAGCCTCCTGTTGCACCCTGGGAGTGTCTTCTTACCCACTGGGGCTGCTTGGCAAAGACTGCATGCTGGCCTTTGGGGTGGACTCACCAAGGGGTCACCGAGATGACTACCACCCCTCTCCCAGCGGACAGATGCTCAGTGCTTGCTGGTAGGAGGAACAGGGAAGGACCCCATGGCAGAGGCGCCCACATGGCAAGTGGATGGTGTGGCAGTGATTAACCGGGGTTGGGGTGAGGACTGGTGGCTCAGCACCCTGGCCATAAACTTTTTCTCATTGGACTGTCTTGAGATCTCTACCACAGAATCAACACATGGAAAAGATGCTAGATTCTAAAGGATGAGACAATTTGGATCCAGAGAGGTTGAAAGAATTGTCCTTAGCCATTTGAGTTTGAGCAGACTAGAATGCTTAGGGAAAGGGGGCTGCAGACCCAGAGACCCCAAAGCCTGCTGGTTGAAAGGCTCAAGGCTCCTCGATCCACAGTTCTGTGCTGGGCTATTTCCTGGCTCGGATACTGGCTGGAGATGTGATTTAGTGACACAGTGGGTGCTTGTCATGCGTGAAGACCTGAGTTCAATCCCTGGCACCAACCAAAACAGAACAGCTCTTAAAAAATACATCACTATTACCTGGAGAGCTGGGGCTGCAATGGAAATAGTCCCCTCACTCCATATCAGCTTTCTGAAAATATCTTTGTGAGTTAGAAATCACAGCTAGCTATGACAGCCTTAGCAAGCAGCAACCGTCTGGAGATGGAAGAAATTCAGTTCCAGTTCTGGGAGGTGAGGAGGGAAGTTGCTAGTTGTTAGCACTGGCCAGGGAAGTCCCCTGCAGGGAGCAGAGTAGGAGTCCAGCAAGCAGGGGCAGACACTGTGCCTCCCAGGGTGGGCAGAGACAGGGCTGTGGGAGGAGGACCTGCAGGAGGCCAGGGCCTGCCGGGAGCTTCCTGCACCTTGGGCCTCCTACCCCCCCACTCGCAGCCTTCACCTGCCCCTGCTGGCCTCCAGGTGCGTGTGCTCCTCCTTAAGACGGCCGAGCACAGTCCAACCTCCTTTCCCTCACTGTAGCTAAAGACAGGTTGACATTTCCAAAAGGAACTTGTCAAATGCTCAGGTTAAAAAAAGGAAATAATTATGGAAATTACAAACAGCATAGATGCAGTTGGGTTTCTGAGCTCAGAAACACAGAAAAGTCAAGGATGGGGTTTTTAGGATGGCAGGACGGGGCACCTACGGTGTTTGGCTAGTGTGGCTGGGAATGCATTCTGGACTCCTGTAAGTGTCAGGGATCAAATGGCCTTGGGAAGGCCGTTCTCACCTTATTAGCATCCTCTGGGGATAGGGAGTCTGATACCCATGGCCCCCTAGCAAAGACACAAAGGAGGGGTAGAAAATTGCTGGGTGGGTCCATGCTCAGGATATAAGAACAATAGTGGCTCTTTTTTCTTAGAAGTTGGTCTTACATGTATGTGTGTGCATATGTGTGTGTGCACATGTGTGCACGTGTGTGTGTGTGTGTGTGTGTGTGCGTGTGTGTAGGGTGCTGGGTAGACACATGACTGCCTGTTACACAAAAAGGCACAAATGATTCAGAGAATCATTGCAGAAAAGGCACTGGACACTTCAGGGAATTTCTGCATTTAATGCGAGGCACCCACTTCTCTGTCAAACTAGTTTAGAACTAGCATATGAGATTTTTGGGGGGAGGGATATGAGATATTCCCCCACAAAAGTTCGGGTTCAATCTTAAGTTCTCACAACCCCATTTCAGGGCCAGGGAAACAGTCTTAGACACAGGTCAAGAACACAGGTGTGTGGAGGGTGGACGCTGGTGTGGAGGGTGAGGGTCTGTCTTCATCCACTGTTTGGTTCCATTTTTAACAAGATTTTTGTGGTTGTTCTCTAGGATTCTATTCCACTAACCAAACTCACAACACCCCAACATAGGCAGGGCAAAGAGCATTATCCCCAGTGGGCCAGACAGACAGAGGGCTCATCCTCTGGAATGCAGGGACCCCAGGGTGCCCTCTTTGCAGCCCCTGGGATGCTTGCACACCAGGGGGCTTGTAGGCCCCTGCTACTTCAGTAGGGTCCACTTCCAGCTGCCTCTCATTGCTTCCTGTCCCACAAGGACAGCTGAGAACCATGCTTTCTGAGGCCTTTCATAGAGTTAAGGGTCCCAAGACCTCCCCCACCTCCACCCTACAGGTACCTGCTCTGAGCTGGATGCGGTGTGGGGGCTCTGGTGGGTGGAGAAGGGGCTGGCTGTTGCTGTCCCAGCAGGGTCCTGGCTGCTGTCCTTATTCTCCTTCATTTACCTGCAGGCAGCTGCCCGCCCACCTGGGCCTTCTTGGAGGCCCTCAGACTGGCCAACCCCAGAGTGGAGGGCCAGAGCACAAGATGATTTAATCTCTTCCCTACATGGATGGGAGGATTCAATCACTTCTGCCTGGCTACAGATCCCTGGCAGAGTGGTAAGTTTCACTTTTTTGATCTCTGGGAGGGTGGGGTGCATCCAAAGAAACTCTATCTTGAGAGATGAGGCAGAGAAAGAGAGAGAGAGAGAGAGAGAGAGACAGAGAGAGAGAAGGGACAAATGAGCAAAACAGAGTCCTTGGGTGGGGAAAAAAAAAAACACTAAACAACCAAAGAGGGAAAATAGAAATAGGGTTTCAGACTGTGACACTGGCACTGAATGACAAAGCTCCTTGCTGTTTTGCACAGCGGTCTGCAAGCTGCCAAGTGGCAAAAGAGCCAGGAAAGGGCCCAGCGTTGGGAAGTGCTACCCAGTAATCGTTGCATTCTGCAATTAACAGAGGGTAAGTGAGTGGAAGGCATTGACAGCTTCCAGGCACTGAGGTCCCCAGGGGCTGTGGCTGCCGGGCCACTGAATGCCAGCTTGGAGAAGACCCAGCCTGGAGCACACTGCTGCTTCAAGGGAAAGGCTTCCAGTCAATTAACTCCAAGGCCTGCTCTTTTGCCCTGGGGCTGGAGGAAGGAACAGCCACTGGGGTGGTGGAATGAAGCCCATGGGGAGTGGTAAGGAGGAGGCACAAGGGTCTGAGCCCTCCCGGAGCTGTATGCTTCTAGACCCCAGAGAGCGGGAGGGCCAGTTATGCTGTGCACCCTGATCCCTTGAGAAATGTCAACATCAAAGTCTTCATAGGCCTCTTCCCAGCACCCTCATAGCTTGTGGGGACCAGATGGTGGACAGTGTCTTTAGAATACACCAAAGGAGGGCTAATGGCAGACCCTGGTAGGTTGGCAGCAGGACCTCCTAGGCTTTGATTCCTAACTTTGGCTTCCAGTCTGGAGTGGGTTACTTCCCCAGGTCACTAGATGCCAAAGTGGGGTGGGGTGAGGTGTGCCAAGCAGGGAATGATTTATTTTTTGGAGTCAGTAGTTACCCCAGGATGGGGAAGGCTTCCTCTGAACTTCCCCACCTCTCGTGATGCTGGGTTAAAAGGTAAGATTTCCTAAGGCCAGTGTTGCCTTCAGCTGGGGAATACAGGTTTTTAGGACCCTCTGTTGTAGGCCATGTGTAGGTCTGTGGTTTCTTAATAAGCCTGTTCTCTTGAGTGTCTCTCTCTCTCTCTCTCTCTCTCTCTCTCTCTCTCTGTGTGTGTGTGTGTGTGTGTGTGTGTGTGTGTGAAATAGCATGGCATTGGTCCTGAGGAATGGTGGCAGGGGAGATGGGTAGATGAATGAATGAATGGGAGAAGCTCTGCTGAAGAGAGAAATATAAATAAGATACATTTCATAGCATTGAGGAGCTCATAGTTTAGTGGAGCAGATATATCAACAAGGAAATAACAACAGTCAACACTATAAAGGAGCACAGACAGTAGAACATACAACTGCTGGGAGTGGTGATCAGACAGCTACTGAGAGGAGACCACTCTTTGTCTTGAAGGATGCATAGGAGTTTTCTGGTTTTCTAATGGACAGACTAGGGGTGGGAAGCACAGTCAAGCAGAAGAAACTGCCTAAGCAATGTATGAATGTGTAAGCAAGATCTGAGAAGACTTCACAGGACTGGCTGCCTTTTGAAGCCAACTAGTGTACGTGTCTGGAAGATACCCAAGAGGAGGCTGGAAGTGTAGGCAGGAGGTCAGGCTTGGATAGCGGGCAGCGCTCCTGATTGAGAATCAAAGTTGCTGTTCCTCCAGCAAGCCTTTTTATCCTTCCCAAATGCTCAACAGCATTGTCGCGGAGGGTCACTAGAGTGGGCTGCCTGAGCCTCCGGTCAAGAAAAGATATGGGTGGGACTGGGCTTCAGGTCGCTGTTCTTGCTGCTAAATTTCATTTGCACTAGGACCCCTGATCCGGAACATATCCATTTTACAAACCATAACTTTATTTCAGATCATAAAAGGACTAAATGGTCATTTTAGAAAAAACTAAAACCACAGAAAAACACAAGAAAGGAAAAGAACCTGCCAGATCCTACGACACACGGAGAGTGCTGCCCGAGGACCTCTTTCCTTTCTTCACATTTGGGTCCCAAAGCTTCTTGTCATACAAGGCCAGCTCCTGGGCCCTGTGGAGCCTGCATTAGCTGAGACTCCCGTCTGTCTGCCTCAGGGGACCTCCCGCGTGGGGACACTGGCCCCAGCTCACATCAGTCTTTGAATCACAGGAAACCATGGGCCACCCTCCTCAACTCTGCCTGACATGGGTCACTCGTCCTCTGGCTTGGGGGCCATGAGGCAGGTGGGAAGAAGAAAAAGGAAGAAAGCATGCAATGTGCAATCTAATTAAACTCGATCCACGTAGGAGTAGAAATATTAAGGCAGGCAGAAGGCAAACACCATGAGCTGTTGCTAAATGTGACTCCTGTGTAGAAGTCTGTCATCTCTAGCTATCAGCACAAAAGGTAAAGCCTTTGGTATCAACAACAGGTTGCCCGAAGGCTCTGCTGACCCGGAGCCATGTGGGGAATTGAGTTCCTCCTAGGTACATTTCCCCCATAGCTTGAGCCTTACATGATTAGCTCCCTAAGTCCTTTTATCTGAACAATTTTGAATAGCCATCTTGTTAAAATGCTAGTTTTCATCTTCTCAAACACAGGACACGGAGAAGACCTTATGTCATTTTAAACGCCATTGCGGTTGTCACAGCAGATACCAGTTGTGTGCCTTACTATAGCACCACATTACAAAGCAAATAAAAAGCACTGCTTATTCAGCTGTCCCCCTGCTCTGGCCTCCTTCGGGTCCAATAATGGGATGTTTCTGCAGTGGTCACTGCTCAGGGAAGGGGGAACCCCCTTCTGCGGGATGCCTGCAGTGTGGCAGGTGTTTCACTGGGTGTTTTGCTTGAGTTAGCTCATCCTGATCTCGGGGGCGCCCCAATGCGAGGGCAAAGGCCTCTGCCTTTCTTAAGGAGTTTTGCTTCACCGACTGACTTCTGGCAGCCATGAGGGCCAGGAAATGGAGACATCCAGTTGACGGGCAACTCTGACTTTACTCCAGTGTCACTACCAATTAGCCACATGACTTTGAGCAAGCAGTTTTGCGGTGTTTCAGTCCCTGTACCTATAAAGCGGTGATGATAACGCTGTAGCGCCGGTTTCCTCACAGAGCTATGAAGATGCAATTAGGAAATGAGTGTTCTGAAGTCCCACAGGGCTGTCCAAGTGTAAGGGTCATTACTGAGCCGAGCTCCTGGCTGAACTCAGCAGTGCGAGGCTCAGAGGACGGAGGGGGCAGCCGAGTGGCTGCTGAGCTGTCAGAACCCAGCCTGCCAGCGCTCCTGGGCTATGCTGAGCCTAAGGAGACTCCGGGCAGGGTCAGTCTTGTGAGGCTAATGGCTGTGTTGTGGGCTTGGAGGTCACCCAGCTGTGACCACGGCCCTCCCCGCTGGGCCTGTGCTCACCCAGGGTGTGTAGAGCGAGCTGCACATGGTGTTTATTAATATGCCCTGATGAGGGCATTAATCTCTCCTAATGACACCATCTGAGCCCAGTCTGCGTCTTCTCTCTCCCTTCTCTCATTTCTGTATCTCCCATCCCTCAGAGATGTATACTCTCGCAGTCACGGAGGCACGGTGGCCCTGAGGAGGCTCAGGACAGAGGGCCAGGGCCTCTGCAGGAAGCAGAAGTGGCTTGGGGGGTCCAGACGGAGGGTCCCAGGTGCAGGGAGCAAGCTGGCCGCTGCTAGCTCTGCCGTTGGGTGGAAACTTGGCCAGAAACCCCTTGGTGATGGGAGCAAGGGAGGCAACGCAGTGCAAGACTTTTCCAGAACGGCAGGAAAGGGTGCGGCAGGGGTGAGCTAAGAGCTGTTGGGCTGGAAGGAGGCTGATGAGGCCTCCAGGTCACACCTGGGCTGAGTCTGAGCTGGCCAGGGGGGCAGAAAGAGCCAGAGACGGGGAGGGAGAACATGGAGTCACACACATGTGCATGTACACACATGCACACATGCATTTACAATATGCTTATGGATACCTGCTCACACTCCCATGCTCACATGGCCACATGGCCACATATTTACACTCCTACCCGCAATGAGCTAAGACATCCAGTATACTCGCAGATGTGCTCTTGTGCGTATACACAATTCACACCCCACCCGCTCACACTGGAATATGTTCCCATACACAGATACCTATGCTTAGACCCTGCACTCACATGTGCTCATGTATATACATGTTTACACTCACAAATGCTCACCCACGTGTTCACATGTAACATGCTAACACTCAGCATGCTCACACATGTGCATGTTAGCACTGCATCACACACCCACATATACCTATGCTCATGTACACAGACGCTCGTCCACACGTTCACACGCTCACAACCCCCGATATGTTCACACGTACCTGCTCACACACATCTACACACACATATGGTCTTTCCATAACCTCATCCACATACTCACATGTGTGCTCATAAATGCACACTCTCGGATACACACATGCCCCCGTGACTCATTCCCACGCTGGCACTCACGTTCACACACAGACAGGCACACTGACGGCACTCACGCACACCGTGTGTCAGGGTCCGGGCCCGACACGAGAACCAAGAAGGCTGCATTGGAAAAGGATGGGGTCAAGGCTAAAGCTCAGACTGCGGGGTTAGAAGTGGGTGAGGGACCCTCCAACCCCAACAGGGAACAGGCACCGACAGACAAGTGGCTAGGCCTGGAGTCTGGGACAGTTACCAAGCTGGCCTGTTAGGTAGAGGGTCTGCAGGCCTGTGGGCCAGGGGATGTCCAGGATGGTAGGCGAGGAGGCGGTTGGCTGGGAGCCAGTGGGACACCCGACTTGGCCCTTCCCTGGGGCTGTGTGTAAGAGGCCGGAGGCCACTGGTTCCACAGAGCAGCAAGACAATTAGGAAAGGGGTGTAGTTAATCCCTGAACAAACAGGGCTTGGGAAATACGGCCTGGCCACAGACTCCAGTGCCCTGTCTCTCTGACAGGGAGAATATCTCTGACAGGGAGGAATAAGGAGAGAGGACAAGGATGCAGACTCTGGGAGGAGGGGACCCCCACCAGACCTTGGCTGCCTCCTGTTTCTGGGCAGGGGGTGTCAACATACCCCTGGCATGCCCTGGCCTGGAGCTGAGGCTCCTGGGGCTCTTCAGGTTGAGCAGAGCATCTGCTTCTGGCCCTTCCAGCTCCCCTGTGTTTGGCTGAGAGGTGCCCCCAGGACCCCACCCTGACCCATCTGGCTGTCTACCACCAACCAGGAAATGGTCAACTGTCTCTGGGCTACTCTAGCCTCCCCACCTGCCATCGAGCACAGGAAAAACTCCTCCAGAGCCTGGCTACAAAGGCTGGGCCCTGAAAATCAGGGGGCTCTCAGGCTGGCCACTCTGCGGGAAAGTTGTCTTGGCTTCCCTTCTCTGCTTTGTTCCCCTCCTGCTCCCATCCTGGGATTCTCCTCTCAGCACTGATGGGAAGAAAAATACAGTCCCACAGTTTTGAGCCTTTTTGCCCTTTCCCACCATCGGGCCCGGACCTGGGGCTACCTTATGAACAGAGTGGGAGAAAGGAAGGAAAGTGGAGAAGGAGGAAGGCAGGCAGGCAGGCAGGCAGGCAGGCTGGAAATTAGAGAAGGAAGAAAGGAGAAAGGAAGGAAGGAGGAATCAGGGAGATAAATGAGGAAGGAATTATAGAGGGACTCAGTGGAGGGAAGTTTAGGAAAACCTGGCAAGAAAAGAAGCTAACAAGAGATGGAGGCTTCATGAAATGGGGACTTATTAGGATGTGTGACAATGAGAAGAAACGGTCCAAGGCCCATTCGAGTCCATCTTGCTCTTTTCCAAGGACAGATGGTGAGTCTGGCCCGGTCTGGAGCCCCTGGCTACTCAAAGCACAGTGCGTCGAGTGGTAGCGGCAGCCTGCTTGGGTAGCGGCAGCCTGCCCTGAAAGGCAGGATCACAGGTTCCACCAGGCCTCACGAATCAGAATCTCCCTTTCCTCAGGAACCTGTGTCGATTCATGTGCCCATTAACACCTGGTCGCCACCTGCCCCAGAGTCAGGCCTGCTTCAGAGTCTTGCCTGAGTCCTTGGGACTGACCTCATTAGATCTGTGGGAGTAGCAATGGGGGAGCTTCTAAAACTCTTGTCACAAACAGCACCCCATTTCCTGTCTCCTCCAGGCTCGGGTCTCTTGGGAATCACCATTACCCTGGCAGGACCTGGTTGACCTTCAGGTCTTGATGTGGCTTCAGTTCCCAGTTTCACCAGGGTGGTTGGAAGAGGTGGATCACACTAGGAGGGCTCTGCCAGGCCAGGAGCAGGAGGCAGGAGGCTCTGTGCCTTCTTGTTTTGGGGAAGCCAAGCACACTGCGTGATGGGCTCCTGATACCCAGTGGTGCTCCTTCCCTGGACCATGCCCCTGCTGCCTGTCTTACGTGAGTTGAGAATGCCTGTTCCCCAGGTGGGCAGGGGCCTCAAGGGCCCGGGGAAGGAAGAGACAGGATGGTTGGGACAAGGAACAATGGCTCTTCCTTATAGCCCATAGGCCCAAGGAGAGCATGTGGCCAGTCCTGGGTTGAGGGTCGAGATCCACTCCAGACCCTGATCCGATCAAGAGGCCACAGCCAAGCCATTGCCTGAGTTTTCTCCCCTTTCTGATGCCCAAACAAGCTGCCAGCCCTAATGAGCTGCCCTTTTGCTTTCCCTGTCTACAAGTGGCAAATTGAATCTGTTTGGGTAGAGGGAAGGGTGCATACAGCCCACCACAAGCCTTGCCAAGGTCCTGGGCCACGCAGCTGTCAGCCAGCACCAGGATTGCCCTCATTCTATTGTGTCACTTTTTATAATGCCTAGCAGGCAAATGCCAATCTGAGGAGCTTGGCAATTACAATGAAAACAGCAACTGAGAGGCGGACAGTCAACTCCACCCTGACCTCATGGTTGGTCTCATTGGTTTCTGGATTGTGCTGGGGACTGATGTGAACCCATGGAGAGGACAGGAAGGGAGGTCTTGGCCCCTTCTGGCAAGGCCAGGTGAACCTGGGTGGTCATTTGCCAAGGGCCATTCAGTTTCAGGGGCTGGTGGGAAGGTTTGTGTGCCCAGGCTGCCTCTGTGGCAGGCAGAAGAGCAGGTTCAGGGCAGCTTGTGGTGCTTGGCATCCAGCCCTGGTAGGGAACATCCTCAGTCTCCAAGTGTTGAAATGAGCCTTTGCACAATCTTGAGGAGGCTGTTCCAGGTGACGGTGCCAAGGGGCATGAGGAGATGGGAGGAAAGGGGACCAGGTGACAACACAGCAGAACCCTAAAGCGGGGCAAGGGACAGCCTCCAACTCTCTAGGCCTCTAGGTGCCCTCCTGGCATAGAGCTCACCCTGTTTCTGTCCAATCAAAGGCTATCTTGCTCGGCCCAGGTTGGGTCCCCACCCATGCCACCCATGCCACCCATGCTGCAGGCCTCCCAGGCCTCCCAGCTGGGGCATCTGGGAGTTCAGAATACCTAGGCCAGGCCACAGGGAGCTGAGACAAACTTTTCCCTAGAACTTTTTTTTTGTGTGTGAGCAGTTAATTGCCTTGGCATTGGACTGCAGAGCACACAAGCAAGGGGCCTTTAATGAATGCAAGTGACAGCTGATTAATCTGCAGCTCTGGAGGCCTGTACTCCCGGTGGGCTTCCGCCACACTCCATTCAGCCTCGAGGGTCTGCACTAGCGGAGTGGGTACTTCTGTCCCCCGTCCCCTCGCCTGCCCTAGAAGACTGACCTTGCCTTTCCTCACCTCTCAGGGGACTGAAAGGGGGCAGATTTCAAGGTGAGGACCAACTAGCATCTGTGGGATTTGTGGGAAGGGATTACGACTGGCCAGATATGGGCAGGTGGTTTGTTTTACAGCCACTTGATCTCTGTGGCTTTGAGAAAGTTGCCGGCCATCAGAGCTGGAAAAGTGCCTCACATACCCTGCTTTGGCTCCTATCTGATGCCAATGCAGCCCACATTTACGGTGAGCTCCTGTTAGGTGACTGCACAGATGATCTGGAGGGGGTCAGGGAGGAAGCCATATAGGAGCTCTGCACCTAGCAGTGTCTGGGGGGTAAAGTGGTGAGAGCTGTGTGCTGGGGTATAGTGCTGCTTTAGCCAGACTCTGTCTAGCTGCCAGGCCTGGCACTGAACAGGGCCTCCCCTTCTCCAGGGGCCCCCAGACCCTTACCGCCCCTTCCTGAGCTACTTGCCCGTACCTTGGGCTGCCTAGCTCTAAGGGAGGAGCACAGGAGGGCCTGGGAGTTGGAAGCTACTGACCTGGAAGCTGAAGCAGAGCTCCCTTTGGGGGATAAACCCCCTCAGTTTCTGCTGCAATAAAGAGGAGGCTGGAGCTCTCACTGCAGCCTTTAATGATGGGCTTGGGCTGTAATGAATATCTGCATGCTCATAAAACAGGCTTAATGACGGCCCTCATTTCATGGACCCCTTTCATCCTCACTGTTCCCAAAGCAGAAGGGACTGTCCTGGGGCTGAGGCTCAGGGCCCGATGGAAGCCAAGGACCATCACTGACTGTTCTCTGGAGCCCAGGGCTCAGGAGGCCACCATTCCTGTCTCCATCCCTTATCTGAGTGATTCAGGCTTAGAAAGGCACAGCCTGAGGATGGAGCAGGGAGGATGCCCATTCACCCCAGTTCCTAAGAACCGAACTCACAGAGGAGGCTCGGAAACCATAGGCAGCACCTGTGGCAGTGCCACGCCCCCTTCCCCTGGCCAGATGCTGATAGGAGGCCCTGAATCATCCCAGCTTCCCCAACACCTGAGCAGCGCTAGACTCTCTAGACTCGGAGGGAGGGGCTGGCCTGCTGACTCACCCGCAACACCTGTGTTTTGCTTGGGAGGTCTCCTTCGCAGGGACCAGCCAGGCCTGACCCTGTTTGGCTTCCTGGAGTTTGGTGAGCTCACAGCCTGGGGTGCTGTGGCTCCAGGCCAGTGTGACCTGCTAGGCAGGGAGGATTTTTAAAGAGATACTGGCTCCTGTGTTCCCCTAACTAGTTCTATGAGAGAGACTGGAGCTGTACTTTGAATCTCCCACTTCATTCCAATTTGGTGTAGAAACTGGTCAAGGGAACATAAAGATCCTTGGATAAAACACTACTAGCAATCAACAGTCCAATCCGTTTCCCATAGATGAGCACCTGGGCGGCTGCAGGGGGTCCTGATGGTCACGCACTTTCAGGAGGTGGGATATGGGTAGAACTAGAGCTGCTGTTCCTGAGGCGAAGGAAAGACCATCCCGTTTGTTCTCCCCAGAGTTCTGGAACTGCCTAACTGAGGTCTTCTGGTCACAGATTGAAGAGGCTACCATGTCAGGGTCTTCGATGGCCACGGACTCACTTACGAGTCAGCCTGAAACCTCGGTGTTCCTATGCTGGCTGGCCCAGGCCAGCTTCCAGGCAGCCCGCAGGTAATTGGGGTCAAGGGAAGGCAGGTGATCCCAAGAATGTGGATTCTTTGCACCCAACGGACCTCCCCATTTCATGGCCTTTCTCTTCTGAGACAATGGTTCTCCACAAGCCAGGACCCACAACAAAGCCCCATCCCAGGTGATACATAGCTTTCTGTGGGTTACAACCACTGGAAAGGAACTGCTGAATCCTAGGTTTGGGAGAGCGGAGTGAAGAGGTCCCGGGACCTCCCCGGATGAGGTAGCACCTGAATGCTCCTTTGCTAAGAGGCAGAAAGGCAGAGGCTGTTACCCGAATTTGCAGTGGGGGAGCACAAGCCCTCCACAGGTTAAGAGACTGGCTGGGAACTGTAGCCCCACCCACTGGCAGATGTGTGAGTAGAATCCAGATGTTCCAGGTGTCCTGGCCCACGGCTACCTCCTGACTCACAGCCCAAACCTCTCCGGCCTGCACCCCAGAACAAAGGGGGCTGTGTCAAAGGAGCCACTTCCGAAGGGCAGGGATGTTTTCATCCCCCTTAGCTGGAATCTCTCTGGAGTGGAAGGACCAGTCTAGGGCTTTCCTACATCACACCAGGCCCAAGTCAGAGCTCTTTCTGCAGTGCCCCATTGGCTTAGGGGACCCTGAATGTCATGGTGGGGGTGGGGGTGGAGATGGGGCTTCGATGAGCCAGCTTGTTCCCAGCCCGAGTCCCATGGAGGTGTCCTTTCAGGGAGGGGGGCCTGCAGATGTCACCAGGCACCAGGAATTGCTCTCACTTTATTGTGTCACGTTATACAAGGATATGGGGCAGGTGATTCTGGGGGCCTATAACCCAATGGTGGGAAGTTCCTTATCAGGGTTGTCTAATTTGACCAGTATGAGCAGGTAAGAGGTTCCTGCTGCCCATGGCTCATGGATTTTATCGGCCTCCAGAGTCATTCTGGAATTCTCTTTGTTTTTTTTAATTAATTAAACGTTTTTTTGGCAATAATCATGATTGAACCTAGGGCTTTTGCACTGAGCTCAGCCCTTTTGTTTTGCTAAATTTCCCAAGCTGGGTTTGAATTTAGGATCCTCCTGCCTCAGCCTCCCATAGTGTTAGGATTCCAAGCTCCATTCTGTTGATCTTCCCGGCCCACTCCATGCTCCTTTTTCTCCACAAAGTCTCCCTCAGCTTCCTTCCTTCTTCCTTCCTTCCTTTCTTCCTTTCTTCCTTTCTTCCTTCTATTCTTTGACACGTTTTTCTTGTTGATATGACCTCAGGCCTCCTGTTAGATCCACCCTTCCTACAGCAAGGAGCAAGGGCCATCTCTCCACCAGCCAGAGCTCAGGGGTAGAAGCCACATGGGGACAGAGGGTGACTAGGTGGGAACAACTTGGGCTCTTTGGTCCCCAGCTGATGGTGGTTCCTGTGATAGCAGGTGCTGGTCCTTAGGAGGAGGGCGGGGATTGTTAGTCTCCCAGGGTGAGAGCCAGTGGGTCAGGTCTTCACCAGCTGGGCGATCTTAAACTATCACCTCCTATTTCCCCTTTCCACCTCCCCTTCCCTTACCCAGCCTCTTCCTCCTGTGCTCTCCCGGTTTTCCCTCTACTCTTCCCTCCTCTTTTCTCTCTTCCTCTCTATCGTATTGTCCTTTCTTTGTGGGAGACCTCAGCCCTCCATCAAGGGACAGATTGGTTCAGGCAATGGACCTCGGTCTCCCTCCTTCCAGATTGGTGCTGCCCACTCCAGTATTCTGTGATGTGGGGACGCTGTCCCCTTTACCAATGTCCCATGGAGCAGAGTCTGGCCAACACTGCTAATGGAGCCAGGGCTACTGAGGAGCAGAATTAGAATAACAGTTTAACTTTAATGGGTTGAAATGGTAACAGTCACTTATGACTGGCTGCTACTCCACTGGACCTCAGAGCTCTAGGCAGCACTAAACACTGGACTCCTGGGAGATCGCTAGGCTGCCCACACCCTGTCCAGGCCCTGCCCCTTCCCCCAGCCAGCCTCCTGGTCCAGGACCATGAGAGGACACAGAAGTCTGGGTTTGGCCTTGGAGTTGGGTGACCTTGGACAAGTAACTTGCTCTGTGGGCCTCTGTGGCCTCTTCTGTAAAACAATAAGGATAATATTTTGCAAGCCTCAAAGTTTCTTCCCAGGCCCTCATTTCTCTCAGCAGGAGCCTGCTACGATCAGATTTGGGCGAGTCTGAATGAGCAGCAGGGCAGACAGGGTACACCTATGCATGAGTGTGTGCACACGTGTGTGTGCGAGGGGGGTTACTAGAGGCAGCAGTGGATCTTAATTTTCTAGAGGCTCCTGATTTTCTGCCCAACCTTACCTTGCTGAGCAGTGGGGGCCTAGGAAAAGGGTTAAAGGCTGCAGCGTTAGTGGGAAGGCCGTGGTCTGACTCTGCTCCTGGCAGGCATCTGGCCCGGGCTGTTCCAACGGTGCCCAGACTTCCTCTTTGGCCATAAAAGTCTCCCGGAAAGCCTTCTCCCCAGGGCCCAGGGGCGTTCTCAGGGAATGTGTGAGTGCACGCATGGACTCCTGAAGAGCCATGGCCGGTGTAGGGGGGCACGTCTGTCCTGCCTGGGTGAAGGGAGGAGGGGAGGCTGGGCTGAGCCAGGACTCAAGCCCAGCTTACGCAATGCTAAGGCTCTTAGTGACTTGAACAACGATGCACACGCGCATGAGTTTGCACACATGCGCACACATACACACACTTCTTGTAAAGAGAGACTTGAGGGAAAGGAATCTACCTTTGCTGCGTTCCCCTCCGGGGTGTAAGCCTCTGCCTGCAGAAGAGTGCCCCAAATCTGGAAACAGGAGGGGGAAAGAGGAGGGGGATCCCTAAGAGAGGGCTTCTCTCAGCCTGCCTGGGTGTGGCCTGGCTCTGAGCCAAGGGCTGGGGTTCCATGGCCCCTGACAGGAGCACTAGGGCCAGGGGAGAGAAGCCCAGCAGCCAGTAACTGATGGAACAAAGCCATGGTGTAAGAACAGAGGCTGCGGTCTCTTCCTGCCCCGGAAGATGCACAAGCCTCAGGGATCCTGGGTCACAGAACCCGCCTGGCAGTGTTGCATCAGAGTGAAACCTGTGCTAGGTGCCTTGGGGGAGAGGGCAACGAGGGCTCAGGAGCCTCATTTTCCAAACTTGAGGTGCTCAAGGCCAAGTGCGTGGCCTCCACCGCTCTTCTCCTCCGACCCACGCTCTTTTGCAGGGGACTGCACACGGATGGAGGTGGTCTCTGGCGGAAGCCAGGGAAGAATGGGGGCGTGAGTCAAAGGTCACCAGGCTTTCATCAGCCCTGAGTCAGAGGGAGGGCAGGGAGGAGGGTGAGAACAACTTCAGACAGTGTTGGGGTTCCCCAGGACCAAGAGCATCCAGGGAACAGAGAGCCATCCTGGAAGCTATGAGGCTCGCCTCATGCATTGCTCTCCCCAGGAGAGTAGGGGAGTTTACCACCAGGCTTAATGCATTAGCAGTAGAGCTGCCTGGGGGCAGGGAGCTGGCCCAGTGGGTCCCTTGGGCCCATTCTCCACAGAGGCCTCACCACATCGATGATTCTTTGCCCTATGGATCCAGATTAGTCCGCTGAGAGTTTGGGTGCTTCCACTATTGGGACTCAGAGAGTGGCAGACAGTCTGGGCTCAGGGGACCTAGATAGATTTGGGTATAGGAGGGTGTGTCCACAAGGCCTTGTCTGCACTGGCTCTAAGGTTTTTGCTTCCAGGAAGTAGGGAAGAACAGGGATGGGTTTGGGGTTATGCCGGGTCTTGGAAAGGAAGTCTTGGGGTATGCTCCTCCTTATCCTAGCTGACGTACCTCACTTCCCTCCTTGCAATGATTGGGACCTGAGGTCTGGCTGGTTGACTCCTGCTCCTCCTGTCTCTCAGGGACTCTCTGTAGCTCTGTGTGCTTGCTAGTTAGTTGAAAGCAAGAGTTCCCATCCCTGCCATGTCTCCCTGGACAGAGATGTTGCCAGGGCACAGCCAGCCAGCTGGATCAACTCTCTGGGACAGTCCCCATTCAGTCTGTCTGAACATTGCCTCTTCCCGCTGCCTTTGAACAGACTCCTGCCCCGGCGGGACACTGCCAAGGCCACTCCCGCATGGGTCAGAGCAGCAAATTCAGGGTCACAGCACCTGTAAGACCAGGTGCAGGCAGCAGGGTGGTTCTAGAAGCCAGCTCTCCTGATTCCTAGCTTGAGAGTATTTATAATAAGTTAATGCTTTCACTTTTCTAGGGCTTTGGGTATGCATGGGACTGGGAAAAATATATCTAGCACATATTTTTTTCTTCTTCCAAAGCCAAGGTGGACAGTCCTGGGCATGCGGTTTGCACTTAATAAATGCTTGTTGACTGATTTGTTACACAGGGCAACTCCTGTCTCAGCTTCACTGTTCTCACGGTCATCGTCCTTTCTGGGAATGGCCGGTGAGAAAGCAGGATGCCTGGTACTGCCCACCCCCAGTCCCCAGGGCCATACTTCGCTTCTCTTAGCCTCTCCCAGCACTAAGACCTAAGCAAAGGAGGACGTCTCTGAGTGCAGCCACTCTGATTAACTGTTAGAGAAATAAACAAGATGTTATTGTGCCGAGGGGAGAGGAGTTACATCAAAAGTACCTCGGAAAGGAAGAAAGCCAGTTTTTTTTTTCTAATATGAGATACATGGATGGGAGAGAGGGGGGAAAAGTGCCTGGGTAATTAACTTAATAGGTTTCTTAAAGAATGCCCTTGTGAGTGATGTTCAACACATTCAAGTGTTGACAAGAAGGCATTGAACTCGACACCCACACAGCGGGCAGAAGCACGCTCTCGGCTCCAACACACCTTCTTTGTCTGAAACTTGTAGTAAAACCCAGTGCTGGGTTGTGAAATCTGCCCCAGAGAGTCCATGCAGCAGGGGCTCCAAGGTCAAGCCCCCTTGCCTCTAGGTAGGATTGGGTGGACCAGGGGCCACCCTAGACTAAGATGCCATGAATAGGACAGCAGATGGACTCAAAATCCTAGGGCTACTCCTGAACTTGCCTGTTACTCTTGCAGGGTAGGTGTCAGAATGAAGCCTGCTTCCTTCCTTTGAGCTCCAGCTGCCAGGGAGAGTAAGGGTCTGATACCCAGAACAACAGCGAGGCCCCCTGGACCTTCCCTATCTTGAGGAACTAGGGGAGGATTCCAGGTAAACATGTGAAAGTGCATTTTCCTTTTCTCAGAAATCTGCAGTGGGGCGAGGAGCCCCCAGCCCTTATGGGCTGGTGGAACAGGAGGTTTACCTTGTAGCAGGGAAGAGGCGTGTGTTGTGGGTGTGTGTGTATTTTATTTAAAGAATACTTGGGTTGCTCTTGATTGAAGCCCCAGGAAGATAAATCACTTGACTCCAGAACACAGAGAAGCTTCTGCCAAGCACATGCCTCCGAGGCCCTGGACGAGGACGTGCCGTTTGCTTATCAGCCCGCCCTTCTGCTCATCTGTCATCCAACCCTCCTGTCATCGGCCATCCCCTCACCATCCATCCTCTTTCTGTGACATTAGGTTCAGATTTATCAGATCAGAAATTTCAGGCTGGGACCTGAATGGCAGGGACTCTATCACGATAATGGTGGCCAGATTTGTGAAATGGAAACAAAGGTGACATAAATGCCTTTGTGAAAGAACCTTTCTTGGATACGTAAAACAATACTTTCAAAACAAAATAATCAAAGTCTGTATTTGCCTGGCCACCCAGGGGCGGCTCAAAAACCTGAATTGACCTCAATGGTTAATGGGTTTCCAGCCTGGCAGGAAAAACCAGCACTGCCCCTCATGGAGTCAGACGGGGAGGGTGCGTGTGTCTGCGTGTTTGGGGGGGGGTGCAGTGACTGGAATTACTTATCACTTGCAGGTGGCGGTGCAGGAAGGCATGTCCCTGTGCCTCTGGAAAGCATGGGCATGAGCTCCTGCTCCAGACACTCATTTTCACCCAACAAAGTCAGTTCTCATCCAGGCAAGGCCACTGATCAGGAGGTGTGGGGTTCTGGGGGATCGCACACCCTTTCAAGGGTCTTGTGAGTCTAGGAAGGGGAATGATTTGCCGTCTTTCAGCCTTGCTCCCAAGGCATTAGGTCGTGCTACTGAGGAAGAGGCCCTCTGAGTAGGGGCTGCTGGTTAATTTCACACTCCGATTTCTCATTTCCTCCACGACTCTGTCTCTGCTCTCCGCATTGCTGCATCTCACCTTTTCCTGATCGCCCACGTGGTTGGTGCTTCCTAACTGCAAACTGGAAAGGTTCATCAGCTTCCCCGATTGCCTGTTTGACCCAAGTGTGTACCAGGCCAGGACGCTGGCAGCCCAGCTCAGCAGGCACCCCTTGAGCGCCTCTTGCTACAGGAGGACAAAAAAGCGCAGTTGCAAGTTCTGTCCTTGAGGGGCGGCCCTCCCACAGGAAGTGCAGGGCAGCCTTCGTGGTCCCTGAGGTCCTAGAGAGGGGATGCTCTGTGCTTAGGGTCCAGGAGGGAGCTGTAAGCACCCCAGAACAAGCAAGGTTCAGAGACACGTCAACTCCTCCCAGCAGCAGGATGGTGGGAGCCCCACATCCTTCCGTAAGGAGTCCACAATCAGGGTGCCACATCTTTCTGCACTGAACTCTCTTTGAAAGTGATTCTTTGCTTCCCTCAAGGCACCTGGCGTGAGTGATGAAGCCAGATCAGCGATACTGTGGGTGTGTTTTGTGAGGACGAAGGACGCTGGGAGGACTTCAGAGCCCCGCAGCCCCTGAGCAGCGGCCAAGAGACGAAGGTCGAGGTCCAAGGCACAGCCCTCCAGAGCGGCCCAAGGGAAGACGCCACCTTATTGAAGTCCTTCCCAGGCCACAGCTCCTTGCCCGGGAGTGGGAAGGGCAGAAGCTGAGGTTCCGTGCTTTGCTATGCCGGTGGCCGCTTCGACACTGGCTTTTGGACTGAGACAAAAAGTCTATGGACTAGACTTCCCCACCCCTGCGTGGGAGGTGTGAGGGGCTGGAGCAGGCAGGCAGGAAGTGAGCGCAGATGGGCTGCTGGGCCAGCTGTGTAGGGAACAGAGCACATCTGTCTGGGTGTGAGTCTGCGGGGCCCCTCCCACAACCTCTACCCAAGTCTACACGTTCAGGGTGTGGGCTAGGTTTGGGTCCCAGATGGAGAAAATGATGGGAAAGGAAAGTCTGAAGATAGAGGATGGGGCTGGGGCTGGGGGTTGCTCGTAGGGAATTTTCAGATGGAAAAATCTCTGGGTTATGGGAGAGACCAAAGACAAAGCACAAGTTTGTTGAGTGAATAAGTGATTTCATGGCCTAAACTCATACAAGGTTTCCTATTTCATTCCTTAATTTTCTCTAATTGGCTCCAAATGTTGCTGGGAAAGCTTATCCTGAGTAGACACCTGGGAGAGATCTTTGGGAGATAGAAGCCGAATCAGACTTTTCATCAGGAATTTGCCTGCAGGCGGGGGTGGGGTATAAGGTAAGTAAGGCTCTTGCTGTTTTCCCGGAGGCTGAGCAGAGAGGAGGCTCATTGTCCTAGACACTGGCTTGGTATCCTGGCCATTTGTGTTGTCTCCTCGGGACAGTCACTGTTCCCTCTGTGCAGAGCTGTCACCTGTCTGGCATGGGAGCCAGAGAGGCAGGAAGTATGGATCACACAGACCTCGGCAAGTTGAGAGGCTGACAGATTCTCCACACACTATCTCCATCACCCCTCTCTGGTCTTCGTAGTGTAACAAAAGGAGGTGAGACCTTGAGTCGCTGCTCAGCTCTTCGGCCTGAATGAATCATTTCTCCTTTCTGGGCCTCAGTGTTCTCATCTGGAAAGTGGGAAGGCTGGACCAGCCACTCTTGGAGGGCCCTTCCGGCTCTTCCCACTCAGGAATTTGGTAGCCTGGTGAGTTAGGGGCGTGGCCTCTGGTGGGCATCACTGAGTGCCAAGCACCTGGGCTGGGGCCATGCTCTCCTCAAGGCTTGAGAAAGGGAAGAGAGCCCAAGACACCTCTGCCCCTCTCAGTGACTGCTGGGCTGCCCTGCATGCCGCAATGGTGACTCTTCCTGAATGATGAGGTCAGAGGGATCCTTACATGTTTCTCAAGCTCTCACCGCTGGTTTTCTATCATCCGGTATATGCAGCAGAAGCCAATAGGCATTAGGGAAAACTGAAGCCCCTGGCATCTGGGGCCAAACTAGGACACACATCATCTTCTTTAGCCACGCCTCCATCATCGTCATCCTCATCATCAATATTGTTAAACACTGATGTGCAGCAGGGTGAGTGTATAAGCAAGAAAATCTGGCCACAAGACACTGGCTCCATCCCGGGCAACTCTTGGTGGAAGCTGGTTGGTGACACCGACCTCTGCGTAGAGGTCAAACCTGACCTTGGCGGGAAGTGGAGTTGGTGGCTCAGAGTGCCCGTATCTGCCTGTATGGGCCTGGAAGCCCAGGCCACTGCCTTCCTCATCTTTGTAGCATCAACAATGCCTTGACCAGAGCACAGCGAAAGGTGTCCCCACGGTGCTTCCCGGGGGGGAGTTATTGTCACGATGGATTACAGTATAGTTGGCAGGGACAGTGGGCCTGGGAGTGCTTGTGGTGCTACTGAGCTGCCAGCAGCTGAGAACCATTTAACTCCTTGTCTGGGGCATCTTCCGGGCTAACGCCTAGAGCTGTTGCAAGGCTAGCGCTGGATCGCATGGGAGGCAAGTGGCCTACTGCAGGAGGTGAGCTGCTGGCGCCTCCTACTGGCCCTGCAGAATCAGGCCTGGGGAGGGCCAGTGCTGGAACCTTAGCCCTTGGGCTCTGGGAATGTGACCCTCCCTGCCCGAGACCTGGAGAGCCCCAGCTCCTGGAGAGCCAACTGAAGAGAGGGAGGCTGTTATGTAACCGGTTTAACTCCTCGTCAAAACTGGTGACTAATTCAGACAGTCTTGGCCAGATTGGCTTGGCAGTTTTGCTATGAGTGGCACGGAGGCCTTGGCTGGTCTGTGGCTGGTTCTCACACCCTCTGCTGGATGGATCTCTTAGCTTCCTGGCTGGCCTTAGCTCCCTTAAACTCAGCTGCTATCCCATGACCACCTGGATCAGCTTGGTCGGTGAGGCAGGCCTTTTCCATGTGGGTCCAAGCCCCACCTTTGCATCCCTTCTTGCGGTGCAAAAAATGGCCAGAGGGAGAGAGCTCATGTGTGTCTGTCCCAAGGCCTGGGGACTATTTGCAAGAGGAGCGCAAGAAGCAATCAGCACTGCTCAAGAGGAAAGGTGTCCCTGAAGTACATGGTCACCACAGTGTCTGACCTAGGGTCCCTGGGCTTTCCAGTGTGGAAAGCCCTGTGGTCACTGCCTCAGGGTCCGCTTTTCTTGTTCAGAAGGCAGTTAGTTCATGGGCCACTAAGCCCTTCTGTCCGGCAGAAGGTTGTCCTAAGGGAAAGGGTGCATGGTCAGTGTTTGTGAGGTGTCCCCATGAGAGGACAGACCCATGACAATCATCATAGTGAGTGTCCGTGTTGTGCCAGGCATTGTTATTAGCCCAACACCCTCTGTGTTTGGAACTGTTCCATTTTGTAGACGAGGGAGCTGAGACTAAAAGCAGTTGAGGGGTTGTCAAAGCTGATAAGCGGCTGAGGAAGGATTTGAACTCACAGCTCAGAGACTTGGAAGCCCAAGTTGGCTGTGACACATGCCTTCCTGCCATGTTCCCAGCGCTGGCTCTGAGGCCCTTCAAACACTCTCACATCTCAGTGAATTCATGGCAACTGCCCAACCAGCCCCAGAAGATAATGCGGCCTTGTGCGTCTCCTGCTGCTTCCTTCCGCCAAGCAGCTCACAGACATGACCTCATTCGCTCTCCCAGATCTCATGCTAGGGCCGGGGAGGGGTGGGGAATCCCTCACTCTGCTCCCAGGGAGGAAGGAGAGGCACAGAGAGGCTTGGGGACCACCACTGGTCACACAGCCAGCAGGCTGGGGAGCTGCCACTGGAACCAGGCTTCTCTACCCTCTAGGGCGGTTTCAGAGCTTGTGGGTGGGAGCCAAGATCACCCTTCCAGATCCAGCACATTGGGGTGCTCCTCTTAGGGGTGACTCAGTGACTGAAACAGGTCCAAGAGCACTGGGCATGTGTTGAAAAAGGAAACTGGAGATGCACTGATGGATCCATATGAGAAGGAAGGGTATGCAGGGATGAGGGCTTGTCACCACCCTACCATGGCTGCCCTCATACCTGATCACCTGGGCCCTTCCCTGGGCTGTTCATGGCCTCTCTGTGTCCCAGCTTCTCTTGCCAGAGGGCCTGGAGGTCAGAGCCAGCCTGGTAGGATGGAAAGAATCTGAGAAGATGCCCACCAGACACCCTATGTTAGTCATTTCACCTCTCAGCATTTCCATCTTTCATTCAAAGCCCGAGAGGCTGACTCCAGGAAGGAGACGTGGCATGTGAAAGATTTCATCATCAGACAAGGATGAATTTGCTGGTGTCCTTTAGCCCCATCTTCTGTGTACCAGACACATTTTTGAACATGCTTTGAACTGATGGGTTGCTAGGAGTGGAGCAATGGCCATGGACGTATGTCTGTCTTTCCTGCTGTGACTTTTCCACTTGGTCCCCTGGGCTGTCTCTGTGATGGCAAACTTTCTGGACAGGTCCAGGTAGATGCTTGGGGCTCAGTGCAACACATCTAGTGTTAGTCCCATGTCCTTTGTGTGCTTCTCTTTTATAGCCCTTGACAATGGGTTAGCTCACAAGCCGTATGAACACAGGCCTCTTTGGCCTGCAGGCCTCTGTTACCTCATATAGAGGTGGCTGGGAGGTTGGACATAGGAAAGTCCTAGAACCCCAGTGTTGCTTAACCATATGCCTTTGGATCCCTCATTTGGCCTCCCCAGACTTAATCGCCTGCTTTATGATGGTTAATGTGGGTCCAAGTCAGTGCTTTGCATTAATAATGAAAGGGACCCCATGCTGAGCACTGTCTGGGAACAAGGGGCTGCTTGTGGTCTGTGTCCCTGTGTGCCCATCTTCCTGTCCGGCCGGGGCCAGGCCCTCGCTCCATGGCTAACAATGCAGCAGAGGTGGCCGCTGCTCTCCAACACCCCACTGCCTCCTCTGAGGCTGGCTGTGCTGTGAGGTCGGGATTAGGAAGGGTGCCCAGGCTTGGGGTGCTCTGAGATCTTGACTCTTCCTTTGGAGAGATAAAGGAGAAGTGATGGTTCCCTGGCTGCCAGAAGACCCCACTGTCACCCAGCCTGTGCCAATTTATGGTTCATTCTGAAGGGCTCCACTGGGACCAGCCTCCCAGGCTGTCACCAGCAGTGTGACTCATTGCCAAAGGGCAATGTCTGAACAGTTGCCAAATACCGTGCTCATCTCTGCACCCCCTTACCCTAACGTTGTGTTCTTCTATCTGGAAAGCCCTTCCACCACTTCTTTAGCTGCAGCAGACTGCTTAGTCCTTTAGAACACAGCTCAAAAGTCATCTCCGCTGGGAAGCTTTCCAAGACTACCTAGGCATGGGTAGTGGCTCCCTGTTCTACCTTCAGGAACACTCTCTGTCTCTGTCTCTGTCTCTGTCTCTCTCTCTCTCTCTCTCTCTCTCTCCTTTCCCACCCCTCTGGTGTGGGATTGGAACCCGACCTTGCACACCCGAGGCAAGTCCTCTATACCCTCAGCCCTACCTTTAGACACTTTGGTTGGTCCTGCTGTTGTACTGTTTAGGAGTAAAGGTTAGTTGGACACCGAGCACTAATTCACTAAGCCTTGGTCTAGGCATTTTATTGCATTATCTCACTTACTATTGACAAATATGTGAGGAGATGTTCTTATCTCCATTACAGACAGGGAAACTGAGGCTTGGGGCAGCTAAATAACCAGCCAGGGTTCCTTAGCTGTTAAGTGATCAGGCTGAAATCTGAATCCAGACCATTTGACTCCAGCACTCATCTTCCTCCTCATGAAATTATATTGCTTCCCCTACATTACTTATAATTGCCCTGGATCGTAATTACAAATTTATGGGCCCATAAATGTCTCATGAACAGAGACCACGACTCATGCATTTCTGCTGCCCTAGAACATGGTACACAGTAAATACACATAGTAGGTGCTCAATGGATGATCATGAAATCAGTGTTGAATAAAAGGCTTTAGGAGCTGATGTCCCTGAGGAACGTGGGGTGCCTGAGAATGGACGCGGAGGCCAGCTAAATGGAGACGATGCCACCCTTCCAGGGGAGGGAGCCCTTGCAGAGCCCAGCTGTGTCGTACTAGCAGCCCAGCAATAGCAACAGGATCCAGGATGGTGTCCTGACCTCCTACTTGGGAAGCATCTCCAGCACTCTAGGAAGTGCCTCACACGCCGCATTCTAAATCCGCAATAAAGGAACCCAGTGCGAGTCGGAGGTGGCTCATACTGGAAGAACCAACGCCCCGACCTTGTAGGACGGACCTTAGCAAAGATGCGCCCTGAAGGCAGGCCTGGACCATGTGACCTTGAAAACGACTCTGACCCTTGCAGGTCTTTGTCCTCTCTAATGCTATGCAGATTTTAAGGTGAAAGCAGGGATGTGCAACTGGTCTCTGATCTCTTACTTACGCTCTCTGCTGGCAGGAGGTGGGCTCCTGCCTGGCCCTGAAGCCTAGAGAGCTTGTGAGGTCTCCCTCCCTGGACCGAGGACACAGGTGACATTTCTCCCACAGCTGGACCTGTCCCTGGGAGCTGTCGGGTGGCATGTGGGGGACACCGCTAGCATTATTCACAGCCCTCTCTGGGGGTGGGGGCAGTGGTGCCCCTGAAGCCAACCGGAAAGCACACTGCTGTCCGGGAAGCGGCCCATGGCATGTGTGGTTTGCAGACATGGCGGGGTGAGGCTGCGGGGAGGAGGGAGGCGCGGAGAGAGAAGACCCCCCTGCAAGCTGCATTCATACAAAATGCATTTCCCAACGTATCCCTCTGGCCTGTCGAGGCCCTTCTGCTCACTGCTCTGTTTATACATGATAGACAACTAATTAACAGCCGAACCTCTTGAAAGGTCTTTTCAGAGGTAATGTTCTGACAGATTATGTCAGCAAGGAGCACTGATTTGTCTAAGCATGGATCACATTGTTTCAGAGTGAATGAGGTGAATATTAAACTGCTTTAAATGTACTCTTCATAAAGTACTAATTACACACTCCCAAGGGAGAACAGCCAAGGAATACTAAACAGCAGAGAAGTCAACAGAGGGTTCTTTTTATAGTATGTTGCTGGGCTCTGTGTTTTTCTGTCTCCTTTCTTGCTCTCTCTCTCTCTCTCTCTCTCTCTTTTTACAGTAAAATCACAGCACGCTAAAGAATACACATTTATAGCACAATGCTTCTCATCTAATTATATGGCAATCATTAGTTTTAAGCTGGATGCATTATATTTTCTTTGATATATTATGCCTAAGGCATAACTCTGCATTTATTGCTGCTACTGGCAGATTTTAGTCCCCTACCCCCCCTTTTCCAAACCCAAAGTCTTCTCTATCTCCCACTCTTCACCAAATTATTTAACCCCACTGTTAGTTTTCTTATTGTCTCAAAGAAAAAAATTACAATTTAAATAAGCAAAAAGGGGGGAAACAACACACCCTTTTTTAATTTAAAGAAAACACACACACACACACACACACACACACACACGGAAATCGTGTGTGTTATAGGAAGCTGTGCGGTTTTTTTTTTTAATATTAACTAGGTGGTGTCCTGAATATACAATCTCTATTTCCCACCCCAGCAAAATTCCTTTGCAGTGAATCCTAGCAGATCACACTGAATTCCCACTTGGTTAAGCCTCATTGTCCCTCAGGGAGAAGGGATATTTATACGTAAATATATATCTATATATCTATAAAGCAACACAGGGGCAGAAGGCCACGTGCTAGGGGCATTTCTGCAAAATGCCTATCTGCAGATGTTGCCAGAATTCTGCTCCCTTAGTTTTTCTGGGTCTTTGTGACAATCACCTTTGTTCCTGGTAGAGGAAAAGCAAAGTCAATGTCGAGGTGCCCTAGATTCTTAGATTTTCAGTCCTACAGGAGGAAATGGCTAAGTTCCATGGGGAAGGGTGAGCTGGCATTGATCCACCTGGTTTCATGCTGCACATTTCTCTAGCGACCATGCCACTAAAGATGAAAAAGATGGCGGAGGCCAGAGAGGTAGAATTACTGCTGCGCAGGGAACCGAGCTGGGTGTCTCCTATGGTCTTCCTTTTCCTCTTCTACAACACAACTAGGAACTGTGGGATGCTGGAGTTGAAGGGAGTAGAGATTTTCTTTGCTCTCAGTTTTACAGTTGGGGAACCTTGGCCAAGAGGGACTGTGTACATCACTTAATGTCACACGGCTACCTGCAGTAAGGCTGGACCCCAGGCTCCTGACTGCCAGGTCAGTGTCCACTTCGAACAGAATGGTCCCAAGCAACTCTTCCTTCAGCAGAACAACCATGGGCAAAGGAACAAAGCAGTAAGAGTTGCTCATTCATTTGCTGCCGAGTCCCTGTGCCAATGTCCACAATAAAGACTTGAGCCTTCCTGGTTCTGGGTCCCCTCTTGTGGTGGTCCAGTCCTCACCGCATAGCTCCCATGGTTGGAAGGGTTTAAGGGCAGTGAATGCTGGAGCTAGCAGGCCTGGCCTCATATCTCATACCGCCGCCTGCCACTGCCTGACCTCGGATAAGGGACTTCATGTGTCTTTGCTTCTGCTTCTTCCTCGGCTGAGAATGGGGATATTACGAGTACCTGCCTCACAGGATTAGCCAGCACCATTGCCAGAAAGCTCATGCCTTCTCTGGAGCTCTGTCCCTGTGCACAGTTACCAGGAAAGAACGATCTTCCCCCAACAACTACCATGGCTATAATTCTGCGTGGAGCCCCATGGAACAAGATGAACTTTTCTCCTATCTGAGAACTGTCAACCCTTTCATTCATTTCATTCACCACACAGCTTTCATCAGGTGATTTCTACGTGCCAGGGTCACTCCTGCACTCAAGGAGTTCACATCTGAAGGAACTTATCACTTCGCTTCGGAGTTCTTCCCCAAGGGAAAAGAAAAAAAAATGGCAGCGAATCTGAGCTTCCATTAAGCTGCTGTACAGTACTCATGACTCTTGGGTTGGAGAGGGTTCAGTTGAGTCTAAAACACACGCGCACACACACACGCACACACGGACTCCATCCTGGGTCATCTGACCAGGCTGCCTTTGTTCCCATCCATGTCTCTGGGATTCTCTCTTCTCCCTATACTTCTGAGCTGTGACCTCAAGCCCAGGCTGCTCCCTTCTGAGCTGCTGCCGGGTGTACCACAGGCTGCCTGATTTGCGAATCCACCAGAAGCACTGAGTTAGCTGACAGTCCCATTGTCCACCATGACCTAACCTGAGCACTGGGACTGGCTTCCTAGGACTGTGATCAGTGTCGTTCCTGGGGACCCTGAGCATCAAAGGGATCCATGTCTGGGGTTTAATGCTCTGTGGTTGTTGTGTTTGAGTTTCTAGTACTTTCATCTCTGAATCTGTTTTGTAAGTGAGAGCTGATGGAATAGTGGTGCATGCGATGGGGCCCTGAAGCCTGGTCCCACCCACCCTGTGGTTGCTGCTTTCCTCTCAGGGGAAGCCTGGGCCCAGGTGCAGAGTGGGCATCAGACAAATATTTGATGTGTTTTGGAGTGGGACAATTGCCTTTGTTCCTAGTGATGACTCTTACCCACCCCCAATCCAGGGACCAAGCACATCTCCACATGGAGGTTGTGATCCTTAGGGATGCTCCTGGCCCTGAGGGTGGGGAGAGTGGACTGACTTCCCCTGCCCTGGGCACACCCCATTTCCTTGTCATATCGAAGCATACTGCTGGACGGACCTGCAAGGATTTAGCTGAGAGCGTCCCCCTCACTGCCCTTCCCTCCCGTAGCCACTTGATTCTTGGTCCTTTCTCAGGAACATCTTTTTCCGGGATGAGTGTAGCCCCACATAAGCCCACATCTGGACTACTGTCCCTACTGCTGAGGCATCGCTAGCATCTGCTCTCTTATCTGCCCTTGGCTGCTGCCGCCAAAGCTGGCATCACAGGAAACAAATGGGACCCGGTCACTCTCTCATTGAGACCTATTCCATAGGTTCCCTCCCCTGAAGCATGGTCGTACATCTCTTGTTTTCTAGATCCTGAGGACGTGACCGTGTCTCACACAGTTTGTGATGTCAGCCTAACACAGTGCCTGGCACACACTGATTCCCTGTTATGAGTTTGGTGACCCATGCAACCAAGACCCTTAGTATTTAGGGCCCAAGGGAGTGGAGACATCGTGGTGAAATCGTGGAAGGTGTGGGTCCTGTGTTGGCAGGCAGGAGCTCCTGCCAAGGGGCAGCAGCAGAGCTAGACAGGCAGCCCCTTGGCCTCATTGGGTGGAAATTAAACACATTTTCCTCCTTATCGAGCCCTTACATCCTCTGGCAACCTCACGCTACCACATTTCTAGCCACGCTGGGTACTGTGAGGCCATCTGGTGACAGGGACGCGATGGTCTCAGGGTTGGCCACACCTGGCCATACATATCCATAAGACTCGGGCAGTGAAATCCATGCATAGGTAATGAGCACCCAGTGGACGTCACACACAGCGGAACATGCCGGCCACCAGACAGCTACGGTTCCTGCCTCCATGGAAGCTGCAGCCTCGTGGTGATATACCTAACTCTAAGCATGACTTTCTCATCTCCATAAGGGGCTTGGGGGACCCCTCACACAAGTTTCTGCAGGGACTGAAATATCACACATAAGGTGTTGGAGCCAAAATAAACCTCTTCTCCTTTAAATTCCAGTGTCTGGTGTTTTGTCCCAGTGAAAAGTGCCTGCCCAGTGAAAGCAGTGATGCTGCTCCTTTTTTCTCTCCCTAACACTTCGCTCTGTGCCCCAAGGTATCACTTTCATCCTCAGTGTGGCTTCTCTGTCTTCACTCACAGACACTCGGGGCTTTCTGCCCCCTCGTGAGTCACGACATGAGCTTTGGAGGAGATGAAGCTGGCTTCGAGCACCTCTGCCCCCCGATGGTCGTGTGGGCTTAGGCTGGTTCTGTGACCTCCCCGTGCCTCAGTTTCTTCATGTGCAAAGCAGGGATAACAATCCCGCGCTCCTCAGTGTGTGGTGGGGATGGAGAGAGGGCTGCACAAGGGCAAGGGTGTGACACAGGCGTTTCGGTTCCTCTGTAAGTCACGCTAAGGGCACCGTGGACTAAACAGATTCTCTCTCCATGCAATTAAAAGGGGGCTGCTTTTTGCAGTGCAATTAAATGACTGTGGTGAGACTTGCATGGAGGCAGCGGGGTGGAGGGAAGAGGTATTTCAGGGGCAGGAAGTGGCCTTCCTTTACTTCTGAAATCACACCCCTGAGACTAGCAGTTTTCAGCTTCAAAGCTGTGACACACTGGTGTGGGACTAGCAGTTGTGAGATGTATCACAGATAAAGATGTTACTAATAATAAAGTGCTGCCGTTTTCGAATAATCCCCCCCCCTTATTTTTTTTCTCTTGGAAATGAGAGGGAATTCAAGGTTATCCCTGCAATGTTGTCAGACCTGCTGTCATCCTCATGTGACTTCTGCAGGGCGGAAGAGGTGTAGGACCCTGGAGTTGAGCCCCGCAGTGTGGATATGCCTGGCCCCAAGGTCACAGATGGCCAGGAGAGAAAATCACAGTTGACATCCTCCAACTGAGACACAGACGTGAGAGCCTGTGAGAGACCAAAGGACAGCAGCACGTGGCACAGGAGAGAAGGGAGTGAATGGCTGCTTCCCACAGCCATTCCGCTGACTCTGGAGGCAGAAGACCATGACACAAATCACCATCTGCCACCTGATGCCATTTACATGGTGTTAAGAACATGTCTAATCAGTGGCGACAGCAGTCTAAATAATGTCCCCATTGTTGGAGGTGTGGAGGTGGGAGAGAAGCATGTGGGGCCTCCTGGGGTACTGAAAATTTATAGTTTGATCTGTGGTGATTCCACAGGTAAAAAGCTATACAGGAATTCACTTGAGGTCTGTGTCTTTGGCATATGCATTTGTAACTTTATAAAAAGTATTTGAAAGCCACTGTGGAATTCTAGTCATATACTGGCAAGGGGTTTTCTGACAGCACCTGTTGGAAGGTCCCCAAATACTCTAGGGCCTTAGACAGGGATAGTGGGGTGATGATGCTAGTTCAGGTCTCCTGGGCGCTCTGGGGTCCCCAGCAGGCTTGGTTTGCCCTGCAGGGACTGCCCTGAGCTCTTTTCAGTGGCTCTGTGGCTCCTCTATGGTGCCCCCTGGCAGATGACTGACTTTGGAAGCCTTAAGTCTCAGCCTCATTAGCACCAGCACTGGCACAGATCGGCCCCTCATCAGGAATCTTCTTTTTCCTGGTGACACAGCTCTGCAGAGCAGTGGAAAGCGTTCCTTACTGGCCACCTGATGCCATTTACCCACCTCTTCGGTTGTCAAGGAAACAGTGAGGTAGCCCCAGGTGAGGCCTGGGCCCAGTCAATACAGTCTTCTGAGGGGAGGTACAGGCAGGCAGGCCTAGCACCAAGGGCTGGGTGGGCAGGATGGTGGGGTGTCCAGGGCAGGGTGGGGCGGGCAGTGGGGAGGGCTGGTTGCTGGCCCTAGTCAGAGGCAGTATTCTACTCTCGGCCTTGGGAGACCCACCCTGCTGCTGTGTCACCAGCAGCTACCAGACAGATGGCTCCAGAGGTCAGAGAGGACAGCCTTTTCCATCCTGGTACTGTGTGACCTGGGGACATTGGTTTTTGACTGTCTACCACATCCAAAGCCTCTGTAGACCACAGTAGAAGCAGGAGCCAGGCAGAGTGGGTACCTGGGCACTGGCCAGTTGGGGAGGGGACACTGACGCTAGGATCTACAGAGGCCTTTCTTTATGGCAGACATGCAACTTGTGTCCTATAGGGCTGGACGTCCTCGATTTGCACTTATAGTGGCAGTGTGGGTCCCGTGGGACCTTCCCAAGCCTCTCTTCCTGTCACTTCTGTCCCACCTCAGTCTCATGCCTCCCGCTGGCTCTCTGGTTGCACCATGAAGCCATCCTCACTTCCTGTAGGCCTGCCTCTGCCTCTTCACATCAGCTATGCAGCCCAAGTGCCCAAGCTGGGGAGCCGACCTGGTTCTTCTGTGTGTGGTAGGGGGGGCACCATGGTTCCTTGACAGCAGCACAAGCCTTGGGGTAAGGATATTCTGAGTTTTGTCCTTGGCCCCAGGCCACCCTGCAATCTGATGAGTTGACCAACAGCCTCTCCATGGGTGCCTCAGGTCTTTTTGCAAAGAGACTCTCTGTGACCACGTGACGGCCCTCCAGCAGCCAGCAGCCGGACACTGCAGCCTGACACCAGCTGATCCTCTCCCCAGGACTGCCCGCTTGCACTCAGGTATTTCCCTCTCACCCAGTCACAAAACTTTGGAGTTATTTTTGATCCATCTATCTCGTTTGTCTCCCTTATCTAGTCACTTATCAAATTCTGTCAGTTCTTCCTTCAAAATGTCTCTAGCATATGTCTCTTTTCTTTCTAAAATATAAATTTCAGGGCCAAGGATACAGCTCAGCGGCACAAGTATGAGGCCCTGTGTCCAACGCCCAGTACCAAAAAATAAAAATGTCATTGTTTTTCTTCCTGTAAAAGAGGAATATGCTCAGTGCAGAAAATTTAGGAAATACAGTACCATCACCAAAAAGAAAAGAGACTGCCACAACACCTCCTGTCACAGATCGCTGTTCTCATTGCTTCAATCCATGCACACCTGGCCACTTTCCCTTGTCCATGGCCTGCTTCCTGCTCTTCTTCCCTTCTCCTTCTCCATGTCCCTGCCACTCTCCTCCCTCATGGATCTCTATCCATTCTCTCTTTGTCCCTCTGCTGCGTTGGCCAGCCTGACCTCCTTAATGCTCCCTTTGAAATGCTGCTGTGGTATTTGGATGCAGCTACTTTTGCTACCACGGTGGTACAATGGCTTTATAAGAAGCAGAAGAGGGAGCCAAGTTGGCATGCTTGCTCTGCTTTCTGCCATGAGATGTCTGCATGATGCAGCACGAGGCCCTTACCAGATGCCAAGTGAATGCCATGTCTGCTGCCATGCCCTAGGACTAGCCAGCCTCCAGGACCATAAGTTAGATAAGCTTCTGTTCTTTACAAGTGACCCCATCTCAGGTATTTTGTTATAGCACCAGATAACGTACTAAGATACTCAGGACTTGAGTAAAAAGTCGGCAGAAGGTAGGGTTCTGTCAGGAGAGCAGTAACACTGTAAGAGGTAGTCCTGTTCAGATCTGCCCCTGCAGTGCAGGTTTGAAGCCCACCTCAGCTACAGCCTTGCCTTTCCCCAGTGCTTACTCTCCTTGTCTAATCGTGCTTCTAAAGCCTGTGTGTCCCATCCCTCCTCAGACCTCTTCTTCAGCTGCATCTCCTCCAACATCCTCCTTCTTGCTACACCCATGGGTCACACCTCAAATGCCTCCTGGGTCCAAGCAGATCCCCTGACTTCATCAGTGGGTGGGGTGGGGTCGGGTCTGTGGTGAGCAGGAGAGAACCTGGGTCTCCAGATCATTGAAAGTAACACAGCGTTGCCCACTAGACATGCTCCTTGATTTAGGATAGGGTTATGACCGCACAAACTCATCCTAAATGAAAATTATCATTATTTGAAGATGATTTTTTTTTTGTACTGGGGATCGAACTCACAACCTCACGTTTGCCATGCAGGTGCTTACACCACTGAGATAAACCCCCCAGCCCTTGAAGATGAATTTTAGTCTACCTAATCCACTGCACATCAGTTTAGCAGCACAGCAATCCTCCTGTTGGTGACTTTCCTCCTGACTGGGGAGCTGACTGGGCCCCCTGCCACTGGACCATGTCACAGTCATGTTCCCTGGTACATCTTGCTAGCCTGGAGAAAGATCAAATTTCAAAATTCCAAAGCATAGTTTCTCTTGAATCTGGATCACATTTGCATCATCCTAATGTCAAAAAGCATTACGTTGAACCAACATTAAGTCAGGGACTGTCTATAGTTCAATATTGTAAAGTCCTTGCCCAGGCAAGGGGAGAGCTGTCCAACTGTCCACCGTGCCGTTTCCCCTTGGGAGAATTCTATGGCTCCACCCTGCAGGCCACTCCTTGATCAACCTGGATCCTCACGAGGAAGCACACACACCCTGCAGTCTAGGGTCTGTGTGTTAGTGGAGATGCACTTACGCATCCATTCAACAAAGATTTTGGAATTGCAGATTCTGCAGTAAAACACCTGACTTTAGCTACCAATGCCAGCATATTGTTGAGCAAGTCACTTAAATTCTCCAGTTCCCATTTTCCTACCTGTAAGAAAAGGAGGATTGAAGGACTCCTCAGCTTACTCGCTTATGAGGAGTCGTTGGAATCGTGTATGGGAAAACATGCTGCAAAAGGAGAAGCTTTGTGAGGTGCCATTAAGCATCCCCTTTCCCTTTGCTCAGAGCTTCTGGCCTGTGTTTCCAAATAGTGGGCACCAGCTGCCTGCAGTCCAGAGTATGCATCAGGCATTGAATACAATCTATTTATGATACCATATCTACCACCTTCAATGGAGGATTTGCACAGATTATCACAAACCATATGCAACGAAATAACATAGTGATGTTGATAATGACAAGTGACCTTCATGGAGCTCCTACTCCATGCTTGTTATTCTTCTAAGAGCTGTATGATCATTGCCTCACTTCATCTTCACAATAGCTCTATGCAGAAGGTACCGTTGTTGCCAGTGTTACATAGATGAGGAATCTGAGGCTTAGTGAAAGTAAGCAACTTCTCCAGGGCTGTCGGGCTGGTGAGAGGTCTGGACAGGATAGGGAAACATCTGGTGCAGTGTTTAACCTATAGCTTTGGATTATTAGAGGTAATGCACGGAAGAGTCTCAGGCGAACTGTATGCACCCAGTAACTCGTGCCTATTACTACTGGGTTCCAGGCTCATTCCATATTTAACTTAATCCTCATAACAATGCTATGTGGTGGGTATTATTGTGTTCATTTTATTAGTGAGGAAAGCAGCAATCAGAGAGATTTAGCACATCTGCCCAGGCCACATGGATAGGGACAGATGGGCTGCCTTGGGCCCCAGGTCTTACTGTCTCCTTGAGCCCATGGTCAGCTTTGGGCAGCTCATGAGACTTCCCTCACTCAAACAGGCAAGACAGCTTGCCATATCTTTGCTGATGGTTTTTCCATGGGCCAATTAGCCAAAAAGCTCCTCTAAGGCCTTCAAGGCATCTCCAGTGGAACCCAACTGTCTCTCAGCAATACCTGAGCAGCTCCTGTAAACCTCGAGGGAACAAAGACTTACAGAACTTACCGTGGCCTTCCCCACCCCCTAGAAAAATGAAAGAATCTGATAATTACTTCTATCTACCACCCAACTGTACTAATTACCAACCTATTTCTTCACAGTGTGACAGACACCAGCTCTGGAAAACACATAGAGATAAATTAGCACTAATTGGTTTTCCTCTGGCTGTTTGAATTAGTATTTAAAGCTCCAATTACAAAGCAGAATAATTGCTATTAATGTCCTATCACAGTACAAAAGGCAGTTCTCTCGAGAACCAGCCCAGGTGTATGATTACTCTGATTACAGCATATTTAACCTGGCTCATTAAGAGGGAGACACAGGGGACGGTTTCAATATGGTGGACGGGCCACTTCCTGCAGGGTGGAGAGCTTGAAGGGAGGACTGTGGCTGGAGGGAAGAAGATGGGTGGCAGAGAAGGGAAGGGAGAAGAGTGAAGTTAGCCAGAGGGATGTCTCAGCTGGGATCCTGGGGTCTCTTCCTGCTTATGTCACCATCTTCTGGGGACCTCCCGAGGCCCAGCCTGCCTCACTCCCTCCAGAACTTCCTGCTCACACTTGAGGCCTGCAGAGGCCTCCTCAGCATTGTGGTCCTGACAGGGATGGTCACTGTATTGCCATCAGCTTTGTTACCAGTGAATGAGTAGGGGTTTTACCTCCATTCACACCTCCATCTCTCACTGTGGAGTCTCTCACTGAGGGGGTCCTCCCTTTACTCCCACCAACTCCTGGATCCTTCCCAGTATCATTTTTTCCCTGTTTCTCTACCAGAGATCTTCTCCGCTCTGAGCAGAAGATTCTGGAAGAGCTGAGGATGGACGCTCCGTGAGGGTACTTCAAGCAGTTCTGAGCAGGGCAGTTGAAGTAGACTCCCGTACTCCAGCCAGCTGGGGAGTCCTCTAGCCTCCCTTGGATTGCTGTGGAGCAGCTATGGTTTGAGCTGGATCTGCCTCTTGCTGCTTTTTTCTTTCATTTCAATAACTTTCCTTCCTCTTCTTTGTCCCTTTCTCTGCTTCTACTTCCTGCCTTCCTTTCTGGCTTCCCATTGCCCAGGTCTCCCCATTCACCCTGGAATATGAAGAACTCAGTGAGTTCTTTCCTGGAGCAGTTGTGTTTAAGAAGGGAGGGCTATGTTTAACCCAAAGAAATGAGTCACTAATGGTGAACTTTCAGGCAAACTGAAATGATATTTTGTGGGGAAGCATGAGGATGTCACAGCGCTCTTCAGAGCCCCCCAGACAGCTGTCTACTTGCTGACACACTGGCTTGGTGTGGGCCTGTGCCAGGAAAAGTCGCAGCCAGAGAGGGAAGGAGGAGATCCACAGAGAGAAAGGCAGAAGGACAGGACTCACTCGTGGCCACCAGAGTCCCTGCAAACCTGGCTGAGCCCACTAACCCTGAATGTCAAGGTCACCTCAAGAGGGATAGAGATTCCCCATTCTGGAGCAGCTGGTCCCCTCTGTCTCTCTGACCCAGAGTATGTTTCCTGGGAAGGGCACCATTGAGGCCTGTTACTCTCTTTGCCTTCTTTTGCCCTAACTTGTCCCCTTAGACCTCCTTCCGTGCTGCCATATGGGAGTAGACCCATCTGACTTCCCCCCGCAGGACTCCTAGTAGGTCTATCTTATGCCCTCTGGACCCTTGTCCTTCTGAGCCTTCCCCGGTAGCCTCTCCTCTCTTGGTCCCTCCATCTTCTGTGTACCCCCTCCCCGCTGCATTCGGGGAGAGATACACAGGGCAAAGGCAGAGGGACATCCTTGGAACCATGACCAAGGTCCAGCCCAGGACCCTAAGCCGTTTCCTCTGTCTCTCTGTCCTTGGTGTCCCACCTGTACCAGGGAGATGGACGCTAAGGCCCCTTCGAAGGTAATAGTCTAGATTTAGGGCTCCCCTCTCCTTCTTCTCTCCACCCACCTGTTCCCTTATACCCAAGCAGCCTGCATCTCTTGGCAGCATCTGTCAGGGACCCTGGAGCCCTGAGAGCTTTGGCAAGGGAATTCCCACAATGGGCAAAGAAAAGGCCTCCAGGGCCTGTCTGCCAGGCAGAAGCCCCTGGGTGGTCTCTGTTGGGTGGGCCCAGCTGTAGCAGCCCTGGCAAGGAGCAGCTCTGCCAACCAATCCCTCCTTTACAACCATGCTGGGAGGGATGTGCAAGGGCCTGTGGGTGGTGTTCACGTATGGGGGGGGGGATTTCTTTTTAAGAGACAAGGTGGGTGGAATGGGGGAAGCCAGCTGGCTGTGGGCTCTATTTCTACTGACAAGGCTTTACCCTGTAGGTGTGAGGAATTCCAATTAAATATGCAGCCTATTTGTCTGTGTGTGGGAGAGGGTTTGCTGGAGGGAGGGGGACGGAGGCAGCGCCTCTGCGGCATACCAGCAAACCAGAAATTAGCTCCGTTCATCACAGGCTCACGGGGCTTCCCTCAGCCCTCCTGTGCACTCGCAGGAGTGGCGAGAAGGAGACAGACAGAGGAAGTGAGAGAGAGGTTGGGGAGGCGGGTTCCCCGGCTGGAAGGGCTTCCGGAATCTCTGAGTGGGCAGGAAGGATTGCCTGACTCCTTGGCTCTTGGAGGGGAGGGTTTCCTGTTCTAGAGGCAGCGCTAGTGAGCTCCTCTGGGCCATCTGTGCCCCCCAGGGATGGCCAGGGTGGTCTGGGATTCCCCTGGGACAAGGTGGGAGGTCTCTGATATAACTGGGGTCTGTGCCCAGGCTTCCAGGTTGGATATTATTACTGTACCTCTGCTAGGAACCGCTTGGCACCATCGCCAAGGTTGGGGCTCACGTGTTGAGTGTTTCAGGGGTACAGGAGCCATTGCAACCCTTTGCCCTCCCTTCATCTCTCTTTTTACTCATAGATGGGATTTGGTGGAAAACATGAAGACTCCCCAGGGCCAGTCTGTGTTGCAGCTGGTAGACACAGACAGACTTCTGCCAGCTCCTGTGGTTTTGGGAGGTTTCCATGGGTGAGGCACTTTGGTTGCCACTGGTCCTTCCTCCAGGTGCCCATGCCACCTCCCTGCTCCTCCATCCACTAGTTTTTCCTCAGTGCTCAGTGGAGTCCCGTGTGCCTTCGCTGATTTTGGAAGCTATTTCTCTCCCTAACTGCAAACAGATCCCACCCCACCTCTAACTCCACTGCTTACTTCCTGACCCCTTAGTGTATGGCAGTCACTTAACGATATCAGTAACTGGATAGATACATTAGGGAAGAGGAGGAATGGTCAGTTGGCTCTTTTTTCTAATCAGAGAATCCAAGATGCTGGTTGAATAAGCCAATTCCAGTCAATGCCACCTTGTCAGAGAAGCCCCAAGGAAAGCCTACCTCATGCCACTTGCTAGGGTGGCATGGGAGCATGGCCATGGCAGCTGGTGAGGGGCCCCAGGGAAAGCAGTCCTGGTGGAGAGATGGGATGCATTCTGGGCACAAGGGGCCACCACAGTGAGGTCTCAGGGAGAGTGTTACAGAGCAAGTGGTGCCCAGAAAGGGGCATGGGCCAGGGCCAGCTGGCAAGCAGCTGGGAAAAATCCACCCCCTGCCTCACCCTCCCTGGTTCCCCCTTTAGTCTACCTCCCCTCTTTCCTACCCTTCCTCCACTTCTCCATCCTCCACCTGCTCCTCCCTCTGTGGCATCTTTGACATTTACAGGGTAAATGAGGGCATGGCTCCTAGGACGGAGAAGAAGATACCGCAGTGGATGGTGGGATGCGGTCCTTGCCCTGCAGAGGCTCTTCTGGATTTTTGCATTCAACGTCAAAAAGATAGGACTCCAGTTTTCCTCCCCAGCTACTGTATCCCCTTTGTCTCTTGCCCCTCCTCTTTCAACAGGAAGATTGTGACTTTTAGAGGAGAGAGCTGGGGTGGAGGTGGAGGCGATCAGAAAAGGAAAAAAAGGAGGAGAATTTGGGGAGGGAGAAGGATCTCTGCTTTGTGAGCATCGAATAGTAATATGTCCATTTTTTGAGGAGGGAACCCTGCAGGCCCATTACACCATGTGGGGTTGGCAGAAAAAAACCAGGGGCTACATTTGGACACAGCCTGGTCCCTTGCCTTGGGCTTGGCTGGGGTTGTCCTCAGTGGATGTCGAGCATGCCGTGTTGACCATGAGGCATAGGGACCGTGCCACCTTGCCTTCTTGTCACCCCTCCCACTTTTTGCCTTGGGCACCTGGGACATTGGGGGCTGTGTAGGTCTCACAGATGACACCAACACTGGCCTCTAGGATGTTGTACACTAGAGGAAACGTCTCTCAGCAGGAGGAAGTGACTGCTTCTTTCTGCTGCCTCAGATGTGGGTTCACAGGCCCCTTGAATAGAACTGGACTTCGAGCCTAGAACAGTGTGGGCAGTCCAGTGCTGAGGTGTTTCCCTGAGCCCAACCAGGAAGCTGGGGAACACCTGGGTGGCAGGTTGCCATGGGGAATGCCATTAGAAAGGACAGCTATGACCACACTGCCTTGGGTGCACGGGAAAGGGGGGGAGACTTGGGTGCTGTATGGCGGGAAATGAAGTGGCCGGTGGGGAAGATGTGGCCGGTGGGACCCTTCTTGGCTTTGAGATCTATGCATACTAGGGAGGACACAAGCCCCAGGATCAGCCCCTGGGCCCTGGAGGAGACAGGTGGGCCCCTGCTGCTGCCAGGTTCCATCTGATAGGGTCTCCCTGTGACAGCCAGAGGCAGCCAGGTGGCTCAGTCCCTGGTGCCCACCCTTCTCAAGCTCCTCAATCTACGCAGTGCTCCTGTCCGGGAGCTGGGGGCCGCTAGGGTGCGGGGAAATGTTGTGAATGGCAGAGCTGCTCCAAGTCCCCAGCCTTCCTCTTGAGAGGGAGGAGAGAATCCGACCATGAGGTGTTTTCCTGGCACGCAGGATAACCTTGTAGGAGGCACAGAGAATCCAATTAGACACACGAGGCTGGGGAGCTGCGCTGGCAGCTGGGGGTGTGGGGAAACCGGTGCTGTTCCCTCTCTGACTTCTAAGTCGTCAGGGAGACATTGCAGCCTGGCTCTGTCTGCCAGCTGGGTCCCCCATTCTGTGTCCCCTCCCAGGATCAGTACCCCATCTAACTCACCGTGGGGCAGTTCCCTCAGAGGAGGGGACAACTTGGGGACTGCAGCACCACCAGACAGCGGCCACCACTGGCAGCTTCGTTTCTCCTGTGGTCTCTGGACTTGGGCTGGAGGCTGGCTACTGTACCCTACAGCTGGGAGCCAGCTGCACCTGGCACTCTACTTGTCCCGAGTCTCCCTGAGCTCCAAGACAGGAGTCTGTATCACCTGTGCTGCTGGGGCTTGGCACAGATGAACTGATGAGTGACCTCGCTCCTCTCAGAGTCAACGTCCCCAACAGCCAAATCAGGGAGCTGACCTCTGAGCCTGGGCCCTGCCTCCTCGCAGCACCCCGCTCAGCCTCCAGCAGGGGCAATTATGGGGCGCACGCAGGAACATGTATATCATAAGTATTGCCATGTGATTGGGCCTTTGTGGGCTTGCAGCAGATGTTCTGCATATGGTGGCAGCCGCTGTGCCCCAGCTGTGATCCTCTGTCCCCTACTGTTACTCTTCTTCCCCTTCTGTGGCTCTGGAAGGCCAAAGAGTCCACCAATGTTGGGAACTAGAGCTGAGGCATCCTTTCTACTGAGCTGCACAGGCCTCAGCAGAGCTCTTCCAGCCAGCCTCTGAGAAGGTTCTGGAAGTTCTGTCTGGTTGTGAGCTAGGCACCAAGGTCTCTGTTTCCTTTTAAGTTCTGTTCCCGGCATGTGTCCTGGACTTATTCTTAAAAGGGTCCCCGGGGTTGAAGGGACAGCTTGCCCTGGCCTTCTCTCCCTGCCCTACATGGCCTCTGAAGGCCATGTAGTGCTTTGTTGGGGACATCTGGAGGGAACCTTTTTGGGGAAGGCCAAGCCCTTGGCCAGTGTCAGCCCTGCCCCCTACAGGCCCTGACTCCTGTCATCCCTGGCAGGCAGGCTGTCCTTGGAGGTGTGAGGAACTCCAATTAAGCGTTCAGCCAGTCTGCCTGTGTGGGGGGTCTGGGCTGTGGAGGTGGCAGTTCTGCGCTGGCTGGCTTGGTGACTAATCCTCACAACACCAATTACGAGCCTCTGGGGAGTAGGTGGTGGGAAGGTGGGATGGGAGGCGGGGGAGGTGGAGGACGGGGTTTCCTCTAGGAGTCAGCTGCCTCCAGGCTCCCCACACGTGTGGGCCATTGTGCTAAGAGGACCAAAAGACCCTGCCCCAGACAGGACCAAGGCACCGGGTATTTAGATGCAGTGTTTTCTGAGGACCCTGATGTCCCAGGCGCTCATTCTTTGCACAACCCTGAGACAGCTGATACCAGCCTCCGTGTGCAGCTTCTTCATCTAAGGTGCAAAGAAGTGACTTGTCAAAGGTCGCCAGCGGAAGTTTGGGCTGTGGCTCCAAGGCCAGGGGTAGGGGTGGAAGCCACCAGGCAGAGCTCTAAGGGTCTCAGGGAGGATCTAAGTCACAGATTATAATTGCCCTCTGCCCCCCATTATACAGATACTAAAAGCCCAGGGAGAGAGTCAGGGCTGGTCCAAGGTCTCCCACCCCACCCCCGTCCCCACCCCCACCCCATCTACCAACAGGTAGAGTTCTTGGGAAACTGGGCATTGTCTCCTGGGAAGCATCAGTCAGGCAAATTCCCTCCTCTTACTTCTATTGTGTCCCTAGCCCTGTACTTCCCACTGGGAGGGGCCAGGTCTGGAGAAAGCCAAGTCTGGAGAAAAGATGCTCAGTGGGGTAGTAGCAAATGCAGGTGGTACTGAGGATCCTGGAAGAAAGCCCAGTGGGTTCGATTGGACTAGGGAAAAGCTGGATTTGGGCCTAGGCTGGGGAAGAGCCACCAGTGAGCTGTGGCCAGGACAGGAAAGGGTGGGGCATCTCTGCATCTCTCCGTGGCCTCTGCTGTGAGGGAGGGCCAGTCTGTCCTTTGGGCCTAGGGGACCCTTGTAAGATTAAGTGCAAGAGAAATGCAGGGAATGGAGCTTACAAAAAAGAAAGAAAGAAACAGAGGCACTCCTTCCCCATCGCTGGGGCCTCTAGAAAGATGCTGGGCTGCAGGCCTTGAACTCCTTTCGATGGTGTTCTTTGTATACTGGGCTTATGAAGCACGAGCATACAAAAGGCCATTAGCTTGTTTTTGTGTGATTAGCTCTTTCCAAGGCGGAGGAATGAGAAGAATCAGGGCTTAAGTGGTCACATGGAACAAACAGATCCACGAGAGAGAAGACTGCGTGGTAAAGTGAGGGATGTTGGGACGGAACAGACTCCCTGATATCTTCCTTTTTCATTTGACGGTAGGTGATGGGTCACTTTCATTCATCCCTCAGGCCTCGGTCAAGTTCTCTAGGGACAGACATCCTGGTTTCACAGGGCACACAGCAGGAAGAACAGAAAGCTGGTGGTATGGGCCATACTGCCTGAACCCCGGATGAGGGTTTTTTCAGCGACAAGATCTCATCACTCCTGTGAGGTTCCATGGTTCTCTTGGGCTGCTCTCAAAAAAAGCCTTCTGGGAAATGGTCTCTGGGATGGGAAGTATGAGGCCTAAAGGCCCAGGCTCGCCCTACCTCATGCTCACTGGGCAGACTGGGTTTTTGGGGTCTGAGAACATAGGCAGACTTCAGTGACAGGTAGACTCCAGGTCCGAGAGAATCTCACACTAGTCTCAAGAGGATCTCTGGGGTTCCTTCTGGCTAAGAGGGAAGGGGACCAGCACTGGTCGAGGGCCTCCCACGTGTCACCCCTGCCTGCAATTGTGTGGCACAGTTGTCTAAGTGAATTACCCCACAGCCTTGTGGGCTTAGACACTGTCCTGGCTCGGTCATTTCTCAGGGCCACACAGTTGACAAGGACTAGCGTCAAGGTTCCCATCTGGAACTCTCTTTTCCTAGTGGACGGGCCTCAGTTTCAGAATGGGAAAGATTCTTTCTCCCCCTGGTGGGCACACCCTTGGTACCGTGCTCTGAGCAGAGAGTTGTCAGGGTCCACCTCTGAGGCCAGGATGGGGCAGCCCCTGGTCTGTGCTCTGCCCTACCCACCTTATTGGGGTGCCCTTGGCAGACAGCTGGGAGGGTCCTCCTCCTAGCAGTCTTGTGGAGGAGTAGGGAGTTCCGGGAGAATGGGAGGGGGCTGGGCTGGTGGAAACTCCCCGAGTCGGCAGGCTGGGGACTGGGAGTGGGGAGGAGGGACATGGGGGTGGGTTCCAGGCTTTTCCCCACACTTCCTCAGGGATGGCTTTACATAACCAGGGCTGCTTAGTCACCGCTTTTTACTTTTTTTTTTGGAAACAATTTTCTCAGCATCACAGCTCCTCGTCTCCATCCCTTACTAGTCACCGGTGCTAGGGAAGTCCCTTTTCTCCTGTTCCCTAGGCAACCCAGCACATTTGCCTTTCAAATGCTCCAAGGCCTGGGCGGGGGTAGGAGTTCCCTCCCCCTGTACCCGGCCTCCTACACAGCCACTCCTGCCTCAGTTGGCGATGTCAGGTGGCCCAGCCACCCGGAGACATCTGGAGAGACCAAACTTCCTGCCTGGCTTCAGCCCCTCTTCTGGACCCTCACATTTCTGCTCCTTGAGTTTGGCTCAGGCTCAGAGCCCTCTCGGCTCATGTCCGGAGGTGCCTGTGTTGGACTTTAGGGATGACTGGCCGGCCTTGTCTTTTTTGGGAGAGAGAGGGAGCAGGCAGGGTATCTTTGGGAGGTGACAGTACAGGACCTATCTCAGCAGGGCCCAGGAAAGCCGTGGGCTGGAGCATCATGCTGCTTTCATACCCTAGGCACTGGTCTGAAGGCCCCAATTCCCCTCCTTCCTCTTTCTTCCTCCTCATCAGCTCCCGTGCTATTGCCCATGCCAGCCTTGACTGGACAGAGGAGCCCAGTAGCTTGGAGAATTAGTCTCAGGGTGAGTGAGGGCGAGGTCTCTCAGTGTGGATGCCACAAACCCTGGGCAGAGGATGTGAAAACACCATGTTCCCCCATCCTCCCTTTAAAAAGCCACAATATTGATCTTAATGACATGAGGCGCTTGACCCGTAGGCTCACTGGTATGAATTAAGAGCACTCGCGTGAGCTATAAAAATAGAGCAGTACAAAGTCACAGAACATGTGGAAACGTTTCCTTCTTTCAACACATAATTGTGGAACACCTACTATGTGCTAAGCATTATGCAAGTCCTTGAAAAGCCATCAGGACCCAGATCCATGCCTCCAGGGGTATGAAGATGCACAGGCCACCAACCAGGGAGTTTCAGAGAACTGCAAATTTCAGACAGTGGCCAGGACCCCCATGCAGGAAGCCTCCTGCAGTGGCCTCAGAGGAGCACATGTCTTCTTCAAGCAGGAATTCTTAACCTAGGACTCCTGAACAGGCTTCAAGGGGTGGGTGAATGACCAGTAAGCAGAGCACTGCGCCCCTTGTGTGTGTTCGCATGTGTCTTTCTCCAGGGAACTTTTCATCCAGTTGGGGTCTCTGGTCCAGTAGAACTGTGTGTGCAGAGATCTAGTTTGGCTGCTCCTTCTGACAACCAGATTGATGATCTGAGGTGGAGCTGAGGTGGTGATGCTAGCATGATACTACTAATAAAAGAAACTAATCCTCCCTCCTCTCCACTCTGACACTTCATCTGTGGAAAATTGTCTTCCACAACTTGTCCCTGGTACCAAAAAGTTGGGCCCTGCTGCTCTGGAAGGTTATGGACCCCCTCGTTGGAGGCTGATCTGAGAATAAAAATCTACACACACACATCCTACTTGGTGGTTAGTGTCCATGCTGGTAGCCTCGTAAACAACCTCCCAGAACTCCTGGTGTTTGCCTCTGCTGGGTCAAGGGAAGCCCTTCAGGACCCCCCACCTGCCTGCCTAGACTCATAACAGGAACCCCAGGAGATTTCAGTTACCAGCAACCCTGCCTGCCGCCTCACCTGGAGGGCCCTGAGCAGGAAGCGCTGAGTGGAAGCACAGCTGGTTTCTCCTGCAGGAAGGGCAGTGCCAGGTGTGAGAGACCCTCTGGGGGAAGAGTTCTCTCTCTTTTTTCTTTCTTTCTTTCTTTCTTTCTTTCTTTCTTTCTTTCTTTCTTTCTTTCTTTCTTTCTTTCTTTCTTTCTTTCTTTCTTTCTTTCTTCTCTCTTTGAGACAGGGTCTCTCTATGCAGTTCAGGCTGGCCTTGAGCTCACTTTGTAGCCCAAGCTAGTCTCAAACTTGCAACAATCCTCCTGCCTCACCCTGCCGAGTGTCTGTCTCCCCCTTTCTAACCTCATTTACATTGCGCCTTTTTACTTTGGTCCTTTCTCAGTTCTTCCTTGGCAATAATTGAGTATATGTTCTGTGTGGCTTTGCCACTGACAAACATGGGTGTGGCTATCCACTTGGGACAGCGGGTGTCAGTGGATGCATGGGTCCTGGGATTTCTGTGTGGTGTGGGTGGCTCCCCATTGCCTCTGACTCAAGGCTGGGATTCCTCCAGTGTCAATGCTTGGGGCTACACTCTTGGGAGTCACACAAGGCCCACCAAGAGCAGCTGCGGACAGTCTATTGGGGCTTTCCACAGCTTTCTTGTGGCTGATGGCCAGTGATCCAAGCAGGATCCCACTAGGGTCAGTGTTCTCAGCAAGACCTCAGTGCTGCGAGGGTCACGCTGGCAGTAACGAACAAGGCCACCCGAGACGTACTCATTTCTCAGTGTCTCTTGTCTACCAGGGGTGGGCAGATCATAGGCCTCAGAGTCAGACCTGGAGGAAACACCCAGGAAGACTCTCCAGGTCCCTGTCCCAGCCTCAAGCAGGTTATGTCACCTCTCCAGACTCTGCTTCTCCATGGGTAGAAGGAGGTCGGGGACATCCAGCTCTAGTGGTCATAAGGACTATGTGGATGGTGTCTGCAAGGCTATTTGCTGGCTTTCTTCTGTCCCTGTTCCTGGCACCGTTGCCACCCAAACTGAGCACATGGGGATATGAAAGTGGACGGGGATGCCAGGAGGCCCAAGTGTTAATGGAAGAAGAGGGGAGAGGAAAGAACAACCACAATAAATACAAACCACGCCCTTGGAAAGGACGGGCAAAGGAATCAAAGGCAGAAAAAAGGGCTGGGGCAGGCAGGAAGAGACAGAGTGTACTTTCCTTGCAGTTGTTTTAAAAATTTGTCACTGAATGCTGACTTTAGGGAAACTGAGGCAGTGGGATGGCTGGTATAGGCCTTCTCGCCTTGAATTCTGACCCTGTTGCCAGTGACTACATGTGACCTCCCATCCCATCCGGGGAAGAGGACGATGTGCCAGGCTTGGGTGCTGCCAGCCGGGGAGCCTGATTTAGCGCACGCCTTGTTAAGAGAAGCTAATTAACAAACCTGCATTTAAATAAGCAGCCGCCCGGGTGTTTGTAACCACCGCCTTATTGAATTGTGACAAGTTATTAGCCCTTGCATGTTAAATGAAACAGAAGCATCCAGGAAAAGCCCCTAAATCCAATCTGCATAAAGCAGATTCCTGCTGAGAAAATGACGGTAGCAAAAACTGATTCACTCTCCGAGGCATTGGGGAGAACTCCAGGCTCCCCTTGTTCCCAGGTTACATAACCCTCTGTCCCCGGAGAAAGGCAGTGAGCCAGAGGGAGGACCTTGGGAGAGGCCTGGGGCCTCATCCGGGGCTCTGCACCCTTTTGGGGGGTGCTGGGACATAGCCTAGACCCCAAGGCGCCCGTTTGCACAGACTGCGTGAGTGGCTGAGGCCGGGCCTGGTGTCCCGGGAGCCTGGTGCCTTGGAAGTCCCTCCCACTGCCCTGGGAGAAGAAGAGCTTGGCACTGACCGAGGCCCAGTCTCAGGACAGCAGTGGCTCCCTCCCCTCTGCATTTTCTTTAAATGACAGGAGGGTACAAGTAAAGGCCAAATTCAGGGCTGCCCTGAGCATTCTTTTTTGATTGAAAAAAGGTAGCTATTGGCACACAGTGGTCTCCAACCAAGGACACCTGGCTTTAGGAAATGGAACTAGGACTCCCGAGGCTCCTGTGGGACTCTGACCGGGCTTGCCTTGCCTCCTCCTGTCCAGTAGCTGGGCAGAGCTGTGGCCATGTCAAGATTCTGAGCATCCTCTGTGTGCTCTCGGAGAAGGCCACACCCCTGTGGCTAGTCTGGGGACTGGTTTGGGACAGGTCCACCAGCCACAGATCCTGTGCCTGTTCATTGGGAGGAGGGGGACTGAGACGAAGCTGGGACAGGGCAGCAGGGGCGATCAGGGCTACAACAGGGCCAGATGGGCCTAACTGCCTCCTGGGAGCAGTGTGACATGGGGATGCTTCTGGTCCTCCCTGAGCCTGCCTCCTCCTCAGAAACGGGAACAATGTCTTCCAGGAAAGGTCCTGCAAGTCTAGCTTGGAGGAAGTCCTAGGCAACCCTTATTAGAGGAGGGAGACACGGAGCCCAGTTTTCTGGGCTTCACTGCTGCCTGGTTTGGGAGCTGATTATGGAGATGACAGGTGTGTCAGAGACCAGTGAAGCTGGGTTCAGATCTCAGCTCTGCTCCTTACCAGCTGTGTGACCCTGGATTAGTGTATTAATGTCTTGGAACCAGGTTTCCTTGTACATCTAGTAGTGTTTGTGATTATTTCGTAGAGAAAATGAAATGAGAAAATGGATATTTAGAAAGTGCCCAGCAGAGTAGAAAGAGAATACTTCCTGCTCTTTCCCTTGCTCCTGCCATTTCATTTGTCCTGTTGTCTCCCAGAGAGAGACAGAGACAGAGACAGAGACAGAGACAGTTAATCCATGTATGCTGGAGAGTTCTGGACTAGTAATTTAGGCAGGGAGGGCTCTGACATGTGACAGTGTTCTGAGATGTGTTTGCCTCACTGTGTAGAAGGTGCCCATGGTAGGGGCTAGAACTATTTCTAGACTTCAAAAACCCATTTCTTAATGGATTGCAAAGATTTGCTAGAGCAACTTGAGGGTGCAGTGAGGAAACAATGTCTTTCTCTGAACAGTCAAACCCTCAGTGAGTGGATTGATCGAAGTTACTCATCGGAGTACACACGGACCCCTGGACCAGGTGCAGGGAGAGGATTGGTCCTTCTGATTAGGATTCTGGTGATTGGGCAGGAGAGACGGCTTCAGGAGTGGTTCTCTCCAGGAAGGTTCCAGATGCCTCTCTTAGAGGGTAGGTGGGATTTGCACATGCAGTGAGAGGGAGGAATTTAAGAGCAGCTGGAGAGTTGGGGTCTGTTTTAGCCGTCAGTCAGGTTAGCACGAGTTTGTACTGGAGAAGTAGGCAGATGAAAAGAATCACCGAAGGTCTTAACATCTCAAACTAACCTTGCCTGAGGGCTATTCGTCAGGTCTGAAAAACTGGCAGATGTGAGAGAGGAAAGCAGAGCAGCAAATTGGCAGGTCACTTGATCTCATGACACCCAAACCCTTCCCTTGTAGTCCAAAGCAACTCTTGGAGCAGATTCCCGGCTGGCAGAGGGTGGCAAAGAGAAAAGAGGAGATAAAATTTGCTTTTCCTCACCACTGCTACTTAGTCTGCAAATGCACTTTGGGGACAAGGCCCATGGAATGTGACCTCAGCTCTCAAGTCACTGAGTCCAGCTGGGGCATCACAGAGGTAAAGTACTGTGACTTCTAAGGACACTGTCACGCTAGGTTCCACACAAGGTGGGGTGGGGTGAATGTGCTATAGTGGCTTCCTGCCCAGAGGGGGCTCTGTGGGCCCTCAGCTTACCCCTAAAGGATGCTGTCCACTGGCAAGGGGCGAGGCGAGGCCTGGGACAGGCAAGAGCTGATGAGTTTGTGCCTAACACATGGCAAGCGGCCTTGCAAAGGGTGCAAGGACAGCCGGTGGCAGGTACCCAGGGCATGGGCAGAGGGAAGGAGGGTGTGGCTGGAGCCTTGGGAACAGAGAGGCTCATCCTGAGAAACGCCTCTGCAAGGGAATAAAGGGAGCCACAGACAGGGATAATCAGGTAGCAGGAAGGTGCCTGGGAAGGTGAGTGAGGAGGCCTGGCCTCGGCTGGGAGGAAAACCCTGACAGGAAGGAGGAGAGGATTTGGAAGCAGGGCATTGCTTCCTGATCACCGAGATGCCCATGAGGTGAGAGCTGCTGGGTTCCATCAGAGGTGGCACTAGAGGAGGAGGAGTGTGAATAGGGGAAAGTGATGGGAAGTGCAGGGGCAGAAGTGGCCAGGGCAACCTGCTCTCAGAGACAGGAGGGCTGCAAGGGGCATTGGGTGAGGGGCAGGGCGCTGGGCAGGACGGAGGTTGCAGAGGCCTGAGTTACAGTTATAGTTGTGGGGCTGCAGTGGGCAGGCAGGGAGGTGATGGGACACTAACAGTGTCTCTTGATCCTGGGCATGTGGGGAGTGCTCAAGACACATATCTAGTCCCAAGCCCAGCCTCAGTTTCCCCACCTGTACAAGGGAAAGAGAATGGACCACAGCCTTGCTTTGTCTTTCCTCAGATAAGAGGTTCTGATCACTATTCATAAGCTATTGGTAGGATTCTAAATGGATAGAAATTTCTAAATTCTGGATGGCATTTTAGTAACATGGACCAAGAAGCCTTTGGAGATGCAAAACCTTTAACTCCTGAGGGATTATCCTAAGAAAGTCACCCCAGAGGGGAATGAATGAAGAGCTGTACATTCACAACTTGGTTCATTGTAGCACTGGTGACAATATATATCAGAAATAAAGACACACCCTAATGTCCAACAGTAAAGGATTGGCTGAGTAAATTATAGTGCATCCATATGGTAAACTACTTCTGCAGTACAAATCATGGTTTGGAAGATTATGTGTTGACATGGGAAAATGTTAATGATATATTGCTAAGTAAAAAAGCAGACTACATTACAGAACATACAGTATGATACATTCATTTTCAAAATTTTTGATTAGGACACAGACCAAATCTTTAATTAATGTCATTTTTCCCCCTTCTCTTGGCAAGCAAGAGGAGTATTATCTGGAATAATGTAACTAGAAAATGAAACTGAAAGACAAGCATTCCACACCAAGTGTGTGCACGTGAATTCCAAGTCATGAGGATAAAAAAAACAGGCTGTCAGCGAGTCAAGGAAGGGTTGAGATTGTGAGAGCGTGGAATTTTAGAAGTGGAAATCACCCTGGATGTGAGGGGTCCGACCTCCTCAGCTTTTCAGCTGAAGGAATTCAAGCTTGGTGGGACGTCTTGGACAGCTGTCAATCAGGATGGGCTTGACACCAGGCCTGGAGCCAGGGTCTCTTAACTTCCAGTTTATGCCAACTCATTGTCACTCCTCCGGGGACAGCTAGGCTACTATGTACGAGGTGACTCTGAAGCTCCCAGGGATGGGGCTGTGGCCTCCTCCACTCCTCCAACCCCTGAATATCTGTGCAGCTCAGAGGGCAACAGGACTGCACCCCACCCCATGCAGAGTTCCGGGGTGATCTCTCTAGGGGTTGGAGCTGATCCATGCCCCACAGGGAAATCTGGGTGACACTGAGCTGGGCTTTACTGACTTTCTCAGTTCCCTGACTTGTCAGGCCCTTGTAACATGACTCTCCTTCCTTATGAAGAGGCTCCTCTCCTCCATTGGGTCTGCTAACTCCCCAGCAGGAAGGCAGCACCTCCTTTTCACCGCGCTCAGCTTTGGGGGGCCTGGGTGCCCCTGCAGATGCTCCATACCAATTCTAGAGCCGTCACACACTTTCTTAGGCATGAGAAGATCCAGCTTGGACTTCCCTTTCTGCCTGGACTATTGCAGTGTATCCTAAGAGGTCTTTCTGTTGCTACCCATCACTCTAAGCAGCCTCAGGGATTCGGCTAAGATCCCCAGTATAATACGCCCCTCCTCAGCTCAATGGTAGGGCTGTGGCTCCGCCCACCTGCCCTATTCTCTACACTTGCTCTCCTCAGCTATAGTGGGCTCCTGGGCTCTCCTTGGACACCCAAGCCCATACCTGCTTCAGGCCTTCTGCACTGGTTGGTCCTCCTCTCTGGGACCTTCTCCCAAATTTTGTTTGAGCTTCACTCTCTCACTGCCAGCAAGTTTCAGACCAAAGTCACCCTCTCAGCAAGCTACTCCCTGGCCACAGTTCTAATCCTCAGTCTGCTTCTCACCTCACCACACACTCCTCTTACAGTGTGCCGCATGCCTTCTGAGCTACTGGATGGCTTACTTTTCATTACTTTTACTGTGGTGCGTCACCCTCTTCTAGAGTAGGCTGTGGGGGTGGGGGTGTTGCATTCATGGAAGTTTCCATAGCTCCTGGAGTGTACAAAGCATTCAAAAAATACTTCAAGGCTGGGCAGGGCAGTGGATTGCTGTATTTCCAGCACTGGGGAAGCAGAGGCAGGATTGCCAAGAGTGAGTTTGAGGCCAGCCTGGACTTCATAGTGAGACCCTATGTCAGACAGACAAAGAAGCAAACAAACAACCCCCCAAAACAAAAACAAAACAAAACAAAACAAAAAACATGTGTTGAATGAATGTAGAAAGTAGATAAAAATTAAGAGCTGGGAAACCTTTCCCCACTCGGGAAATTATGCAGAGGAGGCTGAAAAAAGCATTCAATCAGAGGAAACTGCATTCATGGGTGAGAACTATGGTGAGAGTCTAGATGGATGATTGACTTCTAAATTCTGCCTGACATTCCTGTGTCTCACTCGCAGGCCTAGAAACCTGGTCTTCATGTCCTGCACCCAGGAGCTTCCCTTTGCCAGCCTTTGTAGGAGCTGGCTGCTGAAGCACTCATTCATTCGTCATCAATGTACTCATCACCCATGCAGGCACAGAGCCGGACACAGTTTTGCACTTAAGAAGACCACAGGTCAATAGGGCACAGAAACCTATGGCACTGATCGTCCCCCAGTCAGGTGGAAGCCCCTTTTGAGAGGCAGATATAGGAGGCCAGGGGAGAGGACACCCCTCGGGACTGAGGTAGGCCTGGAAGCCAGCCCTATCCTAAATGGGGGTGGCATTGGAAATACGGATGTGTGAGAGGGTGCAGAGAACAGAAGCTACCAGAGAAGGCACCCAGCTTGTCAAAGACTCCGCAATGGCAGGAAATGCTGGGAATACTTTGGGGTTGCTGTGGCTGGTTAAGGTGATGGAATCATTTGGGGTTAAGGGGATAAAAACTGGGCTGGGGGCCTGACCTTGAAGGGTCTTGGGGCTACCTTTGAAGGCTTAGCGCTCTAGTTCCGGATTTGCACATTTTACAGGCTTCTGGAGGAACGGAGAGTTGGCTCCTTTCTCAGCAAACAGACGGGGTTTAATTGCTGTTACTGTCAGTGTAGTTGCAAATATCATATAAAAAGGGCTTTTTGGCTAATTGTTTTTAGAATAAAAATTCCAGAACTATCTATAGATATTATGTATCCAGGGTTCTTTAAAGATCAAACTGTTTATATTACCCTTAAACACAGTCTTTAGCATGAGGCGCTGGGAATCTGGAGTGCCGGGACCCGCAATGAGCCCCAGGGCTTATGAAGCCGGAACAAGATGACAGCGGTGACTTTCTTCCTGCAGGAGGAAGGGGGCAGCCGGTGCTCTTGGCTTGGCTGGGGGCCCAGAAAGATGGACTGCGAAGCTGGGTGTTTCACAGGCACTGTGAGCCTAAAGCGCTCCCCCAGTCCCCGCTGCAGGGACCCAGGAGGAAGCAGAGCCGCACGGGTTGCTGGGGTGGGGGTGGGGAGAGCAGTGTGCTGCTGTTGTCCCCAGGCTCCCGCACAACCTCAGGACCAGAGCTGAGGACAGGAGGCAGCGTCACAGGTAGCCTTGGGTGCTGCCTGGCTCACTTGTTCGCCTCCCCTCCTTCTTGCTTTCCCCACCCCGAAATGGTACAGAGAGGATTTCTGAGCTGCACAAATAAAGCAAATTCATATCTATTCATTGCCATCCTGTCCTCATGTTCAAGCCTCTCAAATTTTAATTTGGGAGCTTTTAGAAAGGCAAATTTATTTGTGACACCATCCAAATTCTATTTTATTGGGCTTCTATTCTCAAAGGATGCAGTTGACTCCTGAGAAAGCTGTGGGCTTCTCCTTTTGATATTTTCCCAAATGCTGTGTGTGTGTGTGTGTGTGTGTGTGTGTGCATGCATACACAAGCATGCACATTCATTTTTGGGTTTTCTACATATCTTATGTACAAACACATGCTGCATATTCACAAGGCGGCCGCAGAGTGTGTATAGATTCATCACATGTATGTGTAATGCATTGTAGGCTCCTATAAGCCAATATTTAAGTTATCATATTTAATTTATTCAACAAACATTTAATAAGCACTTACTATTCATTAAATTCCATCCTAAGCCCTGATTATTAAGTAATGAGTAAGCTTTGGGTAAAGCCCTTGCTTTCGGGAACTGATATTTAAATCTACTAGCTTCCTAATAAAAGGCTTCCAACAAATGTGAGGAAATCTGTATGGACAGTGCAGTGTGCTGGTTGGATGTGTCACAGATTAGTGAGAGGCGACTTCTGGGTGCAATGATGACAAGTAAGAGTGACATTAGCTTCCTGGCTATAGGTCACCTCGCAGCACTACAGGACCTGGCTCTGATAGCATAGTTCTGGGTGCTTCTCAGTAGAGCTGAGAATGCTGGGGCAGGGATCGTCGCGACCACTCCGCGGTGACATTTTTAGTTTTTCACCCCATGTTCTTGGTCACGGCCTATGCATACTTCTACGTGGCTTTGAATGGTTTCTTCCTTCATACAACCTTCCCAGCTCATCCCAGGCAGAACCAACGTTTTTCTCTTATGAGCTCATCCTAACATCTGGGTGATTCATCGGGTACTTAAATTGACTTGTACTTTGTTAGGGATCATCTTTTATTCTAAATGTATGTTGCTCTTTCGAAGAATACACAGAGAATTTCTAGAGATGCAAAGAGGAAGGAGGAACCTGGTTCTGCCTGTTTGGGGCTCTTGGCGAGCACATCTGTAATTTAGGGTGACAGGTGGGTGACAGAGGTATGCTCAGGGTGCTCCAGGGAGATTAGTGGTGAGGTGGGGCCAAGGTGACACCTAGATGCTCCCTAAAGAAACCACAGACTCCTTGGGGGAAGGGATCTTAGCTAATCCTCTCTAATCCCCTATAGCTGGGACAACCATATTTTCTTGTCCTGCAATTAAATTTTTTAAATAGCAATTTAAAAAGTCCAATGATAAAAATAAATATTACAGAAAATTTGAAAAAACTAGATAAGCCCAAACAAAAACATAAAAATCACTTGTAATTCTACCACTACTACCCAGATTTGACTACTAGGAACATTCTGGTACATATGCTTTCCATGCTTGTTTTCCCATGCACCAAAAAGGGGATATTCTCCAATTATTTTTTTTTAAAGTCAGGTTTTAATTAAAAAAAAAAAATATATATATATATATATACATACACAAAATGACTTCTGATTCATTTTCAGCTCCCTCTCCATTTATTTTTAATTTACTTTTAATGTAACAAAGACACAAATATTTTGTGGATGTCCTCTAATATTTATCTTCATTTGCTTTTATGGCCATATATTATTTCATATGCCATCACTTAGTTGGCATTACTTAGTCCTTTCTCGTTGGATGAATAGCTCACGTCTAATCACTTTTTTTGCGTTGCCCACCATAAACTACACAGGGACACATAGCATTGTGGGTAAAATGTTGCTGCCAATCTTTATACTTTACTTAGTAATAGAGCACCTCGTAGGTCCTGCCTTAATTTTGTAGATACCATTTCTGAATATAAATTTCTAGAAGAAGATTGTTGGATTGAAGACTGAATACATTTTAAAGGCACTGACATTTGATATTTGCAGCCAAATAACCCCACAAAAGAGTTCTCAACAATTCCCACCAGCACTCTATGAGAAGACACTGGATGTTATTTTATTTTTTAAACAAAACTAAATTCAATTTGTTGGTCACAGTTGGTGTAGGGAGAGATAGATGGTTTCTTGCATCTGTTTGTATTTCTGACTACTGACTACTAGCACAGGTTTTTTTAAAAATTTTTTTCCTGGCTTTTTTTGGATACTGGGGATTGAAACCAGGAAGCACTCAGTTACAACCTCCTCAGTTCTTTTTACTTCTTATTTTCTCACTAAGTGTCTCAGGATGCCATTGAACTTGTGATTGTCTTATCTCAGCCTCAGTAGTTAGGACTACTGGCTACCACCACACCTGTTCATTTTTCATGATTTTATGTTGTATTTCTTTTTAAAGAGCTCCTTAGGCTAGAGTTGTAGCTTGGTGTTAAAGTGTTTGCCTAACATTCACCAAGCCGTAAGTTTGAATCCTAGCAGTAAAAATGTCCTATTGATGTCTCTTGACCATTTAAAATTTTTTTCTATTGATTAAGAAATAGATTAGTAGTGGCTAACATTTATGGAATGCCTACTATTTGCCAGGTGCTGCCATCAGTCCTCCAGGTATTGCTTAATTTCCTTTACTTCTTTCAAGAATCCTATGAGGTATACACAACTGTTATCTTACTGACTTATAGGTGCTTCTATGCCAGGGGCAAGGGACCTTTTGTGGAATATATATATTGTGATACATATTCATACATATATATATATATGGCATTTTTCAATGTGTTCAATGTGTTCATTATCTTTTAATTTTATCTTTGGATGCTTTTATTTACAGAAGTCTGAAGGTTTTATGAGGTTAGATGGATCATTTATTTTACTTTGCATCTATGCATAAAATGGTCTCTTCTTATGTTGAGATCTGAGAAATGTTCCTGTATTTTTAATTCTTCAATGGCTTAATTTTAACATTTAACATTAAAAACTAAGATTTAATTATGTAACCCACTTAGAATTTATTTTACCATAGGAGCAAGAACTTCAATATCTTTTTCCCATCCCAAATGGACAGCCAATCATTCTCAAGCTGCTTGTGGCATAATCAATGCCTTCTGTTTTGAAATGGACCCTTTATCATATCTGAGTATTTTAATCTGCTTCAGATCTTTCTTTTATGTGTTGATATGTATGTGTGTTCTTCACCATGACCATATTTTTAAATTATTGTAGTTTCACAATGTGTATTAATATCTAGAAGTAGAAGTGCTCTGTCTGCCCCATTCTCCTTGTTAATCTTCTTTTGAAAAAGTTTCTTGAATATTCTTTGTGTGTCCCCCCCTCCAAGGTGAAATCATCTTAAATTTCAATAAAAATTATTTTACTAAGTTCTAGTAAAAATTCCTTTTATATCAACAAGATACAAATTAATTTGACTTGCCTTTGTATCATATATATATATTTAATATTATCTATCCCTTATCAGTGTAAAATATAAATGAATTTACCATATTTTCTGAGCCAAAAATCAGCGCATCAAGAGGACAACTAAGTGAACCTCAATGCATTGCCCTGAGGCACATGAAGTCCGTGCTCAAGGATGGCTTCCCATTGTTAGGCTTCCGATGCTGGCACATGCCGAGAGGGATTAAAAGTAGTGACTCAGAGCACGGTCAAAGCAAAACGAAAACCCAACAGAGAAACAGTGAAAGTTGGTATGAAAATCAGGTTCTTCTTTTTTGGCACTGGGGATCAAACTCACAACCTCACACTTGCCAGGCAGGTGCATAAGCTGCTGAGCTAAATCTCCAGGCCTGGGGAAAATCAGGTTCTTGAGCATACAGATTCACATGGTTCCCTTGGCAATTCTCAAATGGTGTGTGTGTCTGTGTGTGCGTGTATGTGTGGGAATTTAACCCTAGCCTTCCATAGCACCCCCTCCTCACCACAATGCCCAGCAGAGAGCTGAGTTGAACACATCATTCTAACCATCAATGGTGTGGTCCCCATCAATGGTGTGGTCCCCAGTAAGCAGATGAGACAGTTCTCTCTAGGAGCTCTCTATGCCCGTTCTGGGGAGAGCACCCCCTGGCCACAATAGCCCTGTTGCCTTAGGTGACATTCTTGCCACAGACCAAGGAACATTGCAAGACAGAATGTCAGCACCCCAGATGGGTACAGCCTGACAGGGCCTAAGTGACCCTGCAGCCAACTCCTCAGCTTACCTAGGAGGACACTGAGGCCAGTGAGAGGAATACTTTGACTCCAAGTCAGCCAACTCATGGTAGATGAATCTGCTATAACTCTGAAGGCTACGGGGTGCTGTGAAGCAGAGTTTGGAAACTGGGGAAGATGGGAGTGAAGGCAGAGGCTGCTTCACTCCCATGGTGGTGAGACAGGAGGTTTGGCGGTAGGAGGAAGAGGCTGCCCCTGAGCAGCGGTGGTGGTCAGATGGCGGAGGCTGGGACATTCCTGGAGAATGCCACGCAGGGCCAAGTGGTCAGGCCTGGGGGAAGAGTCTCCTTATTGCTGGTGGGAGGGACAGCACAGTGCCCCAAAGCAGTGTGAAGGAGATGAAGATGTGAAAGGGGAGAGGATCAGAGTGGGTAGGATGGCTGGGTGGAGACCAGGAAGGGTTGATGCTGAGAACGACCATGGCGCTCTGGGTACAGTGCCGAATCCCTGGCAGCGCAGGAGGGAGGAGAGCCCAGCTTTCCTGAGGGAGTGGGAAACTGGGGCAAGTGCCCTGGGAGGACGAGGAAATGAGAGCATGCAATCAGGTGCTAAATTGTGCAGCACAGACCAAGTGCTAAGTGGAAGGCCAGAGAAGGGACAGGCCTTGGAGTTTAAGCGCAACTGAAAAAAAAAAAAAAAAAAAAAAAAGAGTATCCAGAGAGGAAGGGTGCTAGGCGCAGTAATCATGTTTTATTTTCTCTATTTTATGATGCTTTGACACCTTGGGGCTTCACTTCCTCAGGAGAGAGATGCCCTCTAGGGCTCACTGATTCCTAGAGATGCAAGCAGTGTAGACATAAGGCCCACCAAGAACTGTTCCCCAAGTGCCCCTCACCTAGCTCTGCACTGTTCCTGCTGCTCTAAGCCACCCCCGGACAGGCCAGACAGCCAGTGACAGCCTAGAGCCCATGGACACCATGCCAACTGGCACCGTAAGCTTGCTCAGACTGGCTCACACTGTCTGGTGGTTCCTTCCTGTGGATACCACAGTAAAGGCTCCGGGCCACTATCTGGGCTCACTCCTCTGCTTCCCGGAGCACCTTGAAGCTGCCAGGCTTCTTTCTCTTGGAACTTCTTTCAAAGGCGAGGACCTCTCCATGTCATTACTCAAATGCAAACCTAAGAACCAAGGAAACACTAGGAATTGGCGCAGACATTGCTCTGGGGCATAGCCGGGTGTGGCAGCACTTGCCTGTAATCCCAGCACTTGGCTGGGGCAGGAGGATCACTGCAAATTCAAGGTCAGCCTGGGGTGCATAGTTGAGTTCAAGACCAGTTTGAACTACACAGTGAGATTGTCTCAAAACAACAGCCCCCCCCAACCCAACCAACCAACCAGCCAACCAACCAACCAACCAACCAGCCAACCAACCAAACATTAGAGGCCACTGGTAAAGAGGAAGGAGCTGACTGTGCAGACAGACAAGGTTGGGTGTGGTCCCCCTCTTTCCTTTGACTCTTCCACCGGCCTCACAGGCCTCTTGCCCTGCTCTCCTCTGAGTCCATCCATCACCCCCAGAGCACTCAAGATCACTATGATCCCCACCCCCAAGCTTGTAAGTGACCCTTTCAGCCAGACCTTCCACAGCTTTGTGCTATTAAGGAAATTTAGACACCTCTAAAACCCATAGGGGAGATAATGTGGTACCTGGGGATGGGTAGATGGGAAAACTTCTCTGGAATCTCTAAAACTGTGGTTCGCAGCAGGGGCCAGGTGAGGCTCACAAAATAGCAGATTTTGATTTTGGAAGAGACAGAGATGAGAGATGGGAGTAGAGCAACCAGAGCAAACTTTCTCTTTCTTCTTCGTGACAGTGGGCCCTGAAAGTTGCTTCCTGTGCCTGGGTGTTCATCACACAGGGACCACCCTGGAGCCTCCAGTTGAATGGTGGCTTCTGTCATTCAGCAAGGTTGGGACAGGGAGAGAAATAGCAATGTGATTACAACCGAGGTGTGTCACTGGTTGGCTTGCATGACCTTGAGTCTCAGTGTCATCAGCCATCAAATGCAGGGTAGGACAAGACAAATCTTCCAGCTCTGGGCTTCTAGACAACCCTGAAGCAGGGGAGAGGCTGCCTCTGTGCTGGCAGCTCTGTCCCAGCTGCGGGCATTTGTGGGACCCTTTACTCTTATTGTCAAAGGAATAGAAAGTCCCCCACATGAAGCCCTCCCTGGCACATGGCCCCTGGGTATGATGGCTTCAGCCTGTCTCCCTGGGGAAACCATCTTTCAGACTACAGGGGACACAGAACAGAAAGGCTCTGGGATGACAGTCGCTTTTATCCCCTGGAATGAGAGTTGGCCAGAGCAGAGTGTCCTGCCTGAGGAGGGGCTGCAGAGGGCAGCAGACAAGCTTCCTGGAGCCACCTGCAGAACACTGGATCCTAAGAAAGATGCTGATTCTTTATTTATCTTTCATAACCTAGGAACAGTCTGAAAGTTGGCTGCTTTTGCTTTCAGAGATGAAGACACACCTTCTTCTTGTCACTCTCCTTCCTGCCCATCCCAATCCTACCCATCTTCAAAGCCACGCCCACAGCCATGTTCAAAGCATGTTCTGTGCCATCTTGGCCCACTCTGGGCAGGCTCTTTGTTCTGACCCCCTCTATGGCCAACAGAGCACAGAACACACGGCAGGTGCCGAGTGGAAATCTGCTGACTGTAAGATCACGCTGCAGAAAGATTAACCCTGTGCCTAAGATGAGAGCGACCTCTTCAGTTCAGAAAGGAGACAGGTCACGGGCAGGGGGCAATTGAGGGGCACACTTCACATCAGTATGCATGTTCTCATTGGTCTCATTGATCATGATCTCATGCAGGAGTCTCAAATCAGTTCAGTGAGGTACACAGTGTCCTTGCTTTTGGCAGATTGGGGGCTCAGGAAGGGTCCTAACTGGTCAGGTCCACCCGGTATCAGTATCTTGCTCCTTCTGTGGTACCACACCGCCTTCTGGGTCAATGAGGTCCCTACTTCCTGGCTGCCTGGATCTTCCGGGAGGAACCTGCTCCCGATGGACAGCAGACAAAAGGACACCCGCTGGGGAATGGGGACAGTGGAGGGAGAAAGAGTTGAGGGTTTCCTCGAGGCTCTTGGCCCTTAACCTTGAGATGGAGGTTTCTTTGGGTGGGTGGGGAAATGTGTAGTTCTTAGGGCAAAGGCAAAAACTGAGCTTACCTCCTGGGAAACGTCTTTGCAGAAGCACATGTAGATGGGCATCCATGCACATGCAATGTGTACACACACACACACACACACACATGCCTCCACACCCAGAGCCACGGCAGCATGGTTCCCAGCCACCCTGGCTCTCCCCCCACCAGCCCCGCTCTCCCTCCTACCCTATATGTGCAATCTTGTGAAAACTCCACCACTCTTAAGGTTAATAAGGCTCATTTGCTTAAGATAGCACCTGTTTCTATGGTGACTCCTGCCACCCAGAATCTGTTCATCAACGGAGACAAGAAAACAGTGACTTCCACCCTCTTTGAAAGGAAAAAGCTAATTCTTAACCAAAGGCTTGACAGGCCAGCAGCCCAAGGCGCTCTGGGCATCTGTCCTTCCCCCTGAGCTAAGTCCCCACTCCTGGGCCTCCCCCCGCCCCCAGCAGAACTCAGATTCCTCCTGCGCATGCTGAAGGCTCCCTCCTCACCATCCCTGGGTGCCACAGAGCTCACGGTGTGAGGGTGCACTTTCTCGGCAGCCCAGGCCACCGGCTATGTGTCCCTCAGCCTCTGGTTGCACCCGGGTTCCACAGGGATCTTTCTGGGCAGAGGCTAGCAGGAAAGCCGGGGATGGTCCTACTTTCTCCCAGCCCCACTGCCCCATGCTAAGCCTGCCCATCACCCTGACCACCTGGGTTCCTGCAGGTGTCCCTCACATACCTCCTGCTGGGGAGTTTGTCCTCCCTGTCTGCAGGAGGCTGCTGGCTCACTCTGGCTCCTAAAACCAGAGCTGTTCACGCCTCACCCCCGCTCATTGGCCCACTCTGGCCCTCTGTGGTCTACAGTTGTGGTTTGCAGCACTGACCTGCTACAGGTCCCAACTGTGGGTCACAGATCACTGGGGAATTAGGTTCCCAGGCAGGTGTGACTGATAATAAAACGCCAGTGAGTGATGTACCTTTTAAAACAAGTGAAAGCAGCTTCCACGTTCTTCCTCTAATAATTTCCCTCGCTCCCTCTCACTGGTGTTCCGAAACGCTTTGTTGATGGGGAGAGCGGCACGCAGGGAATTGCACAGAATTTGGAGCTTGTTTTATGTGTTTCAAGGCCCAGGGGAGCTGGTTGTGCTTATGAACAACATTCTGGCAGAGGAAAAGGTTGAGGGCTGCTAAGTGGAGGATCTGTTACCGAATCACAAATTACTGGAGCTCGGCACTGTCCCCCAAATCTACTTAGCTGTCTCGGTTTGCAGGGAAGACCACAGAGATCCACCCAGGGGCAGAGGCTGAAGCAGCTGGCAAGTGGCCTAGGGGACGAGTCTTTGGATCCTGGTCCTAAACGGTTTCTGAAGCATCACCTGCCCCACCTAGACAGAGCTGGTTCCTCTCCCTGGTCTCCCTGTGTCTCTCAGGAGGGTGCTTGGCCCTGGCTCATTCATAAAGTCCTACCATCTGAGAGCCAACCTGGCCCAGCCTCCAGCCCAGCACCTGGCAGACAGCTTCTCCTTGGGAACCGCCAGAGACAATTCCCTTGGTCTAAGAGGCAGCAATAAATCCCACATCCTTATCGCAAAGCCAGGCTCCTGCCTCGGCCTCTCCTGGGAATTCCAGCCTCCTTTCAGTCTCCTACTTGGAGATCCAAACAGCACCTGAGCATGAGCAGGTCCACAGAGCTTCAGGTGACCCCTACCTCCCACACTGCCCACCCTCCAGTGCCCCCTCACAGTCAGTGGCACCTAGATTGAGGAGCCAACCTGAGACCGCCCTTCGCTCTCCACTCTAATCCATCGGCAGGTCCTGCTGGCTCCTTACCTCACAGAAGGTCCCCAAACTGTCTCCTCCAGGTCCTCTCGTGCCTTGACACAGGCCACTCTCACACCTCTCTAAAGAACAGCAGTGTTTTCTTCTGGTTCCCTGCTGCACCACAAGGGAGTTTTGACCACAGGCTCAAGTCCTCCAGGAGTCTGCGCACTGAACTCCTGCCCAGACCTGGGGAAGCTCGCAGGTGCACCATATGCCCCTCCTTTTTATCACGGTGAGGACGCCTTCCATGAGGTATACCCTCAATATGAGTTGAGTGTACCATACAGTACTAGGAACTAGAAAGACAATGCCCTACAGTGGGTCTCTAGGATTTAATCAACTTGTATAACTAGAACTTTAGAGCCATGGAAGAGCCGCACTTCTCCCTCCCACCTATCTCTGTGCCTTGCTGCCTCTCTGCTCTCACCTCCGTACACGCCACCTGGACTGCTGGGCTCCAGCCACGCCAGCCTGCTTCTGACTCGGGACATGTCTGGCTCCCGCCTGCTCTCCCTGCTAGCTTGGTCTCCTGGTGAGCTTTACTCTGCTCACAGAGCAGAGCCTCCCCACTTGCCCTCCTTCTCATCTCCATGGTCCTCACACTTGACTCCAGCCTAACACTCCCCGCTCTGTACCTCCACCATTGATGTTCTCATCAGCAGGCAGGAGCTCTTTAATGGAAGGGACCTGATTGTGTAAGCGTTCGGTTTGCAGGGTCTGAATGAAACCTACAGCCCAAGACACACTGAGCACACGCTGAAGGAAGGAAGGAAGGAAGGAAGGAAGGAAGGAAGGAAGGAAGGAAAGAAGGAAGGAAGGGATGAACAGAGCTGGTTTCACAAATACAGATAAAGAGAGCTTTCATTCTTCAGTGATCTAAAGCCTCCATTCTACTGATGTGGCCTAAGATTATATTAACTGTCTTAACTCCTGCATTACAGTTTGATGTTCTATTATTAGCTTAAAATTTGGATTTAAATTAGCTTAAAAATTAACAGAAACTCTTATCATCTTCTCCCTTCATGAACCTCTGACATGCCAGATCTTCCCCATGTGTGCAATGGGCTTGGAACCTAAATATAGAACTTCAGATTAATCCCTATTAAAGTTAATTTTTGTAATGCAACTCTACCCTTCTGATTTACCAAAATTAACTGTTTCATTGTATTAGCTATTCTCTGAAACTTTTGTGTGACCCTACAAACTTGGTGGGCATGTCATCCATCAAAATGTCAAACAAGCTATGAGTCACGCTGGGCTCTTGTGGCATGTCACCAGCAACCAGTCTGAAAATGGATTCTAATTCATTTGTCACTATGCTTGAGAACCAATTTGTTAACAAGCCACAACCAACCTCACACAGCCAGCCTCCCCCAAGCCCAGATTCCCATGATGTAGGTGGTCTAATACCTTCTTTTCTGAGTGTTTCTGCCATGCCAACAATGAAAGGGGTCACCAGTGACTTCTTTTTGGTCAGTCTATCCAGACTCCTGATGTTCACTGTTTTGTGTTGTGCCAGATAAGCCACTTGAAAAACCATTTTTAAATTTTGATGAGGATTGTTATGACAGTCCAGAGCTCACATTTGGGGATCCATGTTTTTCTTTTCCATTTCTGCAAATGATTTCATGATCGCAGCTCTAAGCTCTTTCTGAACCCTGAGTATGTGGTTCACCTGGAGACTGAGACCCTTACAAAGCAACTGTGTTAGCACAGAGGGCTTCTAAGACAAGGTGGCAGAGCAAGTAAAGGTTCATAGAGGCTGCAGGGGCAGAGAAGTTAGAGACATTCCAAGCAGATCAGCGGGAGACTACGGGACCTGGGGGGACAGGGAGGCAGGGCCCAGGGCTGCGACGGCCTTGAGTAATGCGCTGGAAAGACAGAACCCTGTGCTGCAAGACTGGAGAGTCACTCAGGGCATCACACAGAAAAGGAACATAATCATGTTTAGATTTTAGAAAAATCATCCTTGGAAGGCTACTTTTGAGGGCACAAAATTATAGGCAAGAAATCAGCAACTTTTGTAATAGCAATGCAAAGGTGAGTGATAAGGGCCTCAGTTAAGTTAGCCATCTTGGCTTTTAAGTCTATATTCATGATTCTTCTTTCTACCCTATGAAACACTGAGCTTCTGGTTATGCTGTTCCCTTCCTGAAACTCAGTCTCCTATAGCCTTCGATCTTTTCAGGTTTACTCATAATTCAAGGTTCGTCTCAACTTCTATCTCCACCATGAAGTCATCACAGAGTGATGTCACCTCTTGCATACCCAATCTTTATCTGTTTATCCATCCATCTACTCACTCATCCGTTGATCCATTGATTCATCCATCCATCCATCTACCCATTTATCCCTTGATCCATCAATTAACCTATCCATTTGTCCATCTACCCAGACATCCACTCATCCATCCATCCATCCATCCATCCATCCATTCACTCATCCATCTATCCATTGATCTGTCCATCCATTCACCCATACATGCAGCCACCTGTGCATGCATCCATTCACTCATCTAAACATCTATCCATTCACTTATCCATCTAATCGTCCTTCCATCCTTCCCTTCATTCTTTTATCTATTCATTCCTTCATGCCTCCTGTCACTCAATAGTAACTGAAGGCCTTTTGTATTCTGGGCATTGTGCTAAGTGCTGAGGATATAATAAGAAGACGCAGTTTTGCTTTCCAGAAAATTATGGTCTAAGAGAGGAAAGAGACTCAAATAATAACAGTCTCATGTGATGCGAGTGCGGGGTGAGGTGTGACCGAGTGTGGCAGAAGCACAGACAGGACTGATTCAGCCTGTGGATATCAGAGAAAGGCTTTGGATGTAGGTGATATCCGAGGTGAGCCTTAAAGGGGAAGAGGTGGCCCCTCAGGAAAAGGAGTGTGCGCCCAGCTCTCGCTGCTCACTGGGTGTAAAGGACCAGCTAGAGTTGACACCAAGTCCCTGAGTATTAATCTTTAGTTATTCCCTACATGTTGGTCTTGTCATTCTAACTGGGCATCTGAAAAACCACACTTAACATTCCTAGCATATATTCATCACATTCTTATTTTTATTTAATGTTATTGTTTTAAACAGCCACAGTCTGAGTGCAGGGCAGGTACACAGTTGGTCCTAACACTTCCCTCTTCAATCTCATGTTTGTGATTGGCTTTTCTCCCTCAAGGTCTTGTAAGCAATAACCATGTGAGTAGCTCATTCTCCCAGCCAGGCTCTGTCTTACCTCTAGGGAAGGAACGTATGCTCCTGACCATCAAAAACTCAGCTAAGGATGACTGTAGAGGATGTAAGGTGACAGAAGATGGAAAGGAGACCGGCGAGTATGTATATACAGGAACGGCTCAGTGCCAGGTGCTAGGTTCAGGTGCTTCACAGGTCTCATCTCAACATTTCTGCAAGGTTGACATTGGTCTCCCCTTCTACAGGTGAGGACACAGGCTCACAGACATGGATAATCTGCTCACAGCATGTTGGAAAACTGATCTCCTGGGTCCATGCTGCACACGAAAGCCCAGGTTGGGGCTACGCCATGGCTGAGATGGCGTGGCTTAGAGGAGAGGGGCTACTGACCTTGGACTATGTCAGCCACACTGGGACCACCACTTCTTAGCTGCCCCAGCTGGTCCTGGGGCAAGTACTCATGCTGGCCATGCCTAGGTAGTGGGTGTGGAGTACATAAATTGGATGTGGCTTTAGCAGCAGAATCTTGGTCGCCAGTGTGGTGGCACTGAGATGGTGGGAACTTTACTCTTAAAGTAAAAGGTGCCTTGGTGGAAGTCAGTGTCCTCAGAAAGGATTAATTTGATTCTGTTCCTTTGAGAGTAAGGCTGGTCCTTGAATCTCTCTGGCTTCCTGTCTTACCCTGACTTCTTTACACATGGTTCCCCCACTGTGATGCTCCTTGCCATGAGGACTTCACTTGATGCCAAACAGATGAAGCTGCCTTTTTTTTTTTTTGGACTTTCAGCCTCTAAAACTGTGATCTAAATCAAACCTTTTTCTTTACAAAGTACCCAGCCTCAGCCATTTTGTTATAGCTACAGGATGTAGACTAATACAGGCAATATGGCCTTATGAGTATGTATATAAGTTTTAAGTTCAAATCTTGGACATGTAGCATATCCACTTTAGGTCTCAGTTTTCTTATTTCTATGACCTTTTTCTTAGGGTTTTTATGAACCTTAAGTAAGACATTAATATAAAATGTAGTGCACTGTACCACACACCAAATGTGCAAATGTTTATTCTTACTTTCTCCCCTCTCTCCTTTCCTTCTTCTTTCTTACTTTTGCGATGGGCAATATTGACTGTCAACTTGATTGGCTTCAGAGATGCCTAGGAGATTAGTAAACTTCTGGGTGTGGCTGGGTGGGACCTTGGAGACTATTTCTGGTCCCTGGTCCCTTCCTCTCTGACTCTTCCTGCTCTCTCTGCCTCCTGGCCACCATGAGGCGAGCAGCATTCTTGCACCATGCCCTCCCATCATGATGTTTTTGCCTTGGAACCAGCCAACCATGGACAGAGACCTCTGAAACCATGAACTAAAATAAAAGCTTCCTCCTTTAGGTAGTAGGTATCCAGTATTTGGTCACATCAACAAAAAGCTGAAGAATACATCCCTTTTAAGTGTTATTGTGATTTATGTATTAGTTACCTGAATTAAGCTCTAAGAAGAGTATCTCTGCCTAGGAGTAGTAGGTGGGCACGTCTTACAGGTTGGGCACCTGCTACCTATGCCAGGGGAAGTTCCCTCAGTCACCTAAGGGTAGCTGCTTTCAGTGACAAAGAGGTGGCTCCTTCAAGGGAATTATGCTCAATTCTTAGGCAGTTGAAATTCTTGGAAACTTCTTCCTGATAAGGCACCAAACCTTGCTATCTGTCAGACTTTACCCATGGGTCCCACGGCGCCCGTTGGAGGTGGCTGCTCTCGCCACCTCCTGGGGAGGTTTCCACAAATCTTCAAAGACATCTGGTTCTGCCATGTCCTGTGGTAGCTCTGGGAGGCTGGTCCTCCCTCCTCCTTTCTGCTGTGGTTTCTACAGAGCCGCACTCTCCTGGCCATCTCCCTCAGGCTGGCCACAAGCCCTTGAAATGGTGTGACCAGGACAGATGACATTGGCCAAAGAGACAGAACTTTCCTGAGCTCAAGGGAGAAGGACTGCTTCACTGCTGAGTCTGTCACAGCCCTGCTCCAGGCCAGCCCTGTTGCTTCCTCAGAAATTTCTCCAAGGGTTGGTGACTGAGGTCCAGGGGATGGTGACAAGCCCTAGTGCCTTAGGCGAGGATGGCAGGGGACTGGGACTGCCATATCTATTTCACAGGGTGCCCGCCCTCCCTGTCAGAGCTGAGGTCAGGGATGAGCAGGGCTGCACTGTGGTGTGGTGTGGTGTGGTGTGGTGTGGTGTGGTGTGGTGTGTGTGTGTGTGAGAGAGAGAGAGAGAGAGAGAGAGAGAGATTTTTTTTGCCTGATCCAGGAATTCTCCTGGATGGCAGAATTGGTTTCCATAACGACTTTCTGATATAAACATATTTGATAAAAATAAGTTAACAGTGGAGCTGTGGTGGAGCACAGATTCTCAGAGGGGAGAAAGAGAAAGAGAGAGAGAGAGAGAGAGAGAGAGAGAGACTGAGAGACTCAAAGAACAGCATTTTCTATTTCTCCCCTCCCAGTGTCTCCATATTTGCTTGCCTTAAACCCACCAAGTAGCTTTGTTTACCATATTTTTACGCACACTGGCTCCCTCTCTCTCTCTCTCTCTCTCTCCCTGCACCCCCTTCTCCTTAGTTACCTGAAGCACTACAGTATGTATGGGATAATATGATAAATTCATTTCCAATTCACTGCATTATCCCTTGAATATTTTAATGACTCATTGAATGGAGTAAAAAAAGCTATTTCAAATGAACAATTATGCTGCATTAGTCTAAGGGCTGATTATATTTAAACACGGCTCACATGGATAACAGGACAGAGCGACCTCAGCATAGGAGAGCTAATTTGGCTCTTATCTCCAAATAATTTCATACCACAAATTACCATGAAAACCTAAAGGGCTTTAAAAACATTCATCAAACGATAATATTCCACTTTGTAGCAACATTTTATTTAAATTATTTTGAATGAGAGCGAAGGCATCTCTGGGGTGGGACAATGACAGCGGAGTGGGGACTGAGAGTGATAAGGAAGTGGCCAGGAATGCTGGGGCTTGAGGTGAAAATCAAAGTGGAACCTCTTCGGGAGGAAGGGCCCCAGCTTGGCCCCTGGGACACGCACAGGGATCTGACCGCTGCCTATGGCCCAGCCTGCACCCTGGCTGTGACTCAGAACGGCTCAGGGGAGACTGCTTTGGTCCCCAACGTTACTGGACCATCCCCAGAGGCTAAATGCAATACTGGCCCATTTCCTATGTCCACCAAAGCCAGCCTGAGTCACAGCAGGTCCCCTAGGCTGGGCCTGAGTCCACCTAGACTCGAAAGGCAAAGAGTTGAGTCAGGTTGAATTCTTACTCTTAAGACCTGAGTCCAACAGCCTAAGGGAAGCACAAAATCCTGAGCAGCTGTTGTGGTGGTCTGATCTCAAAGTTGGCAGTGGTGGGACAGAGAATCCCTTATCAAGGGTCAAGAATCTTCTTCTCATGGAGCATTGGGAAAGCAGACACTATTAGCGTGCCCATTTTTAAGATGAAGAAACTGGGGCTCAGAGAGTCCCATCTGGAAGGGACGGAACCTGGAGCTGCAGCTGTTAATCTGAGTCAAAAGATCAGGCTCTTGTCCACTCCCCATGTACATGGCATGGCCATGAGCAGTCTGGTTTCTGACCAGTGCCACCTCCGCAGTATCCCCAACAAACAATGCTCTTTATAGTCACGATCAGAACCTGCATGTTGTTGGGGAGCATAAACCATGGCTTTTGGTTGTTTATTACTTTTTTGTGTGTGGCACTGGGTATTGAACCTAGGGCCTCTGCACTGAACTGCATCCCCAGACCTTATTTAATTTAATTTTATTTAATTTTATTTAATTTTATTTATTTTATTTTGAGACAGAGTCTCAGTAAGTTGCTACACTGCCTAGGCTGGGCTCCAAATTGTTATTTTCCTGCCTCAGCCTCCCAGAATGCCAGGATTTACAGGTCTGTACCACCATGCCCAGCTAGTAGTTATTTATTACTGTTTCTGTTTCTTTCTTTCTTTCCTTCTTTCTTTTTAAGATAGGGTCAGTGTATGTTGTTCAAACTCACCTTGAACTCACTATAGACCCAAGATAGCCTTGAATTTGGGTTGATCTTCCTACCTCAGCCTCTCAAGTGCTGGAATTCACAGGCATGGATCACCACACACAGTTACTTAAAGTGGAACCTTTCGTGCATGACAAAGCGTGTGTGGATAGCAGCACAAATACACAGCAAAACTGAAAATGCAAATCTCAATAAAGAAATGATTATCAATCCTGTGTCCCTGGCTTGCCCTCTTTATCTCAGCTGGTGGCCCTGGTAAAAATCATTTATCCTGCTGATTATCACTGGCTAGGGTTCTGGGTATAGGAAAAAAAATCACATTAAATCATTGTTTGTATGTACCCATTTACATTTCTACCGCATCTGCTGCTCCATTGATTAGGAATGTGTTGCTTTCTTAGCACATCTCTCTAGGAAAGCTGGTCTTTGCATATGGAATTGCCTTTTTCCTTGCCTCTGTCCTGAAGATGAAGGGTTTGGATCAGTTTTACTGTTGAGAAGCCACAACCTCACAAAGCTCCAGCATCTTGCCTGAGGTCACCCAGCAGCAGTACTAGTCCCTCAGACATAAGTGTCCTGGCACACCTGACCACAGAACTAGACAGCAGGGGGCTACAGTCCTTGGCCTGTTTGTTGGGTTTTCCATTTATCTTATTCACCGAACACACTTAGAGGTCTTTAAAAAAGAAAACTCAACTCTAATTATAGAAAAATTCAACCCTATAGAAAAGTAGACAGAATAATGACCCCTTAGAAGTCCTTTTAATTCAAACCAGAAATGGTTGCATTTACAGCTGCCAAAGGTTGAGGGCACTGAATGAAAGGGAAACGTGAACTTGCCGGTTCCTTTTCTTTCTTAAAACAAAAAAGATATTCAGGGGCAAATTTTAGAATCATTGACGGTTTCTAGAAAGATTTTCTTTTTTGGAAGAAAAAAAGGTACTCTTGTCTCCTTAATTGTTCCTCATGTTCTTTGTCACCAGTCATGATATTCTTTGTGGAAAGTATTAATGCACCACCTTGCTGTGTTCAATATTCCCATTAACAATAAAAAGTCTAATGAAAATATCTGGATAAAAGCCCCGAGCACTAATTTCAGAGACAAATAGGAGGGGAACCAATAAGTGCTTCTTCTGAAATGAATGATGCAAATTAATTGATATCTTAATTAGGTTTCAGTGTGAAGATTATTATCTCGACTGAATCTGCACTGAAAAGCATCTTTAAGGAAATGCTGGGGACAAGGCATGGTGGGGGAAAGATGCTCCCTGTCCATGCTCTGATACAAATTTCCTCTGCTCAGTGGGAGAGTTTCAAGGAGGGTCAAGGGGGATGTGGAGTAGCTGTCTCTGACTGCCCTGTATGAATGGATTTAAGGACCGCTGCCGAGTCCTGCTCCTGAGTCCATGGAAACCCACAGGTTCAAAAAGCGCCTGCCCTGGGCCCTTTAGGAGCCTTGGAGTCCTGTGCCGAGCAGCACCTTCCTCTGTTTTGTCTGCGTGGTGACCCCAGAGCTCTGGAGCTACTGGACCTGGAACAATGACAATAATATAACAGCAACTGTGTAGAGTGGACTGCGTGTTACGAGTGTGGGTTTAGGCACCTGACTTAAAAGAACTCGGATAAGCTTCACTCCAACAATATGAGGCAGAGACCATCAGTATCTCCATTTTGCAAGTAAGTCTATGGAGACACAGAAAAACTGAGCAACTAGTCCAATATCAAACAGCTTGCAATGGTGGATCTGGGATTTGAATCATACCATTCAAGTATATTTGCTGAATGAAATGAACAAAAAGAGACTATAAATGCCTGGCCCCTACTGCTTGGCAGCTCTCTAACTCCTTGTTTTTATTTCAGTCTCGTGCACCTCTTAGAGCCCTATCTTCTAGTATCAGACCTTGCGGGTCTCTCTTTGGAGGTGGGCGGAGGCTCCAGCTCTTTCCTGGTTTCCTAAGACCTTCACATGTGTTGTCCTCTCTCAGCCCACAGAGGCTTTCCAAACATGTTCCCTACTGAGGGGCTCCTGTGGCCATGGCCTAGTCTATCACCAATTAGACTTGACCTTAATATCAGGGCCAGTTTGGGTTCCACCAAGACTGTCTCCGTGGCCCCTGGGAATTGCAGGGCCATTGTTACTACATGTCTGCAGGGATGTTGCTGTGTGCTTTACTTCTGAGGGTGCCTGGGTAATGATGATTTGTGGGGTGTGGTTTTATGAGCTTCAAAGTGCTGACCAGGTACTTTAATTACCAAGACTTCCCTGGGGAGGGACAGAAGTCTCTGTCCACCAAGGGTGACTGGAGATAGATGCCTGGGAGCGGGTTTGGGGGTCTCCTACCTTATGGGAGGGATGCATGCTGGTCCCTCCCAGTGTTGATCTGATGGGGGAGGTATGGTGTGACTCTCTCACTGTGTGGCCCAGCCTGGGTGGTTAGGAGACCCATCTCTACAGCCCACTAGCTTCCCCTGACTATAAAATGGATCACGATGGTCGTGAAGTGATGGCAAGCAGTGGAATTTTCTAAGGTGTTTCTCACTTGAAAATGGCTCCATAGATGAACGGTGTAGCTGACCACAGAGGCATCTGGCATTGCCCTGCAGCCTTCTTCCCAGCTCCTGCACCTCCAGGATGCTTGCCCAACATAATACCATATTTTCTCCAGAGAGACTGAATTGTGTGCTCTGCAGGGCAGGCACAGCGCCCAGGAGTCTGTACTCCACCCAGCTGCCAGTCCAGCACTGTCCTGTGTGAGACCTTGTTATGATGGCCTATGCCTGGAATCCCAGCATTTGGGAGGCTGAAGCAGGAGGGTTACGGTGAGCTCCAGGATAGCCTGGGCTACATAGTGAGTTCAAGGCCAACCTGAACTGCACAGTGAGACCCTGTCGGTTGTTGTATATTAAGTCCAGTGACATGGACAGTGACTAAGACAGACCCACTTGGCTGCAGTGAGCATCAGTACAAAGGAAGTCTTCCTCGGTCTGACCTGCATCTTGTCTTCCTTTGGCTGAGGCCCAGGAACTGAGATCTAAACAGAGTGGCTTACACCATTTTTCAGCTGGTGGAACTTGGGGGCAGGCAGGCGGGGCCAAGTGGACATAGTAAGAAGAGCTGCTCCTTCCTGATTGAGCACCCCAACAGAGTGGGTGAAAACACGACTGATAGCCCGAGCCTCCTCCTCCTGCCAAAGTGGGAAGCCAAGGGCTGCACCCAGGCAGGTGGCCCTGGTTAAGCTCAGCAAATCAGCAGTTTTGCCCAAAAGCTTCCACCTGTCACCTGCCACCTGCTCTGTCTTTTAGCTGGGCTGCTGGGGTGAAGCTCATGTTTGCAAACAGAAAAGGTGTGAGAGAGGAGCCCTGAGTGGGTACTGGAGTGAGGGGTGGACAGAATGGGAATGAGGGCTTCAGGATTTGAAGAGAGGCAGCATTGCAGTCCCGGGGTCCCTTGACTTAGAAGCATTCCGTCCACAGCTGCTCTTGTACTCTGGCCTCACACTCGCCAAGCAGACCCCCTTGCAGGAAGTCTCATGTGTGTGGAGAAGACTGTGAAGGTGACCTTTGAGCAACACCCTTCCCTCGAGCCTGCCACACTTGCAAGTTTCACTCAGAGGACCGAAATTGTCCAGACAGGGAGACTGATGTCCTGTGTGCCATCCAATCCCCTCCCTGCCCCATGGCGTGAACTTCCTTGCCTCTGCCCTTTACATGGTTTCAAAGCCCCTCCTCAGCAGAGAGGCCCTGGGGGGACAGAAGCCATAAGCTGGCTCAGGTGCTGTCCAAGATGCTGCTGCTGGAGTCTCCCTTGAGTGAGGTCATTAAAGTCCCAACTAGTCTGCCCACAGCAGGGCTGTTCCCCCTCCTGGAGCTTCCTGGGAAGGGTTCTGCCAGGGTAACAGCCCCCTCCCTGTCCCCACTTCGTGAGAGTCCATACTAGTTAAACTGACGCCCCTTTGTCCACCCATCTAGCTGGCAGGGAACACACAGCCCTTGGGCCCAGGGTTTTCTCCACGTCTTCCAGAATGTTCTCAGTGGGCCATCTCATCGGAGCATGATTGGGACCACATGAAATAGGCAGCATGGTATGCACATACAGGTAAAAGCAAGCTACCTGGGGAGTGCCAGAGATCAATGACTTGGTAACCAAACGCAACCTATGCCAGATCCAAACTTAGTTTTACTCGTTGTGGTTCCCACTGTCTTTGGCAGGGAAGCCTTTGTCCATTCTTTCTTTGCAAAAGCCATCTGTGGATTTTCTAGGCACAGATTTATGGATGTTACAGGCTCATGTGGCTTTCCCCACAGTACACTGTCAGGTGCTCATGCACAAAGATTCCATAGTTGAACAAGATTGAGAAATAAATGCATATTTTTTCAGCTCATGCTCTGTATCTGTAAGTTCTGAACCCTTGGATTCAACCAATTACAGATTGGAGAATGTATCAATTGTATCTGCACAGAACACTTACAGTTTTCCCTTGTCACCATTCCCTAAACAATGCAGTGTAACAACTATTTACATAGCATCTACATTGCATTAAGTTTGGTAATCCAGAGTTGTGTTAGATATTGGTAATCTGGAGATGATATAAAGTATTTGGGAAGATTTGTGTAGGCTCTAAGCAATGCTACACCCTTTTATGTAAGAGGTTTGAGCACCAGTGGATTTTGGTATCCATGGGGAGGGGTCCTGAAACCCGCAATGACAACACGCACAGATGACTGCAGTGCAGAGTAGGGTAGTAAAATCTTGAAGGCCATTCAGTGAGGAATGAGATCAATTAGGTTTAACCTGGAACCTCAGAAACTTGCTTGTCATAGAGCTTCTGCCAACATCAAAGGCCCCCTAACACTCCACCTAATTTGTGTTTATTGGACCAGGTCTAAAAAGAGTGAGGTGGACACCTTCATAACTATCAACAGGCAAAGGTGAGGGTGGCGGTGTGTTTCTGTACAAAGAAAAGGAAACCAGCAAGGACCTCTATGCCCCTCACACCAGCAGGAGGAGGACCCCCCCCAGACACCCCCAGGCAGTGCTGCTCCTGGATTCTACAGAGTCACATGGCTCCCCAAACTAGTGGCGTGCCCACACCCACTGTTACACTTTCAGAGCTTTTGTGAGAGCCAATTCTCAATTCACTGTGGCCTTAAAGTCAGCCATGGAAGGAGAACTCATACCTACAAATCGGCAAATACCAAGCACCAGGGCTTTTTCTCTTGCTCTCGTCTTGAGAGCTTGGGTACCAGCGCACCCGCTACTAGCCCTTGGACATTTTTTGAAATTGTTATATTTCACTTGTAAGATGTGACAGCTGAATGCTGGCGGCCTTCTGACACAGAAGTTTTTGCTTACCCAGGTCTCCAAGCCTCCCGAGCGACAGCTGAGATGGCACAGGGTGATCACCTGCCAGCCACAGTCACAAGTGAGTCAGAGGCGTTGACTGATCGGCTTACCTCTATATCTGTCACCAGCCAATGTCTCCAGAATCTCGCTCTGGGATTGTACCTGCTGGGCGCGTCCGGATCCACCATCACCAGGATGTACTTTGCATCCTGTAACACATGAACCAAAAAGTAATGTAGCATTGTGGTCAGAATTTTGATAGGAGAACCCCAAAGGAAGATACTCTCCTTCAGTTCTATCCCAGCTGAGAATGACAGCCAGCCCCTATCTCCTCCTACCCAGTCTGTCTTTTTCTCACAATAGTCATCTCACGTCACACATTGACTCTCAGAGAAATAAAGTCCATGCAGTAGCAAGACTCAGCCTCCCCTTGATGAAGCAATAAACCCAAGTTATATTTCCTAAGCATGCAGTAGTCCCTGGCACCATGCTAGCTGCCAGCGTGGAAACAAAGAAACCTATGAAAGGGCATCTGCCCTCCAGGAGCACCCAGCACAGCTGGGGGGACTTAGCTATTAATTCAGCAAATAAATGGGAGCTAGCTCTATGTCAGTCCCACTAGGATCCATTCATCCCTTTAATACACATTAGCTGAACATGTGCTATGTGCCAAGGCCTATTCCAGATAATAGGAAATGAACAGAATACAAGGTAGTAAGATTCATACTTTGAGGAAGCTTTTATGTTAGACACAGGCAATACAAATAAACAGTTGAAATCATGTCCAGTTGTGATCAGGGCTCGGATGAAAGTGAAATAGCAGAGATGAGGGGGAGCCAGCATCCCACGAAAAGCAAAGAGCCACTGTAGGTCTTTAAGGGAGGAAGGGGAACAGGTGGTTTGAGAAACAGAGAGAGCAGCATTGTGACCAGGGGCACGCAAGGGGCTTAGAGAAGTGGGGTGCCACATGAGATGCTGGATGCCAGACAGGGAAGGCTTTCTACCCCTGAGCGAAGAGTGAGGCGCTGACCCTAAGTGCAGCAACCAAAGCACTAGGGGGTCTCAGGCAGGGCAGTGATGTGCCTTGATCTGCAATTCTGGCTGCTGTGGGGAGAATGAATAGCTGGCAGAAGGCGACAGAAGTGGTTAGGACACCACTGCACCAGTGCAGTGAGGGTGTCTTGGACACGAGTGGCAGCAATGACAGAAACAAACAGATGGATGGGGAAATGCTTTCAGTAGAAACAACAGGGTTTGCTGTAGGTCTTTAAGGGATAGGACCGTAAGAAGGGGTTGGAGGCAGAAAAATCAAGGATGACTTGGTTTTTGTCTTGAGCAACTGGGTCATTTACTGGCACAGAGAAGATGGGGAGATGAGGCTATTTGGAGGGGGACATTGAGTGTCCTACTTCAGACCTTTGCAACTAGAAATGGCTTCAGGAAGAGTCAGAGCTCAGGGTAGACATCAGGACCAAATATGTAAGTTTGGGGATTTTTGAGATAAAAACAATCTTTAATTCTAAAGAACAATGAGTTTATTCACAAACATTATAGATACAGAGAAGAAAAGAGGTTTCAAGACCAAATGCCAGGCCAAGCTAACATTGAGAAGAGAGGAGAATCTGGCCAAGGAGACGGAGCAAGTGCATCCGAAGAGCAGGTGTTATGAAAAGCAGGACAGAAGGCGTCATGAGGAGGAGAACGTGGTCACCCGCTTGACTGGAAGAGGTGGAGATGAGATGGGAGCTGAGGAATTGGAGGTCACCGGTGAAGAGGATGATAATGAAGAGGAAGTTTTGGTATGAAGGACACTTGAGACATGGAGTCAGTGGCTATAACTAGGAAGGAAGGAAAAGTTAAGAGATTTATTTTTAAGAGATGGATGGTGGGAATGTTTGTAGACCAAATGGAAAATGATCTAGTAGAAAAGCAGGTACAGATGGAAATAGGAGGAAGGGCGAGACTGGGAAGACGAGAGGGGACAGGCACCAGTGCAGAAGTGGAGGGCTGCAGTGGTCTTAGATAGGAGTTCCCTCCCAAATTCCCGTAAGTGTGGATGGCAATTGGATCACGGTTATTGTCCTTACCAGTGGACTCATGCATTCATGAGTTCAGTGGTTGAATATGCTGTTAGGTGGTGGGGCTTGGTTAGAGGCAGGCCATTCAGGAGGTGACCTAGAAGGATGTGTGTCCATCCCCGTTTCCTCCCTTCCTTCTCCGCTTCCTGGCAGCCATGGAAAGAGCAGCTCTCCTCTGCCAGGTCCCTCACCACGCCCTTCTTGCCTTGAAGTCAGCCAACTGTGGACTGACTCCTCTAAAACTGTGAGCCAAAATGAACCTCTCCAGAACGATCACCAGTTGTGATCACCAAGGACCCCTAGCACCTGTCCGAAGAAGAGAAGTCCACAGGTGAAACACCAATTGCTGAATGTTAAAATCCAAAAGGAACAGTGAACTATGTATTAGGTGACATAGAAAATTAAATCAGAGACTGTGAAGATAAACCCAAGAATATCTCCAAGTTCTTAGAAGAAAAGACTAAAAAATGAAAATGTTAAGATATATATGATCCTTGTGGAATTCCAGAATGAGGAAACAAAGCATAAATACAGTAAAAGAAGAAATAAAACCATATATTATTCCTCTTTTTCTTTCTTTTTTTGTAAATGACATGAAGAATTTCATTTAAAAAACCCAAAATGAAAATAACTAGATTAATATTTAGTAAAGTAAGCTATCACCAAAGTATACAAAACCAATACTTTCCTATATACTAGTAATAAAGTGTACTTTTAAAACCTCATCCATAATTATCACAAAAGTGTATATCATCTCAGAACTAACATGATGAATAGCACAAGACTTACATATGAAGGAGAAAATCTACTCATGTCATGAGAAGAAAATTGAGTAATTGAGGAGACACACACTCTGCTTTTATCTTGCCTCAGCTTCCTGAGTAGCTGGTTAACAAGTGAGCACCACAACACCCAGCTCATGGTGTGCTTTGAAACTGAAATACTTGTTTTGCAAAGTGTCAGTAAAGCTTTATTAATCTAGAACAAATCTAATAAAAAAAACCTATGTAGATGTTTTTGGAACTTCAACAATTATTCCAAAGCTCATAATTAAATTTTAAAAAGTAAATTGTAAAAGAAAAAGAATTAACCAAGGCAATATTAAAAACAAGATGAAATAGGCAGTGGTATTGATTTTGTAGATATTAAAATATATGATAAAACTACAATAGAGCAACATAGTGTTGGAGAAAAAATAGGTAAGAGAAGCAAAATAGAAAATCTATAAAGAAACTCAAGGTTTCTTTATATTATATTAAATATAGACAACTATATTAACTATATGACAAAGACAACTATATTAACTATATGACATAGACAACTATATTAACTATATGACAAAGTTATTTCATAGCAGAAAGGAAAGGATAGATTATTTTATTAATGCTATTGGGATAACTGGATCACTATCTGGAATAAATAAACTTAGGCCTCTAATTCTTTCAGATACTAGAAAAGTTCCATATTCATATACCAGACTGAAAATCCTTAGAATCTGGTTTATTAATGTAATATCTAATTCATACAATAGAAAACTGAGAGTTAGATCTGTACCAATATGGGATGTATCTTCAATATTCTAGTGTGTGAACTAAGCAAGTCACAGATATGTATATGATTCTCAAATGTTCAGGAAAACTTTATATATCTAAATATAAATATTATATTTATAGATATATTTGCATATGCACAGAAAATGTCTAGAAAAACACATATCAAACTGTTAAGAGTAAATGGCAAGAAGAGAAAGATTGATATACGCCTACTAGATATAATTTTTTATGTTTATATGGCAAAAAAGCAAAAGAAAATTCAAAGACAATAAACTAAGAGGAAACATTTGCAAGATCTAAGAAATAATTGATATTCTTAATATATAAAGTACTTTTCAAGTCAATAGAGAAAGATGAACACCTCAATGGAAGAATAGACATCAAAGGTAATCCATGAAAGAGGAAATATCAATAATCAATAAACACAGCAGATGCTCTATTTTTTTATTTTTGTACTGGGGATCGAACTTGGGACCACACACTTGCAAGGCAGGCGCTTATGCCACTGAGCTAAATCCCCAGCCAGATGCTCTATTCCACTATTACCACAAAACATGAAAAAATCCCATCTTTGTCTTGAAAAATTGCCATATACCTTGTTTAAAATGTTTATTCTTGAGTTTTAAGGTACGCAGGACCCTGTGTTCTCAGTCTTTTTGAGAAGGAAAGAAGACCTAAAACATTTATCACACACTCGTAACCCTTCACAGTGAGATGAGCAGAGAAGCAGGGAGTCAAAATGTGACTGATGATCACTAAGTAAAGGGATATTTAGGAACCTTAATTTACTTTGTGCTTTTCCTGTATTTTCCAAGGTTTCTGCCTTGCTTTTATACTTCGAATAAAAGATGTGTACTTTCTAAAAAATTGCTTTCACAAAGCCAAGTAAGAAGTCTTGGTACCCTCCTTCTCCTCATTTGAACAACAGTTGGGGATTCTCCCCAGTGACCAGCTTCACTCCTCCTCATCCTTCCTCTCCCTCCACCCCTTTCCACCACTGTCACATTCCCTCCTTGGTGCACCTCAAGAGCAGTCTCTGTTGCATGGCCCGTTCTGAGGCTTGCCCTAGATCACTGCTGCGTGCTGATTATACATTCCTCCAAGGATTCATGTGTTGGAGCTTTGGTTTTCACTGGGATGTGGGACCTTTGAGAGGCAGTGCTGAGGGGAAGGCCTTTGGGTCACTGGGACCCCAGTTATTCCCCAGCTGCTCACTGGCTCTCTTGCCATGTGACCTCTTGCTGCCATGTATGCTCCTGCCACTATGATGCTACTCCCCATGCAGCTGTCACTAGGGCCAAGTGTAAGGCAGCATCCTGCCCATCCTCTAGCACAGCCAAGACACTGGGAGGGACATTCGATAGACACTTTCAACAGTGGAGTCAGGCTGGGGATGTGGCTTGGGGGTAGAGTGATGGCTAGCATGCATGGGGCCCTGGATTTGATCCCCAGTGCTGCAAACAATGGTATCATCACCAGATATCTTCATACTAGTCACGTGTCTTCTTTCTTTGGTAGTGTCACGTGGACCTTGTAAAATGCCAAACATCTACTTGGTACCATGAATACTGGTCTTACTGCAGCCTGGTGGATCTTAGCTTCCCCTACCTGTCCTGATACTAAAAAAATGAAGAGGCTAAGCTGGCTAATTTACTCTCCCTCTGCCTTTTAACATCTATTTAGTAGATTCTGAGACTTCTCAATATAATGCGAAAATCAGCCTGTCTGTATGACCCAGGAATCCTGTTCTAGGGATTTGTTCAAAAGAATTAAAGTCAAAGTCTCAAAGAGACACATACTGATATAGTATGTGTTTAAATTGTCTCTCAAAAGCCTCACATTCAGAGGTTAAGTATGGTTGAAAGATGTCCACACTCTGAGTGTGACCTGGAAGGGTACAGACCCTCCCTTCTCCCCTCCAGATTCTCCCTTTTCTGTTTCCTGGCCACCATGGTTTGAGCTGTTTTTCTCTCTCATGTTCTTTCACCATGGAGCCAGGTGACCATGGACTGAGCCCACTGAAACTGTGAACAAAAATAAACCTCTCTTCCTTTAAACTCTCTTAACAGGTATTGGGTATCAGTGACAAGAAAGCTAATAATGTACAATTCTATGCTTATTGTAGTATTAGCCAAAATATGAAAGCAAACCAAATGTCCATTAGTGGATGAATGGATTAAAGAACCATATATATGCATGCTCCTTGACTTACTGTTGGGTTATACCATGATAACCCTTTGTAAATTGAATGTATTGTATGTTGAAAATGCTTTTATTTCCAGCATCAGCAAGCTGAGGTAGAAGAATCGCTGCAAGTTTGAGGCCAGCCTGGGTTACATAGTGAGCTCAAGCCCAACCTGAACCACAGAGTGAGATCCTGTCTCAAAACAAAACAAAACAAAACAAAACAAACAAAACAACAAAACCCCCCAAATAAACATAAAATGCTTTTATTAACCCAACCTACTTATAGCTTAATAGCAGACCTTAAATGTGTTTAGAACATTTATCTTAGTCTATCATCAGGCATCATAAGAAAGTATTGTATTTCAAATCACTACTTTGAGAACTTCTAGGAAGATGGCAGAGTAGTAAGTAGCAAAGAAAACAGCCTCTCTGAGAGACACCATCTCGACGCAGGAATATACCATCGTGAGGAAGATAAGAAGGAAGGAAGTGGGTCCTCTGGCCCCAGGAAGAGCCTGAAGTCTGAATTGAAGCCCACAGAGAGTAAAAAGAAAAACTTCAGTGAAGAAGAAGTAGCTGGCAGCGCCTTCACCCGGAGCCAGACTCACTGCATGAGGGAGCTGCTGGAACTTGGGGACGCGCAGTCATGGTGACAGTGGTGGCTGGCGACCTCAGAGGCCTCGGCAGAAAGATTCAGCAGTGGAGGGTAGCATCAGACATGGAGGCCTGCACTGGTTGGCAATGAGTGCAGCAGACTCCGTCCTCCCACAGGAGAGAGCAATTGGCCGGGTGCCATTTTGAAGTAGGGCCGGATACCCCCGGAACCAGACCTGTAGCTGGCTGCCTCCAGCAGCTCCTAGCTGGGCACAGACCCATGGAAATTGCTTGGACTACGGCAAGCCAAATGAGTCTGGTCTAGGGGCAGGCCTGCGAAGGTTGTCTGCTACTCCATCATAAAGCAACTCCTGGCTTGTGGGGATAACAGTTTGGGATGCTGTCTCCACAGACTGTCTACTAGTGAATCCAGAGAGATTGCTGGAAGTGAACTATTTTTTGTTTATTTTTTGTTTTGTTTTTATTTTCTTCTTTTTTTTGTTTATTTAGGGTTTTTTTAATCTCTTCTCTTTTATTGTTTTCTTCTTTTTTTGAGTGTGAGTGTGGTTCCTAACCTCCTTGTGGGTGTGGTTGTGTTCTGTTCTACCTTTTATCTCTTCCTGCTCTCTTTTCCTTCAGTCTTCCACATCAGTTTCCCCAAGTTGGTGGGATCCATCCTTATCCTCCAACTTCTTATAACGTCTTTTTCTTTTCCTGCTTTTCTGTTTTTTTTTTAAAATCCATTTTGAATCTTAACTCTTGAGGACAGAATTGATATATTACAGACTTATATATTGTATATAATTGTTTTGCATTCTGTTGAAAAAATATGAGAAGACATTTAAACAAGACACAACCTCAGACACCCAATTCACCAATGGCAAACTCAGGGGGCAATGAGACTGGAAAATCCAAAAGACCCCTACCCGGTCTCTCTGAAGTGGTAACAAAGCAATTGAATGAGGCCCTGGAAAAAATGAAATCAGAAATAATCTCTCAAATAACTACAGATATTACCAAAATATATACCATACTTAGTGATGTTAGAGCAGACACAGATAAAAAAATAGATGAGCTTGAGCAAATTATGGAAGCATGACATAGGAAACAAATGGAATCCATAAAGCAGATTCAAGAAGATATCCAGGAGAATAAAAACTCCATTGAAAGTATTTGAAGCAGATTAGACCAATGTGAGGACAGGATCTCAGATACTGAAGACAGGCTTGCAGTTAGTGACCAGGAAAAGAAAGATTTCTCAAAACTAGCAAGGGATCATGAGAAATCAATCCAGCAGCCACTAGAGAAGACAAGGAAGAATAATTTAAGATTAATTAAAGTCAATGAACAAGCAGGAGATACTACAAATGACATTAAAAACGTGTTCATAGACATTGTGACAGAAAAGTTTTCTGGTAGAGAAAAAGAATTTGATATACAAATAAGTGAGGCATATAGAACTCCAATTAGCAATGATAAAAAAAAACCCCTACAACCATGGATATCATAGTCAAGATTCCAGAAATTCAACACAAGAATAGAATTTTAAAAGCTGTTAGAGAAAAGAAACAAATCACTTATGAAGAAATGCCCATCAGCTGACTTCTCAGTACAAACTCTCTCAAAGTCAAGGAGAGCTTAGAGTGAAGTACTCCAAATTCTAAAGGAAAACAACTTTCAACCCAGATTGATGTATCTCACAAAAGTATCTTTCAAAATTGATGGAGAAATAAGATACTTCCGTGACAAAGAACATCTGAGAAAATTTATGACCACCAAACCAGCTCTCCAAAATAATCCTGAAGGACAGTCTAGAAAGAGATAATAAGGACTATAGCTCTGAGAACCTCAACAGAAGGAATCTACCAGGAAAGGCAAACAATTAGAGGAAGGAAAAAGAAAAAGGCGGGGGGGAGCCAATAACAGGAAAATAACATGACAAAGATAAATCAATATATATCAGTTTTAACCATGAATGTTAATGTCTCAATTCACCAATCAAAAGACACAGACTGGCAGAATGGATCAAGAAGCAATATCCAACAATATGTTGCATACAAACAATACATTTAAATCCAAAAAGAAATTCATAGACTGAAAGTCAAAGGATGGAAAACAATACTCCATGCAACAGGAATTCAGAAAAAAGCAGGGGTTGCTATTCTATTTGCAGATACAGTGAATTTCAAGCCAAGACTGATTAAGAGAGATAAAGAAGGTCACTATATCCTGGTAAAGGGAACAATCCAAGAGGAAGAGACAACAATCATAAATATATATGCAACAAATATTAGTGCACTCAATTATATAAAACAATTATTAATGGGCATGAAAAATAAAATGAACCTCAATACAGTTGTATTGGGAGCACTCAATACCCTGCTGTCACAAAAAGACAGATCAACTAGACAAAAACTCAACAATGCAATATTAAAACTAAATCAAACTTTTGAAAAAAATGGAGTTAGTAGATGTCCATAGAATGTTCCACCCCAAAACATCAGAATATACATTCTTCTCAGCTGCACATGGGACATTCTCCAAAATAGACCACATACTAGCTCGCAGAATATGCTTAAGTAAATGTAAAGGAATTGAAATCACCCCATGCATACTATCAGATCACAGTGCAATGAAACTGGAAATCTATGCCATAGGAAACCACAAGCACTTCATCAATACATGGAAATTAAATAGCACCCGACTGAATAATCAATGGGTCACAGATGAAATTAAAGAAGAAATTAGACAATTCTTACAATTGAATGACAATGACAATACAACATACCAGAACTTGTGGCACACAACAAAAGCAGCTTAAGAGGGAAACTTATAGCAGTAAATACCCATATTAGGAAAACAGAGTAAGCACATATAAACAACTTAATGTTGAACCTCAAACTTTTAGAAAAAAAAGAGCAGAATAACCCAAAAGCTCATACAAGGGAGGAAATTACAAGGATCAGAGCAGAAATTAACACACCAGACACTAAAAAAATAATACAAAAGAATCAATGAATTGAAAAGTTGGTTCTCTGAAAGATTAAATAAAATTAACAAACTCTTGGGCAACCTTATCAAAAAAAAAGGAAAGAAAAGACTCAAATCCATGCAATTAGAAAAGAAAAGGGTGAAATCACAACAGACCTTGTAGAAATACAGAAAGTCATCTATACCTACTTTGAAAACTTGTATTCTAACAAGATGGAAAATACAGAAGAAATGGACAGATTCCTAGACACAGATGAATTACCAAAGCTGAATCAAGAAGATATAAAAATCCTAAATAACCCACTATCAATCAATGAAATTAAAGATGTAATTAAAAAACCTATCAACAAAGAAAATCCGAGGCCCTGATGGATTCACTGCTGAATTCTACAAGAAATTTCGTGAAGACGACCTAACACCGCTACTTCTTAAACTCTTTAATGAAATTGAAAAGGAAGCAATACTCCCAAATTCATTCCTAGAAGCAAGCAATATTCTGATTCCAAAACCAGAGAAAGACCCAACTAAGAAAGAGAATTGTAGGCCAATCTCCCTAATGAACATTGATGCAAAAATCTTCAATAAGATAAAGGCAAACAGGATGCAAAAACATCATCAAAAAGACTGTACACCATGATCAAGTGGGATTCATCCCAGGAATGTAGGGATGGTTCAACATATGTAAATCCATAAATGTAATACATCATGTTAACAGAGCCAAGGACAAAAATAATATGATCATCTCAATAGATGCAGAAAAATCTTTTTTTTTTACAAAGTTTAGCACCAATTCATGATTAAAAAAAAAACCCTACAGAAATTTGGAACATATGATCTTTATCTCAATCTGATAAAAGCCATGTATGACAAACAGCCAACATCATACTAAATGGACAAAACCTGAAAGCTTTCATTCTAAAATCAGGAACAAGACTAGGATGTACATTGTCTCCACTCTTATTCAACACAGTCCTGGAAACTTTGGCCAGAGCAATTAGACAAGAGAAAGAAATAAAAGGAATAAAGACAGGAAAGGAAGAAAAATTATCACTATTTGCAGATGACATGATATTCTACTTAGAAGACCCCAAAAACTCCACTGAAAGACTTCTAGATTTAATAAGCAAATTTGGTAATGTAGCTGGTTTACAAAGTCAACTGTCAAAAAATCAATAGCTTTTTTGTACACAAATAACAAACTCACTGAGAGAAAAATCAGGGAAACAATACATTTTACAATAGCACCCCCCAAAAATGAAATGCCTAGGAATTAATCTAACAAAAGATGTAAAAGACCTCTATGTTGAAAACTATAGACTCTGAAAAAGAAGATTTAAAAAGCTATTAGAAAATAGATATCATGCTCTTGGATAGGAAGAACCTATATAGTGAAAATGGCCACGCTTCCAAATCTGTTATAATCTCAATGCAACCTCAATCAAAATTCCAGTAGCTTATCTTACAGAATTAGAGAAAACAATCCTAAAATTCATCTGGAATCAGAAGAGACCTAGAATAGCAAAGGCCATCCTGGGCAATGAAAAACAGGGGCATCACAATCTCTGACTTGAAATTATACTATAAAGCTATTGTAATAAAAACAATGGGATACTGGTTTAAAAAAACAGACTTAAAGACCAATGGAATAGATTAGAAGATGTAGAAGTAACTGCAGACACACTAAGCTACTTTATATTTGAGGAAGTGTTAAACACATTTACCGGAAGAAAGACAGCCTCTTTAATAAATGATGCTGGAAAAAACTGGCTTTCCACATGCTGAAGATTAAAACTGGACCCATATCTTTCACCATGTACTAAACTAAAATTGGGATGGATTAAAGATCTTAATATTGAAACAGAAACATTAAATCTTCTGGAAGATAGGTAAAACTCTTAAAGACATTGAGGTAGGCAAAGACTTTATGAATAAAACCCAGATTGCACAGGATTTATCACAAAGAATCAACAAAGGGGATCTCATCCTACTGAAAAGCTTTTGCACAGCAAGAAAAACCACCAACAGAGTGAAAAGGCAACCCATAATGTGGGAGAAAATGTTTGCCAGCTGTTCCTCAGATAAAGGATTACTATCAAGAATGTATAAAGAACTCAAAAAAAAAAATCAGTCCTCTCAGATTTAAAGACCCAATCCAAAAATATGCATCTGAGATGAACATATACTTCTCAGGTGAAGAAATATAAACAGCAAATAAATATGTGAAAAAATGTTAAACAGCACTGGTTATTGGAGAGATGCAAATTAAAATAACACTGAGATTCCACCTCACCCTAGAAAGAATGGCTAGTATTAAGAAATCAACCAATAACAAATACTGGGGGGACTGTGGGGAAAAAAGAACACTTTCCATTGTTGGTGGAAATGCAGACTGGTGCAACCACTATGGAAATCAGTGTGGAGATTCCTCAAAAAACTAGGATTGGAGGTCCCATTCAACCCAGCTATTCCTCTTCTAGGTACCTTCCCAAAAAAATTAAAAACATCATCCCACAGTGATATACATGCACCCATGTTTATAGCAGCACAGTTTATAATATCCAGATTTTGGAAACAACCTAAATGTGCATCAACTGAGGAATGCATAATAAAGATGTAGTATTTCGATATAGTGGAGTACTACTCAGCCATAAAGAATGATAAACTGGACATTTTTATAGGTAAATGGATGTGCCATGAGAACATACTTAATAGTGAAGTAAATATATCACACATGTGTAAACATCGTATTGTTTCATTAGTGTGACAAACTGAAAGAAAAAACATGTATTTTGTCCCAGAGTGAATGACCTTTGCCAAAGCAAAGACTCAGGCCATACCTGCCTTTACATTAACTAACCCATTGTGAGCCATTTTGAGTTGACTTTTGAATGTCTTAAGAAATTTTGATGTGCTATAAGGTTTGGGTTTTTTGCATGTGGATATCTAGTTGTTTTAGTATATTTATTGGAGGTACAATTCTTTCTCCATTTAATTGTTTTTGCATCTTTGCCAGAAATCAATTGTCTGTTATGTAGGTATCTATTTTGGGACTTCATATTGGTCCCTTGGTCCTTTGTCTATCTTGATATCAATGCCATTTTGTCATGATTGGTATAACTTTGTGATACGTCGTGGGATTGGGAAGGGTTGGAGCTCTAAATCTGTTCCTTTATTAAAGTTGTTTAGACTATTCTGAGTCTTTTGTATTTCTACAGAAATGTAAGAATCAAAATATTAATCTTTATGAAAAATGATGTTGGCATTTTGATAAGGGATTATGTTTCCTGATCTTTATTATTTTCTTCTATTTGGTTTTGGTTTTATTCTGTCTTTTATTGTTAATTTCTTAAGGAAAGATATGAAGATATTTCATAACTTTCTTCTTTTCTAGTAAATGTACTTGGTGTTAAAAAAAAATCACTAGTCTGAGAAAAGACCAAAATTCGGAAATCAAAGTAAACTTTGTACCAAATGTATATCACCTTTGTAACATTGTAAAGCTGAAAAATCCTCAGTGAACCAGGACCATCTGTATATACATTAGAATACTATTAAGCCTTAAAAGAGGAAATAAATACTGAACTATGTGACATGAATGAATTTTGACAATATTATGCTAAGTGAAGAAAACTAGCTGTGGGAGGTCAAATTCTGTGTGGTTCTACTTATATGCACTATTAAAAATAAACCCAGAGAAATCAAAAGCAAAAGAGTGATTCCTTGGAGCAAAGGGGAGAGGCAGGGGAAGAGTTGCTTACCTGTGGGTGTAAACTTTCAGTAAAGCAAGCTGAGTAAGAGCTAGAGACCTACTGTGCAACGTTGTATAAATTGTATTGCAACCTACAAATCTTTTGAGGGTAGATCTCATTCTAAAGTGGTTAAGTGTTCTTACTGCAATAAAAGGCAACGAAAAAGAAAGTAATCTTGCTTGAAGAAAGCAGGATGGAATGCAAGCCCTTTCCAGACTGACAGGAATCCTGAAGGCTGATCACACATTCTGTGGGTAAGGCTCGGGGGCGGGCGGGCAAGCCCAATATACCGCTCTCCGAATGCGTATTGAGGGAACTCTGTGATCCAGTCTCTGCCATTTCCCCCTAAAAACATCTGCACACTTGGGAAATAACTTGCACAGAAGGTTATTCATTCATCCTTGTCTGTAACAGCAGAAGTTGGGAGTAACTCACATGTCCATCAGCTGGGGATTGGTTAGTAAACAGTGATTCATGCTCACAATAGAAAACCCTATTGCTGCAAAAACGAAGCAAAACAAAAAAATGAAGATCTCTCAGGTCTGATGTGGAAAACTCTCCCGGAGAAATGAAGTGGAAAAAGCAAGGTGGGAAACAATGTGCCTAGTGCCTCACTTTTAGAGGAGAGAGAAAATTCAGTTTGTTTGTACTTGCACAGACAACGGTGGGACAAGTGGTGAGAGGCTGGGGGTGATGGCGGAGTCACGGAGCTGGCCAGGGGTGGAAAAGAGGCTCCTATGTGTTGGTTCTAGCATTTTTATTTTTGAGCCGCCTGAGCATGTCACCTGCTAAAAATAAACTGGAGTGGAGTACAGTGATCACAGGGCATTGTCCCAGAGCCGTCAGTCTCTGTCTCTCTCACCGATGTCAAGAGGGAAAGAGTAACCTGGTGGCTGGGACCTAGGGATTCGAATGTCCTGTTTCCTAGGGTTTTGTGACTCCTGCCATCCTTCCTCCTCGAAGTTCAGCCCGCAGGCTGGGGCTGGGCTTCTCTTCGCTCTCTAGCTCTTCTGCCCGGAGCCCGTCATTTCTCTGGCTGAGCTCTCCTCGAAGCTCCAGACCGGATGTTCAGTGGCCCAGGTCACATCTCCCTTGGCTGCTGCAAAGCACTTTCCCTCATCGTGTGTGCCAACGTCACCTGCTCCCCTCTGCGAGGGAAGGTGCGCTCCGTCAGGGCATGAACGTCAGAGCCCAGAGCCATCTTGGGCCTCCTCGTCCAAACACCAGCCAGCCTTGGCGGTGCTGCCTGCTAAGTGGCTCTCAAGTCCACCCGCTTCTCTTCTGCTGCACCAATTCAGTCCTTCCTTCCCTTCTCCCATCCCCCACCCATCCCTTCTTGTTTCCTTCCTTCCTTCCTTTCTTCTTTCCCTCCCTCTTTTTCTTTCTTTTCTTTCTTTCTTTCTTTCTTTCTTTCTTTCTTTCTTTCTTTCTTTCTTTCTTTCTCTCTCTCTCTCTCTCTCTCTCTCTTTCTTTCTTTCTTTCTTTCTTTCTTTCTTTCTTTCTTTCTTTTTTTCTCTCATTTCTCCTGCACTCTCCTCCCCTCCCCTTCTTGTTCTTCCCTGCCCCCTCCTCCTCCTTCTTTTTCTCTTTCTTCTCCTTCTTCCTTTTCTTCTTCTTCGACAGGGTCTGGCTATGTAGTCAGGTTGGGCCTGAATGCAGTATGCAGCCTGAGCCACACTTGAACTCACGGTGCTCCTCTTGCCTCAGCCACCTGAGTGCTGCCATCAGAGGTCTGTGCCACTGCACCCGGCTCTATGACATCACCATTCTTGGTCTTGCCTACTGGAATAGTCTAACTGGTCTCCTCACATTGCTTTGACCCCCGGTTTTCTATCCTGATCCAGACTATTGTTTTGCAAAACACAAATGAGACCTGGATATTCTGCTCTTTAAACTCCTTGTTGAGTTCTCCGTGGTGCTTGTGCAACCCAGCCACAAGCCCTGCCCCGTCTCTGGGTCACCTTGTGCACACCCCCTGCACAGGGCATGGCGTTCCCTCCCACCTCCGGATGTCTGCACACACATTCCCCCTTCTCCAGGCCTGGTACGGGCGTAGCTCCCACGCACTCCAGGAAGCTGAGGGGTCACTGGCTTTAGAAGTCTTTGCCAACCTCCGCCCTGGTTGTGATACTTTGTTGAACACTATTGAATTTCTTTCCCTCAGCTCCTCATCCGGGTTTATAATCAATTATACATTTACTGGCTTCATTTCTTGATTAAGGCCAGAGCGTCCTTGAGGGATGGGCTGGTGTCCCCTCCTGATCACCACTGCATCCTCGGCAGATCCCTGGCTCTGCACACAGTGACTGCTGCTCCACACATATTTTTGAACAGATAAAGGAAAAAATGTATTGCACTCGGTCCTTGCTGGCTCAATTGTACATGTGTCCATGTATTCAATAAGCATTACAATCTGGACGGCCCTCTAAAGCCTCCTGTGATCATAGGTGGGACTTTGGGGGGTTGCATGGAACAAGAGGGTGCTGTTAGGCGGGGCCTGGTTGGAGGAGGTGGGGGCATGGGCGTGGCCTAGAAGGTCCGTCCCCCCCCCCCGCCCCCGCGCGCTTTCCTCCGCCTGCGCCTTCTTGCCTTATACTGGCCAAGCTTGGACTGAAAATGCCAGTCAATACAAACTCCTCCTTTAAGTTGCGGGTGCTGAGCATTTTGTGACTAAGACAGTACGTGCTGATTGGGCCCTTACTGTGCACTCAGCACCTCAGCAGGGCTTGGGGTAAGGATGAGAGAGGCTGGCTCTGCCCTTGAGCACACAGTCATCCAGGTATGTGTGCAGAGCCTGAGCGTCCTTTGCGCCCTATTCGGGGACCATGTGGCACTGTGGAGCTCTGCAGACACTCTGCCACGGCCGACCCAGTAGAGCCCTGTGAGTCTGCTCCAGCCGAGCTGGGCCCTGGTGAGGGGCAGTCTGCCCGGGGAGAAGGCCATGCCAGGACCTGGAGCAGCAGGTCCAGAGCCAGAGCCGCCACTGTTCCACAAGGATGGCTGTAGAGCTCACAAGGCCAAGGGAAGAGAAGAGGAGGCCGTGAGATGCAGGCGGCAGAGAAACAGCAGCCAGCCCTGCAGCAGTGCACCCACTGGTTACCTTGGGGTACCCATAGCCAGCACTGGCTGGGAGCACCAGCCAGCTGCACCACAGAGGAGCCATAACCAATGTGGGAAGTACTGGGACCCCACAACCCGCTTGTCTAGAAGAACCCAGGAAAATGTCAAGATGAAGAAACAAAAGGAAGTCTCTGGCCTCCAATCCATGCAGAGCAAGTCCAGGAGATGTAAACATGGAAGAGACTGGGAGTCACACACCTGAAGTTTCTGAAGTGATGGCAACTGAAGTAAAGAAACAACTTCATGAGGCTATGAAAGAAATTAGATCAGAAATAGTATCTCAGGTGAAAGAAGAAATGAAAAACATAATAAAAGAATTGCTGAGCAGATCTAAAGAAGACATAGATAAAACATAGAGAAGCACAGGAAAATGAGGGAAACCTTGAATGAACAATATAAGCAAGATTTAGAATGCGTGAAACAAATTCAAAGAGACAACCAGGAAATGAAACACTTCATTGAAAGCTGGAAAAACCTCTTGAAAGAAACTGACGATAAACTTTCAGTTAGCGATCGCAAAAGGAAAGATTTCTTTAAAAAAAAATAATAGAAGATGGGGGCAGTGGATAGGCATGTGGCAGGGGAGGTTTGCAAGTGTGGGGCGGGGGTGAGAAGGGAGGACAAAGTCCTGTGGTCAGAGCTGGGTTTCACCCACGGTGAAACGGTAGGCATGGGCACAGTGAGCACAGTGATGGCCTGCACAAGGGACCAGTCAGCATGGTGAAGGAGCAGTCACCCAGGAGACAGCATGGCCTTCCACACCCCCTGCAGTGCTGAAGTGCTGTGGGCTGCATGCCCTGGACCCTGCCCTCAGCTCATATCTGGAAGTCCTGACCCCCCAGTGAGATGACATTTGGAGGTTTGGGGGTGACCGGGTCGTGAGGGTGGGGTCCTCAAAGGGACTGCTGCTTGTGCTGTCCAGCAGGTCGAGGGAGGTGTCTACAGACCAGGAAGCTGGCCCTCTGCAGACACTGACTCTGCCGACCTCGACCCTGGCCTTCTCGGCCTCCCGATCCGTGAGCACCACTGTGAGCTGTGTGAGCCACCCAGCGAGTGCTCGTTTTATTACAGCAGCCCAAGCTAAGACGGACGCTTGGGCTCAAGGGCCCTCTTGACATCGAGACGAACTTGACGGTTTCCAAGCCCCCTCCTTCCACTGGCCACTTCAGATGTGTGTTTGTGTCTGTCTTTCCCAGATGGAAAGGAAGGACCTGTCATGTGAGGACAGGATGTGACCAGATTACAGGAGACCTGGAGACAGTCATGAGTCCTAGAAGTACCAAGCGGGGCGGGGGGACCCCCAGATTAACCAGGCCTTCTGTCTTCTGTATTTTCTGAGGCTCCAGGAGAGACCGTCCCCGATGCCCTGGGCCTGGCCAGATCTTAGAGAGAAAATCCTGGCCCACAGCACTTTCTGAAAAATGCAAACTAGCTCTTCAGAGCACGCAAGTGCAACCACCTTCTTTCACGGGCCAAGCCACCACAGCCCCGCTTGAAGCATCCCTGCACCGGGGACCACATAACTAAGGACAGCCACCAACACCCCAAGAGTTTCTCAAACTGACTTTCCTTCCTTTGAATACTGCAGTGGAGGTCCTCACATGCTATGGCTGCAAAATTCCTTTCCCAAATGTATGGGTTGGGAACTTGGCTCTTAAATTCATGGTAGTTGCACTTTGAGGTGAGGGCCTTTGGCAGGCGTTAGGATTAGATGAGGCCGTGGGGCAGGGCCCCAGGACATTAGCGGCATAGTAAGAGAAGGAAGAGAGGTTCCAGCTGGCATCTTTTTGTCCTGCTATACGATTCCCTGCAGTTTTATGCTGCAGCAAGAAGGTTTCGTCACAAGGGGGCGCCATGCTGTTAGGCTTTCCCAGCCTCTAGCTCAGTGCGCCACATCAACTGCCATTGTTTATAAGCTACTCAGTCTATGGTATTCAGTCACAGCAACAGAAAGAGACTAAGCCACTGTCCCTCCAGTGGTCCCTCACTTCCTCTGCCCCTGCCTGAGACTGGTGCTTCCCCACTGGCCCTGCCTCTTGTGCGGTGCCTCCTTTGTCTTAGAGTGCAGACTTCTTCCTTCAGCACCCCAGTTCCCAACTCCATTCAGACAGATTGGAGACATTCAGAGCTCCCAAGTCAGCGATTCCGAGATGACTGTCCAGTCCGTCCAGAGCCTCCAGGGAGGGAGATGGTCAGGGTCTGCCCTCGAGGCCTCCTGGTTCCTCAGAAGATTATAGCCGTGGCTCGGTGGCACAGGCCCAAGGGGAGTGGAGAGTCATTTTCTCTGGGCCCTGATGCTGCTTCCCACCGTCAAGAGCTTGGGACTCAAGGGTCCCAGTGCCAGCACCAGGCCTCTCCTGGAGAGTCAGGGCCAAGAACCACAGACTCCTAAATTGCTGGCCAAACTTGCCCAGTGACAGTGCAGGTGTGCTTCCTTGCGCTGACAATGCCAGCTTGGGAGACGTGGTGTGACCTCTGGGTGGGGCCTGGGCTGCTCCCAGCCTCAGCCAGAGCCCCTGCACCTCGCCTTGAGGGCCCATCGGAAGTAGAAGGCACACTCGGCCGGCCCAGGCCCCCACGACTCGTGATGCTGGTGGTTAGAGCACAGATTTAGCCTGCAGTGGGTGGAGGTTGGTGCCTCCCCCGCACAGCGCTGCGTGGGAACCTAGTTAAGAGCCTTCTTCCTGGGAGGCTGTGCCTGGCAGCTGCTCCTCGGCCGCCGGGCTCCAGGATGCTGTCTGCTGGTGCCCTTGAACCTGAGCCTTTCATCCTGAGGACCGGCTCCTGTTTCAGGCTGGCGTCTGCCTGGCAAACCCGTCTTACTCCCAGAGCTGCCCACAAAGACGCACCCTGCTTGTGCAGGCTGAGGTGCCCCCGCCCCAGAGCTGGGACTCTCATTGTGCTTTGACATTCTTGGAAACAGGCCTTGCAGATCAGCTGTCCTTCTGCCTCCCTGCCTCTACTCTAAAAGCTGAGAACCAAAGCTATTAGATCCTCCAGCCTCTGCTGCCCTGAAAGGAGGCCTCTTCTGGGCAACATGGAGCATAAAAGTCTCGGGTGGGGGTGACATGAGGCAAAATCTCACTAGGAGAAAATCCTCAGTGTCTTTTCATCTGATCATCCGCTCCCCTTCTTCCTGCCTGGAGTATGAACGGGTATGCAGCAGTCATTCTGTGAGCAGGAGTGGAGGAGAGAGAAAGCCATCTCCAGAGTTCTGGAGCTGTGGGTCTGGGCACCGGGCTGGCACCCTCGGAGACACACGTGCCTGCAGCCCTTGCGGGAGCAGAGATGCGCTCTGTGTCTCTCTTCAGGGGACGAAGCTGGCCTGGACATGAGGCTGATAATGAGTTCCTTCCACATGCTGGAAGGAGCAGGGCCCATGTAGCCTTTAGGGGAAACCCAGCCACAGGCGTCCCTCATTGTCCTGGCTACCCACTCACCCGGGTACAACCCAGGCCTTTACCAAGGGCTGTGTCTTACACAGCCTCCCATCCTTGTAGTTGCCTCCAGAACGGCATGAAAGCAGGGCCTGTCCTTGGACGCACAGGTTCCTGCGAGCGTCAGTGGCAGTTAGCGTGCCCTCCAGTTACCTCTCCTTCCAGCAAAGGCCCAGGTTCTGCAGCTGCTTCAGCTGCCTTCTGCCACATGGATGTTCCGCCTCACATGGTGCTCAGGCCACTAAGTGAGGCAGGCGTGCACACAACCGCAGTACCATCCCAGCACGGGAGGCTGTGGCAGGGGGATCACAAGTTCCAGCCCAGCCTGGGCCACTTAGCAAGATTTTGGCTCAGAATAAAAGGTATAAAAAGAGCTTTATTATTTTGAGTCAACAGGTGGAAAGATTGAGTCTCAGAGAAATTAGGGGACATTCTAGGGGGCGGGGCATAGTGGTGTGAGTTCTGCTCAGTTGCTGTGCAGCCCCAGACAGCTTGCCGAAACTCTCTGGTATCCAATTCATTGTCTCTGAGATGGAGATAATAAGCATCCCAGGCTTTTCTCTTAAAGCCTTCCACACCCTGAGTGAATTAATCTATGGTCCGTTATGATGCCAGGCACACGTAAAATGAGCAGTAAATTCTAGCCACTGTGACCAACCGGATGGCTTCTCTGGGATTTAAGGCCACGCCCTTTGCCCCCAGATCCCACCCCATTCCTCCCGCAGAGGAAGGCAGGCACAGCTCAGGGGGCAGAGGGACACATTGGTCGGGGGCTTCATTCAGTGCAATATGGTGTTTATGTGTTGTAAATTCCTGCACACCGAGGTCTCTGGACACTTGTGCAATTTAAAACACACATACCACTGAGACACACACAATGGCAGCATGTTCCAGAGTCCCTGAATCAACTGCCTTCCTCCCCTGCGCTGCCCAGTCCACTGGGGATGACCACCACGGAGGCATCTGCCTGCTCACAGTGGGTGGGGAAGTGATGTTCTCACCTGGCGCATACGGCTGTGGGCAAGAGGCTGCTGGTATCTCCCGTGCAGAGTTCAAATGCTTTGAGCCCAAGTCCTGCCCCTTCCCCCCAGAACCCATGTGCTCTGTCCCTCTTTGGGCTGCTAGAACCTCGCTGTCCAGTTAAAGCTTGGAGGGTGGGAGCAGAGGGGGCTGAGGATGGGAAGGGAAAGGGTGCTCTGAAATGACAGATGACAGGGTAGGTGGGTTCTGTGATAGGAGCAGTGACCACATGGCCACCCCCAGCTCTGGGGGTACACTCCTCTCGACCACACCGGCTGGCCCTCCTGACTCCACCTGCTTCTGGGAATGGCTCTGCCTCCTTGTCAGCCACTGAGGTCAATAGACGACTGGACTATTTGACAGGAGAGGGAACTAAGAAGGAGGGTGATGAGGAGGGGTGGATGTGAGCAAAATCTATTACAGTCTATGCAGGCTAGAAAACACCGTGTTGAAACCCACCACTTTGCAACATTAGTAGGTGCTAATAAAAGTATATTCTAAAAACATAACTCACCTGATGGACCCCCCCCATCAGGTCATGCCCCATCCCTCTGGACTCGACTCCCCCCGGGCCTGTGCTCACACCCTTGCACTGGGGTCAGGTCTGCAGAGCTCTGTTGCTACCACATCACCAGCACCCTGGTGCCCTTCTCCCCTACTTCCTCCCTACTCACTCGGTGCCTGCTCACCAGCACAGTGACCTACTGGGGTACCCAGGCCCTGGCTGGCAGCGTTCACCTCTTTCCCCAGGAAAATATTCACACTAGGGCTGCTTCGAGCTGCCAATAGGAGGTCACTTGACGTGGGCTGGAAAGATGTGCGGAACTGGCTCTTGCATGACCGCCTGGAGAACTTCCCACAGCTCAGCTCGCCACAGCCTTGGGACCACCATGACCTGGCCTGGCCAGGCTCACTCTCATCAGCTTGTCCAGCCCCCCCGGGGCCCCACGGGAACCCATGCAGACTGGGACATTGCTGGTCTCCGACACAGTCTTTGCTTCTTCGCCTGGATGCCTTTATTTGTTCTGGTTTCTCTGCCCACCCCAAAACCCTCCCATTCTCCAAGCCACACATCACCAATGAAGACTTATTCAAATTCACTTCAGCCAGGGACAGTGTCCTCTTTCTCTGAACCCTGGTCTCATTTTTGGTTGGCCCTTTGCCAGGGCATTCACTCTGTCCTGCTGTAGATCTGGTACATGGGGACTTCGCTTGACCCTTCTTATTAGATGACTCTTTTCAAAGGCAGTCATGATTATTATTTTTTTTAACCTTGAAATGCCTTGCATCGTACAAGGTACTTAAGAAATACCTTAGAGGTAAAATGAATTTAGCCTTCTGTTCTTTGTTTTTAGAGGGTTTGTTCATTTGTTTGTTTGTTTTGAGACAGAGTTTTTTACAAGGTAGGCTGGCCTTGAACTCACTATATAATTCAGGCTGACCTCAAACTCAAGGCAGTCTTCCTGCCTCAGTCTCCGAAGTGCTGGGATTACAGGTGTGTGCCAGCTTTACTCCCCCCCCCCCAGTACTGGGGATTGAACTCATGACCTTGCACTTGCCAAGCAAGGGCTTGAGCCACTGAGTTAAATCCCTGCGCCTACCCATTCGTTCTGAAAGGCCAAATGAATTTATCCATTTCCCTTGTTGGAGTAAGACATTGTTAGCTCATATTTAAGGAGAGGCAAAAGGCTTTTCTGGCCCAGTCTACGGCGCTGCCAGCCCTGACACCACGCTACACTTTCTTCACCTTGGCCTCGCACCCTCCCTGCTGCCCTGTGGAGCCACCCTCCCTGTGGAGCCACAGGCCACTGCCCTGCCTCCTCCCAAGAGCATCCATGGAACACTCGGGTTGGGTTGGCTCCTGGCTGGGGCCAGCAAGTTTAGCGTTTGCTTAGAAGCCAGGCCTGGGCCTCAGTGGTCACAAGAAGCCCTCCCTGGTGGTTAGGCCGTCCCACGAGGCTGGGTGCTGGGTGGCGGCTGGGCCTCCTCTGCCACGGGCCTGAGCCTGCAGTCTCCAGGGCCCCTCATGTGAAGGAATTTGAGTTCTAACTTTAGGTGGCTACGTGGCTGATGGCTGTGTTTGTGAATATCTCATTCCTACTTTGGTTGCCCAGCTGGTGGGAACAGAACGGGTAGTCATGGGACTGTCATCATGTGCTGTCCAGGTTAACATGTAGCATTTCTATTACTATTAACAGACTTTCTGCTCCTCACTCCATCTGTTCTCTGAAATAATTGCAGTTGTACAGACCATGCCTTCGCTACAGGCAAGCTCTGGGGAAGAGGATAGTGCTTTTATGAGAAAAAAAAAAAGTGTTAAAAAATAACAGCAAACACGAGAAGCAAGTGGGAATGGAGCTAGCAGCAGGTTCCAGTTTCTCTCAGATTCCGGCCTGCAAAGGTGGCGTTTTTCACACTCGTCTGAGGTGACCAGGCCCAGCTAGATGGGGGTGAATGGTGGGGCTGGTGGCTCAGCCTTTTGGAGGCAGTGTTGGTCGCCGGAGGGTTGGGCCTACCGAAGCGGGTGAACCCTTGGGCGGGCCACCCAACAGGAAGTGCCAGGGAGGGATGGGGTCTTCAGCAAGATGGCAGCATCAGTGCCATGGTGGTGTTCTGCTCAGGGAACTGGGCAGGGAGGAGGTCACAGGAAACACCCGAGAAGCAGGAAGGACTCAGACAGGCTAGGCCTCTGCTCTTCCCAAAAGAAACAGGAGAGGTTCATCTCCATGACCCTTTGTCTTGAAGAGCTATTAGGAGAATGAATGTGTTACTACAAAATATTTAGAATTGTTCTGAGGGAGGGCTAGGAGGACTCCAAAGGACGACTGAGATTTTCTGTGTGAAATAGGAAAAGCACAAAGCAAATACTGGTGAGTCCTACTCACTTGGATTTGACCATGCCCTGGGGGTTTCTGTCTTCCCATAATGGAGCAAAACCAAATGCCCCTTTGAGTTCCAGATTCTGACCGGCCTTCAGACTTGTTCTAGAACCTTCTCTGCCACCACCCATGTCACCCATGTGAAGCACCCAAGGTGGAGGGGCACATCTCAGCCAGTGAGGCTGAAGGTGGTGGTCCTGGCCCCTGGCCCAGCCCCACTGGGAATGGCTGAGGAGGTGGGCACTTCTCAGCTCCTTAGACGAAGGAGGAAAGAAACAAATGAAGAGATGCAGTTATGTGCCTTCTAAGGCTTCTTTTAATTTCTAAGCAGTGTTTTCATTTCAAAGAAACCCACAGAATACCACTGGCCGGCTGTAAATAAGACACTGGTTGAGGGAAATATTGTGTGTGTGAGAGACACGATACCATTCTCCAAACCCATTAAAAGATTACAAACAAAAATTTTGGAAAGCCTCAGAGAATCAGAGGTTCATATGTGGGGACAATCACAGTGCAAAACTGTTTCTATATACTAGATTTCGCCTTTTTTCCTCTGCTTTCCCCACTAAGCCACTCAGAATGTTCTAGATCTTTATAACTGGGTTTGGCAAGTTAAGGGGACTGACTGTCCTTTATGGAGTATGGACCAAAATGTGACCCTTTTGGCTGAAGTCCCCAAAGAACCTTGTTGTCTTCTTAAGGAAATGGGGGGGGGGATCGTAAACTCTTGCCAGATGACAAACTTTGGAATTCCAGCGTCCCTGGGAAAATCCCACTGTTCTCCTTCACCAAAGCCTTGCTCTGGAAGAACGTGAAGCTGTCCCCTGAGGTAATGTCTGTGTTTCCCTCCATCTGTACCTCCACTGGGGACCCCTGGATGCCTCTCAGTATCTTCTACAGAGGGACCTGAGATCACAACATGACATCTCTCTGATTCTGCCAGTGACAGGCCACACCCGTGACTGAGGCCCTGTGAGACTATAACGGAGCTGAAAAGTTCCTTTTGGCTAGCGACACCCCCTCTGTGTAACCTCTGACACACGTTTGTGGCGAGGCTGGTACAAATGAGTCCACGGAGCTGCCAAGTGTACACAAGTCTGTAATTAAGTACTCTTCCTAACGCTTGACAACAGATACTGTGGCATACTTTTTATCATCACTTCAGCATGCACCCCTCATAAAAAGAAAATCGTAAGCTGTACACTGTGCCGTGCCAGCAGCAGCCTCGAACAGTTATTCATTCCCCTTCCCTCTCCCTCTCCCCCTCCTTCCTTTAAGAAGACTTTGGTCCCCGCAGCTGGGTGCTCCATGCTGGAGCTACTGCCACACCAGGTGGGCGAGTGGAGTGGGGAAGGCAAGCTCCTATTCTATCTCTCCTCCCAAATCACTGTCCTCAGACAGAAGACACGTCAGAACAGGTAAGAACAGGTACCAACTTGATTTTAGCCAGCAGGCTGAGAAGCCACTTTCCCCATCTCTCGATGGCATCAAGAGGTTACTTTGAGGACATGACCATTTTGATGGCTTACACACCCTGGGCGATGCTCGTACAATGACGAAAACACCTAACAATGCTGTTACAGTTCATATCTAGTTGTCCCCAAGGGCCTCCTGCACCCGTGGGCAGGACCTTTGGAAGGTGATTGGATGGCCGCGGGGGCTGACCACTGATTTGTGGTTGTAAGGTGGAGTGAGGTCGGAAGAGGTGGGTCACAGGGGTGTGGCCTGGAAGGGTTTATCTCCCCAGCCAGCCCTTCCCTTTATCCCCCTTGCTTCTGGTCTGTGCCACCCTGGGCAGCTGCTCTCCACTGCGCCCCGCTGCCCTGCCGTGCTGCTGGTCACAGCGGACTGAAATTTTTACCTGTGAGCCCAAATCAACCTTCCCTGGGTTACACTGCAGGTGTCAGGTATTGTGTCTCAGTGACGAGGAAGTGACTAAGACAGACATATTTCTCGGAGCGTGTCTCTGTCACCAGGTGACACATGACTGCTTCCCCACCGTCTGACATGCAGGAGATGTGTGAATGAAACGCACAGTGAACCGTGCTCAGAGTCACGAAGTTCACAGCCGAGGAGAGGCCCTCTGGTAAAAAGCAAACCTGCAGGTAGTGGGGCTGAACTGAGGCACTCAGTAATAAAAGATCATCAAACAAATAAGTTGCCCGGAATTGAATCTATGTGTACCGCATGACAAACACTTTGTATCCTTTGCTTTGGTGCTTTCTTTTTTTTTTGGAGACAGAGTTTCTCTAAGCAGTTCAGGCTGACCTCAAACTCTCAGTGACCCTCGTGCTTCAGCCTCCTGAGTGCTGGGATTACAGATGTGCACCCTCTCACCCAGCCTTCCTTTGCCTTGTTTAGTCCCACTGCCAGCATCCCAGTTCAGCACTATCACTTCCATTTATTATTATTACTGTTTTACATTTTTTGAGACAGGGTAGCCCAGGCTGACCTCCAACTAGTGGCAATCCTCTTGCCTCAGCCTCCTGAGTGCTGGGTTCACAGGCATGCACCACCATGCCCAAATTATCATTTCATTTGAAATATGAGGAAACGGAAGCTTGGGAGGTCGAGGAACTTGCGCAGAAGCTCCTGATCAATAAGTGGCCACGGGGAAAATAACACCCATCCTGCCTCTTGAGCTGGCGGTTGGGAGGGGAGGGGGCAGCGCTTCTGTACAGGGCACGTGTGAGCATAAAATAAATCAGTGCACCACCTTTGTGCTGAGCCATCGTGGGCCTGCGCTGCCCCGGGCACTGTCCCAAGTGTCCTTGCCTTGGGGAGGGCCAGCCACTGGGGCACAGGGAAGAAACAGGAAGGGGAGGCCCTCAAGGCACACAGAAGACAGGTGTGATGGCTATGAGTCTGCAGCCATCCTGGGCTACATAGTGAATTCAAGGCCAGCCTGGGCTGCATAGTGAAACACACACACACACATAAACAAAGTAGTGGTTTCTGGTTCCTAGAAATATAGAAGCCCTGTCTCCAGGTATCATCAGGGGCAGCCTAAAAAATCTGAAGGTTCAGCATGTAGAGCCTTGGAAAGCTGTTGCCATGAAATGGAAGGAACATGCCTGTCACCAGGCAGGGATCCTACAAAGACCGCTGGAAGTGTGTGTATGCTTATACTGACTGATTTCAGAAGCGGGGTGGGCTTCATGGTGCACAACCTGCACAACTGCACAGGGCCCTGCACTGAGAAGGGCTGGTGCTCGGATTAATGCTCTGTTGTGAAAAATTGTGAAAAATTTGAGCTTTGGGGCCCTGCATTTTTGCTTGTACAGGAGCCCCACAAATGATGTAGCTGGCCCTGGTTAGGAGCTACTCAGCTGGGAGAATAATGGGGTGAGGGAGGTTAGAGGAGGGCTGAGGAAGGAGGCCAATCGAGGCAGCAGGATCTGAATGATACCAGGCAGTGGAACATGTATGGAACGGACAGTTTCCTAGGTAACTGGTTGCTCCATCTAAGTGTCACGCACATGCTCTGCTAAAAACATTTCCTGGTGGCAGGGAATTAAAGGACAGAAATCAGGCCCCGGGAGTGGGCCGGCACCCCCAACAGTGCTCAGTGACTTGCTTGCCTATTACCAACCTGAAACTGAGAGCATCTAGAAAACCCCAAAATCACCTAGGAAAGAGAAAAATGCACCCCATATGCTTTAGATGGAGAATGCGCCCCCAAAGCCTCATGAGTTTAGAGGCAGGTCTTTGGGAAGGTGACAGAACCATGGGCTGCCATGGCTGACTTCCAGTAAGGAGGCAGGGCCTGACCGGAAGAGGCTGGTTGTGAGAGTGTGTCCTGGAAGGCAAAGCGGGCGCTCTGCTTCCGCCATTCACTCTGTTTCCTGGTCACCTGGCTGTGAGCTGCTCTGCACTGCAGGACTTTTCCCCATGCCCTTCCTACTTTGGAGCCAGCAACCATGCCTTGAAACTTCTTAAACTGTGAGCCAGAACAAACCTCTCCTCCTCCAGTTTGGAATGTCAGGTGTTATGTCCCAGCAATGAAACCCTGACTAATCAGCGCCTCCTCAGGCCTGGTCTTCAGCGATGTTTGGGGATGGAGTGACGGCACAGCTAGTTTTCCAGAATTCGTTTCTTATTCTGGTTTTGGTTTTTGAGACAGGGTCTCCCTATGTAGTGCAGGCTAGCCTCGAACTCACTATGGAGCCCAGGTTGGCCTCGAACCCACAGCGCATCTCCTGCCTCAGCCTCCTGAGTGCTAGGATTACAGAAGTGCGCATGCCTGGCTCAGAATCATTCTTAAGTGATGACTTTATAGCTTGTGACAAGGGCCACTCCTGAGTTCTCCCAGAAGCTGGAAGGGCTTAGATTCTGAATCAGAGGTGAAGATGGTGCTATGGAAGAGGAGAAAACAAAGAAGGGACCCACGCTGGACAGGTCCTCTTGACTCTCATCTCTCACTTTGCCAGGAAATCGTTAACTTCCCTCTTAGGGGTCTTGAAAACCCTTCTTTGAAAGTGCAGAGGGGCCACTCTTGGCAGAGTCCTTCCTGTTGAGGTTGGGAAGGTAAGAATTACTAGGGAAATAATCAACCAGAGTGCCCGGATGGACCCAGAAATAATTCCAGAAGGGAAATCTAAATCCTCCAGACACTTACTCGACTGTAAACTGGGACTTTTCAGCTGAGAGAAACACAAGTTACTATAAGTTAGGAGGCGGCCTTGCCACAAAGAAATCACTTGAGCACAAGTCTTGGCTCAGTGAGACTATTTTCAGTATCCCAATGAAGTTTTCCATGTGACGTTCTCCACTTTCACGTAGCTAATTGCAGTCTACCATGTCTTTTCTTTCCTACTGGGCAAATTGTCCCTGATGGAATCTACAGCTCCAGGTGTACGGGGAGAGACCCCTGTCTAGGTCACTCGCTGGCCAGCTTCCTTGTCTCTGACTAGAGGCCAGTGTGTCTGGAACATGAGCCTCCCCTCCCCTCTCTGCTTTTATCCCTTAGTCCTTAGTTGATTGGACCATGATGAGCACGTGGCCAGGGGAAGCGAATCCATAAACCAGCTGGCATTCCCCCTGGCCTGAGGAAAGCTGGGCCACTCCTATCTGACCTGACTTTGGACTAGGGCCCAGTAGCAAGGGGGCGGCACAAGTCAGGGTCACAGCAAATCCAGATCTCTGTACAGGTGAGTGTCACGAGGAGCCACAGTGACCCAGCACCCCAGGGTGGGTGAAGGAGCAGAGGGAGGGGGACTTCAGTCCCCAGAGCCCTCTCTGGCCTTCCACTTCCAATCTGCACCCCTCTCCACTCCACTCCACTCTCCACGCCAGCTGCCCTTCCTTGGAGAGCAGAAGCAGGCTCTGTAGAGGAGGGCGGACAGACGCAGGTCTCCTGCAGCCCTGGCGTTCTGCAGAGACGCACGGTCTGGAAGGCTGCTTGGCGCTGCACCCGGCTCTGCGGCCTGTTGGGAGAAATGCCTCACCATCGTCAGGCGTAGAAACCCATCCTAAATGTCACACTTCTTCCGCCCAGACTCCTTCTGCCTCGTGCCTGCAAGGCATCTCTCACCTCCTTAAGCCACCGTCAGACATTGCTTCTTTAGAAATCTGTCCCCAGAACAGACCTTGGGCTTCTCTCAGCGAGCTGCTCCATTACCCTCAGGACCTGGCTCAGAGCCTAGCCGGGTGAGAAGGACCCCAAAGGTGCATGGAGCGGGGAGGACCTGTTTGGCAAGGCCCTGGGCCGCAGGGCTCCGGATCTAGCACTCTGCTCCTCCTCGCTGGATGGCTTGGATGGCAGAGGCTGGGATAGGACAGAGGCTTCTGAAAAGGTACAGAGGCTACGAGTGAGGCTCAGGGATCCAGCGCTCGAATGCCACGTACATTCCTGGATTCCATCCTCAGCATCATGAAAACAAGAGAGCTAGACGCAAAAAGGCTGGAGGGGATTCCTCTGAGTGGGGCTTGATGCCTTTCTCCTGTGGGAGCTTCTGTGTGGGCCCTGCGGGGTGCCTCCTGCCCAGGTGCTCAGAGAGCCACTTCCTGCCTGCTCATCTGTGCACTCCGAGGCCATAGCCCAGGAGTTCTGACCCCATGTAGCCAGGGTCAGTCCCTTCCCTCTCTGTGCCACCTTGCAGGGTGTAAACCCTGACCTAGAACTCTTGGGAGTGAGGCGCCACTGCTTTTAAATGGGTGGGGCCCCGGCTGGAAGAATCTGCTGACCTTTGTGAAGCCAGCGTAGGTGACGTCATCACCCAACTGGGAGAAGGCCTGTCCCACCCCATCCTGGCCCATCTGCTCTTCTAGCTGCTGAGCCAGTAACTGGGTTCCCCCAGTACCCCTGGCCCCCATAGCCCTTCTACTTCTGGGGGAAGGGAAGGGGAGAGCAGCCCAGAGCCCAGACCTGTTCCCCCGAGCCCTTGCCATCTTGAGCAGCCCAGCCCGCAGCTCTAGAAGAGCAGGACCTCTGGGCCTGGGGTCCCTGGTTTTCTGTCCATATCCCACGGCTTGAGAGGGACCATCTCGCTCAGGTGCAGAAAGAGGATTTGAGGAGATGTCACAGGGACACATGTCTGCCTAGGCCTCGCCGTAGGGTTAGGCCGAGCAGGATACAGCAGGAGCAGCAGGACAAGAAAGAGCAAGGAGGGTGACATGAGAGAGCCCTGGGCCTCAGGATTAAATAGCATCATTCTAGTTTCAGCACTCAGGAGGCTGAGGCAGGAGGATGCCGAGTTTGAGGTAAGCTTGGGCTACATAGTGAGTCCCTGTCTTAACAAAAGGAACCTCACTCTGCTGCTGGGGCCTAGCCACAGGTGAGGTCCCCACTGTCCTTCACAGGCTTTCCTTCAAAAGAGAGAGCAGAGGCTCCGGCCAGCTCCAGGTGGCACCTCTGACCTATCCCATTCCCCAAGTGACAGTCACCACCCTTCCCTTGCCACAAGGAACACAGTTGGAACACAGGTGGCAGAACCGAGAACCGAGGAAGGCCTGGGCCTGTGTGCCCCCAGAACAGCTCCCGGCCATCAGCCCAGGTGCAGAGCCTAGGCCAACTCCAAAGCTGAGCCCGCCGCCCTCTGCGACGGTAATTGCTGAGCTCCGTGAGCCAAACACCTTGAAAGAGCTAAAATGACTTTAAATGCCTAAACATTTTAAAACAAACCCTACAACACAGGGCTTTTAATCCTTTTTTTTTTCTTCACCCCCAGTGCTAAAGCTCTTTCTGTCTCTCCCTGCTTTCTCTTTTGGGGGAAATTCAAAAGCCGTTTTCCGCCTCATTACCTGCACACTGTGAGTGATGTCTGTCGGTCCGTGCGCTGTAAATACCTTAAATCATGCTTCATTAAGAATATCTATGGTGCTATTAAAGAGCTATAATAGACAACGAGTTAACAGATGATTAAAGATGAATTCCATTTGTGTCAGTCACCAGCCAGAGAGAGACAGAGGCTGGAAGTTCTCAACTCATTATCCAGCAGCTCCCTGCCCCCGCCCTGGCTCCGTGGGGCTGGGCGGGCAGGGAGGGCTGTCTGCTCTGGAGCTGTTGCTGGGGGCCTGGGGGTCCTGGTGGGGCAAGGTGAACGTGCCTAGGGGACTACGGCAGGCAGGGTCTGGGGCTGCAGGGAGGGGAGGTGTGGTGTGCACGTGTGCAGGTGTTCACGTGCATGCATGCACTCACCCCTCCATGCACGTGTGTGAGGACCTGTGCCCATGGATGGCTGTTTCCATGCAGAGAGTCAGATGCCATTTGGAACGCAGAACACAGGTTCCTGCTGACTGCCCGGTAGCCAGAGAAAGGAGATGGCGGCCCAGAAGTGGAGATGTCAGAGGTTTTGGTAGCAGCCCCAGCAAGAAGGGAGAACAGAGAGGTGTCCTTTCCTCCACCATGTTTCCAGGGAAGAAGGGAGGAGCATCACCAAGAGACAAGAGGTTCTGGTGAGGGAGCGGGGCTGCTGAGGGAGCAGAGTTTTGCTTTGGAGAACTGTTAGTCAAAGGCCCAAGCACTGCCTCGTGCTAACCTCTCCCAGGAGGGCAGTGAGTACCCACCTTCCAGCCCAGCGCTGGGGATTGGAAGGGCTCCCCCTGGGACTGATGCACAAGGGCACCCCCAGAAGTGGAGGGGAGGACTGGGGATATGCTCAGTGGCAGAGCACTTGCCTAGAAGGGGGTAGGGGGCTGGGCGTGGTGGTGCTTGCCTGTAATCTCATCACATGGGAGGCTGAGGCAGGAAGTTCCCGTCTAGTTCAAGGCCAGTCTGGGCTATATAATGAGATTCTGTCTCCCAAAAAAAAAAAACAGGTGAAGGAGGCATGCAAGGCTTGTGTTTCATAGATATGAAATTATTTTTCTCATCCATCCTTTAGAAGATTGGGAATTAGTCTCCCATTTTAAGTGGCAAACCAAGGCACAGGGTAAGAACAGACCCCAGCTCTATCTGTGAGATAGCAGATGCCAACTGCCTTCTCCTTGTGAGACGTGCTTCTGGGATCTAAGGCCTGATTCTTTTGAAGCACTTTGCAGGGCAGGTGAGAAGGTGGAAATTCCACAGTAACAGCGGGAGGAGGCAAAGCGGTGCGCTCAGGGTCAGTTAGCAGAGAGGTGCCGGAAGCCACGGCAGTGGCAGTGTGGGTCGCCATCTTGGTAGCGTCTGAGTTGCTCGTGCTAATGATGAGACATCAGCTCCTCCTGGCAACTTCTGACCCAGACGGTGTTTCGGTGCCCTCTGCCAACTTATCCTGGCTCTACCGGCAGCGCTGATGTGTGGCATTATGCTATTCACATCCCCAGTGCTGCTGTCACATTTTCTGACATCCTGGTGTCACCTGCCATGCAGACTTGAACGTGCTATTTGGCCTGGGGTGTTACTACGCTCTTCACACTTCACATCTACTTTTTATGCAAAAGAAAAAAAAAGATGTCAAAATCTGATGCTTCTGCCAGCCGTGGCATTGCATGCCTGTAATCCTGGCTACCTGGGAGGCTGAGGCAGGAGGATCACAAGTTCAAGATCAACTTGGGTAAGTTAGTGAGACCCTGTCACAAAATGAAAAATGTATGTAGCATGCCCTTGGGTTCAATTTCTAATACAGCTACAGAAAAAATAAATCTGATGTTTCTGGTTTTTCCACGTGGAGCGACTGTGGCTGTTGACGTCTCCATGACTTGAACCTGTCATCTGTCGCCATGGAATGTACCCGGTTTGTAATTGAGACTCAGAGAGAGGGCCTGAGTATAATTTGAGAAGAGGATGGCACTAGTGGGCATTTGATCAAGGCTGGATGGAAAGACACCGAGAGCAAATTGGGGTGGGGGGTGGGGGGAGTGGGCACAGAGTCTGGCTGTGGCTTAAAAAAGGGGGACTTGGGACAGTGAGCGACGGGGGCAGAGTGATTATGTTTTTTACTGCAAAGCCCCCCACCTAGGATTGGGGCTGGAGGGATTCTCTAGAGAATGATGAGCACAGTGGCAGGCAGGGATAATTGGGGCCCGTGGCCACTGGTAGCACCCTGACTTAGAGCAGCCAGACCAGAGACCACAGGGTAACCAGAAGTGACACAGCCAGGGGCTTCCTCCCCAGGGGGCTGGTCCCCCTGCTGGGAGAACTGGGATGCCCCATGGGAAAGTCCTGGGTAAACAGCAGGAAGCAGAGCTGTGAGGGGGCTGCGTTATTTTTTTTTTCTTGGTCTAAAAAAGTGCACATCTTCATGGCAAGTGTGCGTGCGATGGCAGAAAGAGCAAGGGCTCCGAGCCTCGCTCCGCACGGGGAGCTTGCCATCTACTACTTCTAGTCTTCCCTCATCTCTACCGTGGAGAATCGAACCCTTCCTCTCAGCGTGGTTTGCAGAGGTGCAGGCAGGAGCCCTGTCCTGCTCCCAGGCAGGAAGGCCGCTGGTGCCCGGCCCTGCTCACCAGCAGCCGCGGCCTCCCAGGGCTCCGGGAGGGCGGGAGAAGGGGCTGTCATGGCAGTGCAGTGCGATCCAAGTTTAGAAAGGAGTTGGAATAGACTTGGGTTCAGACTCCCCGGCTTCGTGCCACGTTCCACTTCCAGGAAAAGAAACGGGCTTGTTGGAAAAAGCAAACAGACTCTGAAAGCATCTTGGGCATCCAACAGTTCTTAGGAAACAGCATTTGGGCAAACATCACTGAATCAGCAACACTTGGATCCCGTTTCCATTGACAGCCTCATGAACTGAAGAGCGAGAGGCGGGGGTCCTGGGAAGGCAGTCTTTTAGGGACTGGGTCCAAATGCATCCTGGGGGACGGCCACTACTTCCTGCCTCCCATGCCCACCTGGCTGCAGGGTCCCTCGGATGAGAGCTACTATGCAGGAGCCATGGGCATCGCTGGACTTCCTGAGGAAGGGGGTGCAAACGACCCTAGACCCAAACATCAGGCGTAAATTCCAGCCTTAGCAGTCACGGGGGCAGCACATGGCCTCTAATGTGACTTTGTGTTTCAATGTCTTTGCAATCACTTTTTTCGAGACAGGGTTTTGCTGTGTAGCCCAGGGTGGCCTTGAACTCTTGGCAATCCTCCTGCTTAGCTTCCCAAATGCCAGGATTATAGATTTGGACCTCTGTGCCCAGGTGTAATCACTTCATGGGAATGAACGCATCCTGTCAGGGAAGTGCCCTGGGACCCTCAGAGAGCTACTGAGAGAGACTCTCGGGAATTTTACAACCATAGGGTAAGACTTGAGATCATCTGCTATAACTTACTGTGCAAAGGAGGAAACCGAGGCTCAGGAGGACCGAGTAACTTGACCAAGGCCATACAGCTAAAATCAGAGTCTCCTTATACTCCAGTGCTATTCCACAGTGCCACCCACTGCCAGAGTTATTCAGGTCCCTACACTTGCAGCCCACGGTGAGAAGGAAAACTCTCTCTCTTCCTTGCTTAGTGGAACCAAATCACCAACAAAAAGCCGCCAGGAAAAGAGGACAGTAAAAAGCTCCCTGGAAAGCCCAGGCGAGGGACAGAGCGTGGGGAAGGGAGAGAACACGCATCGGTCCCGATAATTGAATCTTGGTGCAGAGAGACAGCTGGACGCACCCGCAATTGAGTTGAGTAGAAAATGTGATTTCCGTATTGTTCGAAGTCTCTGTGGCCCAAGGCCCTGATCATTTACTCCAAGCACCTGGTGGTCTCGTGCATCTGACCCCAGCGCTCAGCTGAGCCACGGGGCAGCTGGGATCAGCCGTGTGGGGCAGGGAACGAAATTAATTTTCAGTCCCCAGGGGTGGCAGTTGGTAGCCGAGCAGCTAGGACTACATAGAGCTGGAGAGAACGGAGCAGGCTCCCTCCGGGGGAGGTACTGAACTCCCAAAGGGCTGGCTAGGAAGAGAAGAGGGGGAGAGGGAGATGGGCCGAGAGAGTCTTTATTGGCAATCCCATCACTGGCATGTAATGGACATGCTCCTGCTGGAGATTTTGCCTCTCCCTGATTTCTCTTCAGAATATTTAATTTCAAACGCTTGCCCTCCACCTCCAAAGAAGCAACCCCTAGAAATGAGAAGAGCTGAGTTTCTTTTTTCCTTCTTCTTCCTACCTATTGTATAGAGGTAAGAAATTGCTTTGGCAAAAAGGCTTTGCTCTTGTTACGTGACAAATGTGGTGTGTTTCTGGCTCCAAAGACCAAAGAGCACCAACGTCCCAAAGTCTTGTCCAAAGCCAGGGATAAAGGAGAAAGCTTTGGTCGACTTTCCCTTTCGACTAGTTGGGAAAAGAACAGCAGTTTAAAACACCCCAGTGCCACCCAACCAGCAAGAGCCTAGAAAAATCTGTTTTCCAGCCCGTACTTGGTTCCAGCAGAGTCTTTTGTGAGTGTGAAGAAAATATGAGTTATGGTTCCTAGCCATGCAAAGTCCTCACTATAAAAAAAGAAAGAGAAAAAAAGAATCAAAGAAAATGCTGCATGTTTCCATTTCATTTGCTCACGTGTTTAAATACACACCAGCCTAAATTTTCCATGTCCTGAGCAATTAACAATTAAAAAAGAAAGAAGACTGAAAGATGATGGCAACATTGGAGAAATGAAAAGCGCTCAGATGGAAATGTGTGTTAATGCAATCATGTCTCTAACGCTGCATCCTGCATTCCTGGCCCTTCGTGAAGACAGGAGCGGGGTCTCAGCAAAGGAACAGGGCATCATTAGCGCAGTCAGATCTCTCTGTCTCAGCCCACGGCAATTACCACCTGGGAGCCTACAGGCCATGAGGCGCTTTCATTATGGAGGTGTAAGGGGGCACTTACCTGGAGTCCCTATCTTGAGCTGAAACAAGCATTTTCTGCACTAAGGACCCCAGCTTTGTTTCAATATGTAATTGCTTTGATTCGGGTACACATGGGACATGGCGACTTCATGACTAAGAATTAGATTAGTCAATAAATTTGCTACTTTTATGAATCATTAGTCAGCCCTCATTTTAGTTCTTTCCCACACTGATCTGAACCGGTGAAACAGATTTCTTTTTTTTCCTGGTGGAGTCCAGTGACATAGCCCTTCGAGGCCACCTGTTCCAGGGATAATTGGCTTCTGGGGGGTCACAGAGGTGGGATGAAATCAGTGAATGCAAACGGGGAGCATGCTTCCTGCTTTTCTACTCCATGCTCAAGGAGGTAGGAGGTGGGCGCTGGAAAGAGTTGACTGCAAAGTCCTTATACTTACTGAAAGCTTTTCACTATTAAACCTCCTTAACATCTACTAGTTCAAGACCCTGGGAGGGAGGCAAGAAGGTACTCTTCTGCCCAGATCACCTTAGTGCTCATTGCTTGGCCTCAATGAATGGTGGCCCAAATCTATGGAAGGTTCTGAGCACAAATTTGTCAGATGAAGATAAAGAAACAGTTTTTCTAGGCCTTAGGAGCAGTTGGGATTGACAGATGAGCAAATGGCTGGAGGTGTATCTCTACTGGGGCAACAAACCAATTGCCTTAAAAAGAAAAAGCTGGTGATAGTTCAGATAGCAAAAATAACAACCCCTCCCCGACACCAGAATCCAAAGACTGTAACAAATACTCACAAAAGAGAAGAAATTATGGTGGCCCCACCCAACAAAGTCAATGGCTACCATGTCACACCAGATGAGTGGTATCACAGCCTCATTCTGAAAAGTCCCAATGCATGAGTCCAAGTGCTAGAGACTGAGAGATGGGCTTTCCCTTTGGGAACTGACTGGGTTACCAAGTGGTGTTGAGATTGCCAGCACACTGAGGGCAGCACTTTGCAGGGTTCATGGTCCAGGACATTTCCACCCGTGGGGCTCCCGTTTCCATAGGAGATGGAACGTGACTGGCAGTCCCTTTATATGCCCCTGCATATCATAGGACGATTCTTTTCACAGAGGGCTCCATGGAGACACATTCATGCTCTATTTGAACCTGGGCACTTTTTGGGCCAGATGCGCCCTCTTCCTACACAGCCAGCACATGCCCAGCCTTACAGGGGAAACGACGGAAGACAGTGATGCTGCAGGGGGGACCAGTCTCAGGATCGCTCTCAGTGGAAATGGATTTGTACCTGTGCCCCGGTGCCCCGGTAACACCTAGCAATATAAACACCCCTATCAATGGCCCAGGAAGAGTAGGAGAACGATCAGGGGCTGGGCCCTCGGGAAGCAGAGGGGTTAATGTCTTTCCTCCTGCTTTTCACTTAGGGAGTTTGAATTCTCCATCAAGTGATTTGTCAGGATTGTTGTGTATTTACTGTAATTACAGAACATCAAGTGCGCATTGACGTAATTACCATAAATATGTGTAAAGACATTATAACGTGTAATTATGTCATATAATTCTTTAATAAGGCATGCAGATGAAAAATCACTCTGCACATGCTCACTTCTATCTCTACTGAAGGTTTTATTTCCTCTCTTTTCCCTCTCCCTCCCTGTCATTAAATTACAGAGACAGTTTTTCCTATTGAGGACTGACTAGCAAAAGAGTGAGGTCAGAAAGTGTGTGTGTGTGTGTGTGTATGTGTGTGAAAGTGTGGGAGCAAGCACACACACACTCAGAGAGAGAGAGAGAGAGAGAGAGAGAGAGAGGAAAGAAAGGCACTTTCCTACCCTAGAAGTTATCACAGCCCAGGTGTGAATGGCACATCTGTCTTGCATGTGTCCTCATTGCTGGTGGTGACGAAGTCTATGACCTGAGATCAACCCTTTCTCCTTCCCTGACATTGCCTGGGGTGACTTGTGTCTCACAAGGGTGAAGGTGTCAGTGCATGGGCCACCTCTTCATTGACACGAGGGCCATCTGCTTTGCTGACACAGCACTCCCGAGAGAGGAACACTGTAGAGACTGCTGACACCATTCTAAACTCAGAGAACTTCTATAAAGATTTGGACAACAGGGAAACACCCCCAGGTGGGATCAGTAGGAGTTTTCTAGCAAAGTTTGGCTGGGCTGGCTTGTCACTGGGATAGGAATAGACTTAAAGTCCTTAGTTGTGGGGTCTGTGTCAAGATGGACAGTTTCATAATTCCCTCTTCCACCCTGCAGGCCTTTTAGAGGCCTGGCAACCCTAAGATCTAGAATGCTATCAACATAATAGCTTGAAATTTTATGTTCCTAGGACTGAGAGTTAAACAAGAAAAAAGTGCTCTAATGAATCGGGGAGGCTTTCCCAGTGATGACACCGAGAAAGAAATCATGAAGATTGACTGATTAGACTATGCATAAATGTACACTTTTCCCACATAAAAATACTGTAAGTATAGTAAAAAGCAAACAAAAGACCAAGAAAATATTTGCAATATTCATGACAGAGGAAATAATACTCTTAATGTGTTAAAAAGCTCTGATCGACTATTAAGAAAAGTCTGGGTAGAGAAGAGAGGCAATAGTGAATAGAAAAATCACAAAACAAGTACAAATGATCAAAAAGCATGTGAAGACAAACCAACTTAATTCATAACCCATGAGGGAGATATTATTTTCACCTCTCAAGTTAGTAATTATTTTAATAAACTAATGTACAACATTGGTGAAGGGTTGACCATATAAGAGTAGAAATTGGTTTAACTTTCTTGGAGGCAACTTGGCAGTGAATATTAAAAACCTTGAAAAGGTGAATTGCCTTTGACCTACTGATTCTTTTCCTAGCATGTTATCCTGAACAATTAAAAATACAGTGAGAGATTTAGGTCTAAGTTTTTTAAAAAAATTTTTTTACCTTCCAAATTATTTATAATGATGAAGGGGAAAAATTCCCTGGAAAGAATCTAGTGTCAAACAAAGGGTTAAATTGGTTTTGCTCTCCTGCCCAAGTAATGGGTTAATTGTTTAAAGTGTGGAAGAGTCATACCGCACTTGAAATACTATTCAACGATTGCATATGATAGATGACATTCTTACTGCAGCGAAATTCACAGTAGCCAAAATACAAAACCTGCCTGGGTGCCCATCAACAACAGATGAATGGATAAAGAAAATGTAATGCACACCAGAGTATTATTCAGCCATAAGGAAAAATGAAATTATGTCATTTGCGAGAAATTGAACGGAAATGGACATCATGGAGTGAAATGAACCTGACTCAGACAAGTATGGCAGGTTTTTTTCCCTACTATGTGGAATCTAAAGAAAAGCTGGTATGAAAGTATTATTAGGCAAAAGGGAGCGAGGAAGCGGGAAAGGGCACGTGACGGCGGGAAATGGGGGATGGATACCATGAAGATATGTTACATGCATGTGTGAAAATACCACATCGAGACCCAATTATTTTATAAAATTAATAGGCACTAATCAAAATATATTTATAAAAGAAGAGCATTTGGAAAAGAAGAAAAGGAAGTATTTAAAAATGATAGATGAGGATTTGATGACATGAACTGATAAACTAGTATGTATAAAAAATACAGACCAACATATAAAGTAAGATACAATTATAGACATAAAACTGGAGAAATTTACACCAAGATGTTACTACCAGTCATCTTTCAGTGTAGGAGGTACTTAATTATGTTTCTTTTGTTCTTTTTTCTTTATAAAAATAACTAGCTAGCCCAAAATTTTATAGTGAACATTTGGGCTACTTTAAAAAAATGGCGCTTACACACGCGCATGCGCACTTTGGTTTAATGCCCTGAGGCATTCAGAGAGAATTTGCAGTTTATAAAGAAGCCTCCACACCACCCAGGGCTCACTTCACCTACCAGGGCCACGCCTTTCACCCAGCCTCTTGCTCCTCACCACTCATTCCAGAAACCCTGCCAGCCGGGGCCAAGTTTTTGAAGTCCTCATGCCAGGAATGCAGGGGTAGATGCTCGGTGTATTTTAAGCAAGATTCAAAATCAGAATTAGAGACTAAGCTGGTGACCAGAGCTGTTCTGGGTGACAGGGCCCATGAATCCAGGACCAATGTGACGAATCCTTCATCTGAAGTCACAGGAGAACCCCAAGTTGGAGGAGCTTAAGGAGTTGAGTGTAGTGGGATACAGAGTCTAGAACCAAAGAAGGAGGCAGAGATAGATTACTAAACCAAACAGCCAGGAGCTAACAGCAAATTCTGAAGCTACCCTAATGAGATAGTCTGTCTGTCTGTCTGCCTGTCTTCCTTGGCAGGGTTTAAGGAAGCACATGGACCTAGGCAACTGTGATCCATGAAGATAAACAGTAGGTGATGTGCAGGTTGCTGGAAGGCAGTGACCTGTGGGAAGGAAATGACTGGCAGAAGCCCCGTGGTGTACAGGGCAGCCTGGTACGGTAGAATTCTTCCAGGAGCCAGGCTTGAGACATTTTGCTCTTCATACTAGCACCAAGTGGTCCTCTCCATGTCCCGATGAAGAGATGACATCACTGGTCAAAGGGGGATGATCAGAGAGTTGAGGTGGGGAAAGGAGTCATCCAGATTCTTGCATTTCTTTTTATCATCTCAGATTTCTTTCTCAGATGTTAGGCAGCAAAATAGCAAGGGCACCAGAGGAGTTAAATGTTTTTAGCAATGAGGTCAAAGAAGGGAATTAGCCTGGATCCAGTGAATGACCATTCAGGTGAGTGCTCACGGTCAATTTCCAAACAAGAATTTTCTTCCTTTGCTGTCATTTTGGTAAACATAGCGATAAAGCGTAGAAGAAGTTCACCCTTAGTGGTAAATGTTTAGCTCCAGCATCCATGGGAATGCATAGTATGTAAGTCACTCTGTCCGTCAGATTTCCAAGTATGACCTTGTCTCTACTCCATTCACCACCAGAGATTCTTCAGAAAGTGAGAAAGGAAAGATACACTCATTTTAGAGATGAAACGACTCAGACTTAGAGAAAATAATTGAAGCTTAAAATCTTCATGTTAAGTAAATCACAGAGCTACATGAAGAGGCCTGTCCTGGTGCACAGCTCCATCTAGAAGGTGGTATCATGGGGGTTCCCATGAAACCCACGCTTCAGTGACAATAAAATACAACCCAACTCCAAATTGTCATAGACCAGCTCATTCCTACCACCAACTTGAACCTTTGTGCTTAGGCTGATGAAAGCCCAGACTAGGAAGGAAACTGAGGCATTGGCTGCTTTCAGGGACCTCATTGCATGGCCAGCAGATTGCCCAAGAGCCCATGTCCAGCGGAGAGACCAAGATGGACAGAGCCAGTGAAAGGTTATGTGCTGAGCTCATTCGGTTGGAAGGAAGTCAGGTTACTCAGGCTGGAATCTCGTTTATTTTCTTCAGTGCAGCAGGAACCTGACTACTGCGGGGATCAGTTCAAACCAAAGCCAGCAAGGACACCTCAGCGGCACCCAGGTGCCATGTACCCTTTCTGCCCAGCTGAGAGGAGCCTTGGGACCTGTCTAGCAGAACAGTTGAGCTGGGAAAGGATGGACATGGCAGCAGGGGACACTCATCCATAGAATACCTTGGTCAATCCCAGAGCAGCTGAGGTTCAAGAGAATATTGCAGGCCCCACCGCAGCAGTATACAAAATCAAAGCCCAGTTTTGGACCCTGCACTCCTTGACATGGCATTTGAAGTCCCTTTGGCCTCCATCTGGCCTCATCTCCTATTCTGTTCCTCCCTGTACTTTTCAGTTTGGACCCTATCAGTCAGCACCCCCTTTCCTAAAGCATCCACAAATCCAAGGTCTCTACCCCTCACTTCATACCTGAGACTCAGGCCCCTCCCCCCACCTTTAAAAAACATCTTTTCTTTTCTCTTTTTTTATTAGTACTTTGGCAGTACATAATGTTTACACTCCTTGTGTGGACTTGAGACATGCACATAACACATCTTAATCCATTTTTTTATTCCCTTTCCCTCCCTGTCCTCCATCTCTTCATCTCCGTCCTGTTTGAGAAAGACCTCCTTACTTCCCATCATCTTTTAGTTTGCTCTTCATTCATAGTTTTGATTTCTTCCCTATTAAGTGTGCCGTTCAGTAGCCTTACCTGCACCCAGACTGCTGTGCAGCCACCGTCCAGAACTTGTTTCATCTTGCAGAACCGAAACTCTGCACTTGTTAAACAATTCCACATTCTTCCTTCCGCCTGGCCTCGACAACCAGCATTCCACTCTCTCCAGGAATGTGACTTTTCTGGGTGCTTCACGTGAGCGGAATACAGTATTTGTCTCTTTGTGGCTGGCCTATGTCAGCTAGCATCATGTCCTCAAGGGCCCCCTGTATGGTGGCGTGGGTCAGAATGGCCCCTTTATTAAGATTGAAGGTTCTTCCACTCTGCAGAAAGACCATATCTCACTTCTGTCCTCCATCTTGTTGGCTCTGTCAACATCCAACTCCCTCCCTAAACCCAGGCTGTGTCCTTCACGAAGCTGTCCCAAGCCCATCCTCGCAGTGAGTCATCCACAAAGACCTTCCAAGCACGTGTTCTAAGCTGGGCACCATGCTAGCTGACAGGCACACAGGACAGGAAGCCGCAATCTCTCCCTCACAGCCCTGCCAGGCTCAGCTTCCTGACCAAGCCCTGGCGACTCTGTGACAACCTTGGCTGTCCTGCTGCCACGAGGTTTGCCTACTGGTCTTCATATTAGTTGTCTCCTTTGTAAGCTCTCAGGGACCTGGACCACATTATCACTCAGGATCCCTGGGGCCCAGCACAGTGCCTGGAATATAGGTGATGCCCAATAAATATTTTTGGAAGAGAATTAAATCTGCACCCCTTGGAATGCAGTTGAGGTACAGGAAGGCTAGTTTAACCACTTCATGTCTACACAGGGAATGAAGAGATGCAGCCAGAAAGCAAACCCAGCAGGCAGACTGGCCCACCACATTCTTCTGTTGGACTGGCATTGGCAAGACTTGATGTCAATTACATTTGGCAGAAATTCATTGGAGAATCCTTTTAACACATGACAAAGCACTTGATCTCGGGGTGTCTGATATCAGGCATCTATTTTTTGTTATAGTGTCTCTTAGACCATCTAGGTTTGAATTTTCTTGGGTCCAAAGCATGTCAGCTTGAGTAAAAGGAAATACTGAGATCTAAGAACTTCTCTTGAAAGAAAAGTGTTGGGTGGGAGTGGTGGTTCCAGAATATTTCATACCCTAGGCACACTCCCTTTTTTTTTTTTTTGAAAGATACTAGAGATTGAATCCAGGGTCTTTGCACTGAGCTAATCCACAGCCATTTTCAATAGTTTTTGAGACAGAGTCTCACTAAATTGCTAAGACGCCCAGGCTGGGTTTGAACTCATGCTCCTCATGCCTCAGTCTCCCAGAGTGCTGGGATTACAGGCATGCACCACCACACCTGGCTTTCTAGACTGAATCTTTCACTCTAGCAAAAGCCTTGGGAGTGATTTGTCAGGAGCCTTTAGCCAGCATGGAGTTAGTTTGGGGAGCAGTAACGGTCATTTTCTCCATTCCCCACCAATCTGAAGCCAAAACGAATCTCTTCTAGATGTTTAGCTAAGGGCCGAGTGGGGAGCTGGAGGACTGGGGCACCTAAGGGGCGGCATTGGTTCTGATGGGAATCACAGGGGCCAGGGGCACAGCAGAAGCCAAGCAGAATGACCTGGAGGGAGGTGTGGGCCTTGGGGAGCAGAAAGGGGTGAGGAAAGTCACAGGAGATGGCCAGCATGGACTGGCTGGCTAGAAAGGAAGGTTAGAGCAGGAGCAGGACATATACAGTCAGCACAGGGACTGAACTGGGCTTCCTTATGTGACCCATGGAGCACTGTGGCCAGACTTTGAAAAGGAGGCTGAGGCAGTTTGGGAAGGTTAGAATGGCAGTGATGCCTCAGATAGACTGGGCAGAGTAGGGTCCCCAGGGAACAGTGGTGGCCAGTGTTTTGGGTCACTGTGATGAGGCTGCAGAACCTGGTGATTCAATCACATTTGCCTTTTTACCAGGATGGCACCAAAAAGCAAAGAAGGGAGCTCTTGCCCCTCCTAAAGCCGAAGCCAAAGCAAAGGCTTTGAAGGCTAAGATGGCAGTGCTGAGAGGTGCCCACAGCCACTCACAGAAAGAGAAGATCTGCGCATCAAGCACCTTCTGGTGGCTCTGCTAGGAACCTAAGCACTCTGGGTAGAGCAGAACGCATATCACACGGTTGACCACGCTGCCAGTGAGCAGTGCCGACCATGGAGTCTGCTGTGAGGAAGACGGAACACAGCACCCTCATGTGCACTGCTGCTGTCAAGACCAACAGGCATCAGCTCGATAGACTACGGAGAAGCTCAGTGACACAGACATGGGCAGGTTCAACGCTCTGATCAGTCCTGATAGGGAAGAGCAGGCGTGTGATTGGCTCCTCCTGATTCTGATGCTTTGGATGTCACTAAAACAATGGGGCTCATCTACTGGCTAACCCTAAGTGCACACTTTTCTCTCCATTAAAACGGAACAATGAAGATGGATCGGGGTGGCTGCCCTGGTATCCTGTAGACGTGATGAATGTCTATAACCAGCTTTAACAGAAGTGACCTAGGTTCATCTGGGTATGCCTGATTCATCAATGAATTCTCCCAGAAGAAGAAATGATAGCTGTGGACTACCTGGTCCTCCTGGTGTCTACCCAAGCATGGATTGGGGACTTGCCTTGCCAGTCCCCTCAATAAATCTCAGATCTGCCACCTACTGGCTCTGTTCATCTGGTCACACCCTGACTGATAGACATATCACTAGTGATGGCTTGCAGTGGAGCAAGAGGGCTGTCGATATTGATTGTGCCCAGGTTTACATGAATGCTACCCATGGGAGGTGATGAAGCTTTAGGAGGTGGGAGCTACTTAGGTCTTGGGGTTGTCAAGGGATTGGCAAGCCTGGTTCCTTCCTCTCCGTCTTTGCTTTCTGGCCATGAGGCAAGCAGATTACTGCGCCATGTGCCCACCAGAGACCCAAAGCGATAGATCTGCCTCATCTTGGACTGGAGGCTCCAAAACTACGAGCCAAAATAAATCTTTTTCTTCATGAGTTAGACTTTTCAGGTGTTTCATTATGACAGAACCCTGACTAGAATAGATGGAGGGTGGAGAAAGGAAAGACCAAGACTCACTGGAAGGGTGGGGAGAAAGCAGAGTCCAAGGCTGGCTGAGCAGTGGTGCCCAGGAGACACAGGCAGGAGCTTGTGTTCCCACTCTCAAAGTCCTCCTAGTCATACAAGCATCTCAGCCTATGGGGCTTGGAACAGTATGAGCCTGGATTAGGACTTCGAGATATCTCTGACTGCAGACTGCAGCCAATTCTCTACAAGTGCCTTGTCTTCAATCAAAAGTGGGCCTTTCCTCCTAAATGGAGCAGATATATTTTCTTGCCCTCCAAGAGTGAATATAGAGTCAATGGGTTTCTTTGTGAGTATCGAGCACTAAAAGAAGGGATGGAGTCAAACTTTGCAAGATCTCAAACACAGAGAGATTGATCAGCCGAAGAGGAGTCAGAGGTACAGCCATACCACACAGAAGTGAGGATTCTGGCAATATTCCTAATAATTAATACTACCACGGACAGACATTATGCTATGGGCTTACACAGTCATGAACTCTTAAGCTCCCCAAGAACTCTGGTATCCACCCAGTTTATACAGAGGAAGATATCAGAGTTCCAAAAGCCACATCTTTTAACTTTACTGGTTGCCATAGCAGAGACAGGGTGGGTCAGGGGCACCAGGCATCCAGCTCAAAAGGGCTCTAACTGCGTGGGGCTGCGTCATCCCAGGGTGATGTTTCCCCTACCTGCCTGCCAGTGGGCCACTGGCACAAAGAAAACTGTGTCACCTGACTCTCTAGGAAAGCGACTGTCACAGGTTCCTCAAACTCAGTCTTCCGCAGGGCTTCTCTCTGTGACAGACTTTTCCCACCTCCTGCCTGGATTCCTGCAGGAGCCACGTAATGCACCCAACCCACCCTCCTCCTCACCACCAGCAGGATCTGCTGAGATTCCACCTAGGCCCTAACCTCGCCCCCACTCCAGCCCTCAGGCCTGGCCCAGGTCGCACCTGGGCTCCCACTTGCACCTGAGCAACTCCCTACTGCTCCTTCCATGCTGTGTAATTGTGATAACATCAGTTTGCTCCTCCAAGAAACCCTTTCTGATTGGACATAGTACCCAAATAGCACTGACCCCTCCCTCCCTCCCTCCCTCCCTCCCTGCCTGCCAGGCTGAGAGGTCTGAGCTCACTTTGTAACGTTTTCAGCAGATTTCTTGTGCATTGGATGCTGGGTTTCTCTGTGCACCTCCCCCAAGCTCTCAGCACACGACTTCTGCCCTTAACCCACTACCGGGCAGACCAAAGGTTCAACCATCCCACAACCGTGGGAAGCTTGGGGTTCTGTCCCCCGCTGGATTCCACCTCCACATCCACCTTCGCCCCGTGCCTCAGTTTCCCCCCTGGGAGGGGGGGGAGGGTGAAGAGGGAGCCCGAGGAATCTCAATCGCTGGGAAGGAAGCGGCTTCCATTCATTAGCATTTGTAAAGGGCTCCCAGCGCTGCAGATGGGAACTGCTCAGCGCAGGCAGCTTGTTTGGACTAAAAATAGCAGCGTGTAGCACCTTCTCGCCGGCGCAGCGCTCCGAGGGGCGGTGGGGTACGGGATAGGTAGCCAGAGGTGGAGCAGGCGGGCCCAGGCTAGAGGGTGGCGCCTGCGGGCGGGCGAAAGCCCGGACCCTGGTCGTCCTGAGCGCGTGGCTGGGGAAGTGACCCCCGTGCGCACCATCTGCAGGGGCCAGGCGGGGGCAGGGGACCGAGGGCCAGCGCGCTGGTTCCAACGCCTGGAGGTCGGGTGGGCAGGTGGACAGCCGGGGTCCGGAGCCTCGGGGGCCGGGGGATGGGGTGGGGGCAGGCGGGGCCCGCGGGGCCAGACGGCGGCGGGGCTGTGGGTGGGCAGCAGGCTGGGGAAGAGCCGCAGGAGAGGGGGCCGGGCCCACGTCCTCCTGTGACTCAGGTCTGACTCAACGCCGTTTCTGAAACAGCCTGGGGGCGGGGGGGGGGGCTGTTTTTGCAAAATGACAAAACAGCTCCTGGCTCCGGGCAACCCGGGGAGAGCTGCAGGCGGCTGGGAATCACCCCGGGTGCCTCCCGCGGACGCGGCAGAAAGACCCCTGCCCGGCTTCCGCGCCCCTCCCGCTGGGGGACCCCAGAGTGCAGCACTGCGACCTGAAAGGGCGAAGACTGGGAAGGCGCTGCCGGGTCTGTCACCTCCCTCCGCCTCAACTGCTCAGAAAGCCCGGTCCGGCCCACCGCCCGGGAACAGCGAGGGGCGCCCCGCGCCAGATCTGGGGGTGGGGAGGATGCGTCTCGGGTGGAGCAGGGCAGCCACGGGCGGGGCACGAGTGGCTGCGGGACCAAGGGCCGCGCGTACGTGCCGGGTGCCTGTTGCGCTCGCTCTCCGGGCCCCTCAGCCACACCTGGGTCTCCCCCGGGCTGACGGCATCCTCGGTGCCACGCCGGTGCCCATCCCGGGCCCGACTGGAGCCCCGGGGCGTTCACATTTCCGCCTCGGACACAGAGGTTTGCGGTTTCCAGAGCGGGTCCACAGAGTTATCCTTCGTCTCCGTTTGACACGCGAAGAAACGGCAGCCTCAGCAAACCTGGGTTATTGTCCCGTGTTAGTTGGAAAGCGAGAGAAACAAGGCCGCAAACCTTGGGTCTTCTGCTGCAGGACACTTCTCCGGGCTCCTGGCGCCAGCCACCTTTCTTTGGGGACTCTCTGGCATTTACTATTGCTGGGTAGCGCCTTTGAGCAGAAGCTGAGGCCAGACTGATGAACAAGGGTCACCCTCACCCTGATTCGAGGGACACGAGATCCAACGAGAACGAGAGGGGAAAAAAAATTATCAAAGGCAGTGCACACCACACTCAGGAAACATTCCGTAGGGGCCGGTGTCTCGGTCCCGTGGCACCGGAGCCGAAACTGTGCTCAGGATTTGAACCCAGTCCGAGGCCAGTGCCCACCCACATGTCACCCCCATGAGTGCCTCTGCTGAGCTTAGCTATTGAGACTTAACAGACAAAAAAACATAAAAAGGAAATCACCAAACTGTACATACAGTATGCTCCCTATTAAAATACACGTACACACAGGAAGAAGAATAAAAGCTAAAAAAAGATGACAATGTATGTCAGAAAGATGGGCAACTTGTTTACTTTCTTTTTTAAATAAGGTTCATATTTTCTGTACTGAACATGGATTTTAGAAGAAAGAAATCAGTAAATGTGATTAGTGTACACTTTAAAACCAAAACTTTCCAAAGGCCATAGTTGATTTTTGCCCCTGTGGAAGTGGCCCTCCTTGGGAGCTGAGAAAGATCCTAAAGGGAAGACTTGATACTCCAGGGGGACAAATCGAGGGCAGGAAAACAGAGACCCTTTGAAGAAATGGTGAGGATGCTTGTGTGATGGGAAGAAAGCGGGAAAGGGTGGGAGAACCACACTTCTAGGGAAGCTCTTCCAAGCCTTGGTCACCTCCTTAGGTCAGCACTTGGAAGGGAATTCCCCTGGGGACCCAAGAGAGCCATCTAGGAGTGGGCTGAGATTCCTGCAGGTTATTATTGTGTGTTGTAAATCTTTTCCTATCTGGGCAGAAGAGAGAGCTGGGGGTAGGACATTAGACTGTCAACATTCAGGTCAGAAGGTGCCGCGTGCTGGGTGGAAATCACGGAGGATGGGCTGTGGCCACGCACATTTTCATTAATCAGAGCCCCATTTCCTAACTCAGTTTCACTTGTACTGAGATCCATCCAAGTCCCCAAAGACATCCATCAATAAGCCCCCACTTGCTCCATCCTGCCCATCTCTGTGAGGTCTCCCGGGTGCCCCAGTGCTAATATCAGCCTTGGGTTATTAAAGCACTAGATTTTCAGGTGGTGGATGGCAGGTCTTACCTCCTGCACCCTCCCCAGGCTTTCCAAAGTGCCCGGGTTCCCCTTTCCCCACTGAAGAACCTGAGACAAAGGCCAGCTCATCGCTCTTCCCGTCCTGGCCCTGGCCCTGCAGAAACATCCGACTCCTCCCACTCCCACCCGAGAGTTGCAGCTCTGAGCGCACAGAATGCAGACTAGCAGCTTCTCCGCAGCTTCTGAGTTCCAGGCTGGAAATAGAGGGGCCTTTGCTCACGTCATTGCATGAAATTCACCATCTGCCACTTGAACAAGAGTCAGGGACGTTTCATGTGAAAACACAGCTCTTGCTTGGGCAGCTGGCTGGATTTCAGGGTGAGGACTGCAGCTGGCGATGGTAGCCTTCAGCCGATGACCCCAGGCCTCATCCTGGGTCAGTGAGATGAACCCACAGTCTTAGCTCTCCCTTGAAACAGCGCCTCTGTGCACACACAGCCCAGGGAGCAGGGTAGATCATGCTGCTTGACTAGCAGCTGGGCCAGAGCTGAAACTACTGTGTGGGCATGTTGCCCCTCTCTTGCTTTTCTTGTTTTTCTTTACCTGCCTTGTAGGTGAAGAGGCAGACCATGAGGGAGTCCTAAAAACCTAGAGCTCTGTTCTGTGTTCTAGGGATGTTCTGTGTTAGAGGTTTGCCTGCCTAGCAAAGCTCCCAAGCTTTGAACTTCTTCAGCTCAAAGAGAAAGAAAGAAGAAAGAAAGAAAGAAAGAAAGAAAGAAAGAAAGAAACAACAACAACAAAAAAAACGACTTCCCTGGTCCTGAGCCAAGGAAAACCTGGTTTACCTTTCTCATCAACTTTTGCCTGGTGAGCAGTCAAAGCCTGTGGGGGGTTTGTCTTTCATCTGAGTTTTTAAATGGTTCTGAGGCCTAAACCTGGGGCCTCACGCAGGCTGGGTAAATGCTGTGGCATGGAGCAATGTCCTTGCCCCTGACTGTCTCTGCAGGACAGGTTTTGGTATCTTGGCTGCCTTCAAACATCAGGGGAGCGTGGGAGGAGCTGCTTCGGCTGTGTGTCCATCTTATGCATTCCTTCCTAGATTCACTTCATCTTCCCTGAGCAGAGGTGAGGGAATGAGGAATGGGTTTTATTCCTCTTTTCATTCCCTGTAGAACTCAGCCCGGTGTTTCAAACAGACAACCCTGGCAGGGTGTGTGGTAGCATACACCTATAATCCCAGCACTTGGAAGGCTGAGGCAGGAGGATCATTGCAAGTTTAAGACCAGCCTGGGCTTCAAGGCCATCCTGAACTGCATAGCAAGGCCCTGTCTCAAAAAAGGCAAAATACAAACAACAAACAAACAAATCCACAGACAACCCTGAACTCCAAACCCACTTGCCTGGCACCTACCTGATATCGCAGAAGGATGTCGAAGGACATAAACTGAGGGGTCCCAGCTGTAACTCCCAGCCTCTGCCCCTTCCTAGCAACCCAAAAACCTGATCTTCCTCATATTAGTTCATTGCAGCTTCATTGTTCCACTGGTTTAGGTAAAAATCCACCATTCCTCTCTCACCCCACATCTAACCAAGCAGTAACCCCTCTTACTGGAAATGTGACCACGTGTACACTTCCTCTGTCACCTCCTGCTGGGTTGTGGTCCTGGCCTCCCTCTGGGCCTCCACAGCCTGTTTTCAATATGGCAGCCAAAGAACTTTGTGTTCAAATCTAAATGAGATCACTCTTCTACCGCTCCTCTGCTCAAATCTCTTTAATGGTTCCCCAATTCTCTCCAAGAAACAAGTCACGGCTTACACATGGTACATGTATAACACATGGTGGCCACATGCCACTGGGCCAGCATGCAACACCCTCTACACCACCCTACCCACCATGCCTTATCCTCTTGGCTTCACTGCAACCATGCTGGTCTCCTTGAGTTCCTCAAGAACACCAAGCACACTCCCGGTCCCTCTGCTTTCTTAGCTCCTCCTTCACTGTCATTGCTCAAGTGTCTATCGGTGAAGGTCATCCAGCCATCATGTAGAGATTGCAAATATCCCCTAGGCCAGCCTGCTCTATCTTCTATGTTCTGTTACATACTGGACTTAGATCCAGAATGCTATATAATATACTCATGTATATGTTTTTCAGTATATGTCTCTAAGTTTATTGTTTAGTGCAGTTATTCCTTGGTACTTAGCTATTTCAAAACTTGCCCAGTTTGGCACTGGATAAATTTAATGCAAAAATTTTGTCCTGGTATTTGTCATTTGTTTGATACTTGATGCACTAGCTAAACTTGTTGGTGTCAGTTGCTTTGTGATTTGCTACTCTTGCCAGACAAAATAACTTGTTTGGCATTTGTCATTTTGGATACTTGAGTTTCCTGGAACCAGTGGACAAGTACCAAAATGACATTGTGTTTGACTTCCTACCAGAAAGTGTACGCCTCAAGACTAGAGGTTCTGCCTATTTTGTTCAAGACTGCACCTCCAAGACCTACTGCCTGTCACAGTATAGGTGTTTAAGGAATGCATAAGTGTGTGTGTTGGAAGAGAAAAGTGGTCCCGTGTCCACTTGCATTCCCCAGGGAACTGTGTCCCTCCACAGCTACGCTGGCTACTTGGTACCTCTTTCAGGGAGATAAGGAACTCTGGGGTCTGGTGGGTACAGCAGAATGGGCTAAGAGTGAGAAAAAGGCCACAGACTGGGAGAAAATAAATTACCTACGAAAGACACACCTGATAAAGGGCTGGGGTCCAAAATGTACAAAGAACCCTTAAAGTTTAGCTAGAGGAAACTGGAAAGCCCAATTAAAAAATAGGCCAGGGGCAGCATGTAGCTCAGTGGTACATGGTGTGTTTAGCACGTGTGAGGCCCTAGGTTCAATCCTGGGGTCGGAGGGACCCAAAGATCAAAGATCTGAACAGATACCCCATCAATACAGGCCCCTTATTAGCAGTATAGATTTCCAAAGTTTTAGTTACAAAAAGGCAACCACGGTCCAAAAATACTAAGTTGAAATTCTCAAACAATTGGATGAAAGTTTTTACGTTATGTGCTATTCAGAGTAATGTAACAAACTCTTACGCCATCCTGCCTGGGCAAGAGTCACTGCTCTGTCCTGAGCCTGGGCCTTGGTGGAGGCACTGTTACAAGGAGCCTTTATTTTACTCAGTCCCAGCCCCCAGCACAAGAGCAGGGATGATAGCATTCGGATATGCCAAGCAAAGACATACGAACCTCCTTTAAGTGAAAAGGTGAAAGATCTAGACTTTAGAAAAACATCTTATGCTGAGGTTGCTAAGATCTACTGCAAGAATGAATCTGTTCATGAAATCGTGAGGAAGAATAAAGAAACAGTGCTGCACCTCAAATGCAAATGTAGGCCCACCACATGCGATAATGCTTTGTTAAAAGGGAAAAGGTATTAAACCTAAAGGGTTTGGTGTAATCCATCGTCTCAGGCAACCCTGGGGTTTGGAATTTATGTTCCATGGATAAGGAAGAACTACTATGTACAAGTAGTAAATAAACCTGAAAATGTCATCAGGGAATTGCAAATGACAAAAGCAAAGAGAGACAACTATGCATCTATGACAATGGCCAAAATCCAAAATACTGGCAACACCAAGTGCTGGAGAGGATGTGGGGCAACAAAAACTCTCACGCATTGCTAGTGGAAACACAAAAACTGTCTTTGCATTTTGAAAGACTCTTTGGTGATTTCTTATAACACAAAGCATACTTTTACTGCACAGTCAGCAATTGCACACTTGGTATTTCCTAAAATGGTTGAAAGCTTATGCCCACTCCAAACCCTGCACACAGATGTTGGTTCATAATTGCTGAAAATCAGAAGTTACCAAGATGGCCTTCAATAGGCGAGTGGATAAATACACTGTGATTTATCCAGCCAGTGGAATATTACTCAGCACTATACGGAAATGAGCTATCAAGCCATGAAAAGACATAGAGGAAACTTAAATGCAGATTACCAGTGCAAGAAGCCCATCTGCAAAGGTTACATTCTGTATGGTTCCAACAATAAGACATTTCAGAAAAGGCAAAACTACTACGGAGACAGAGAAAAGATCTGTGGCAGCCACAGGTTAGTAGTGGGGGAGGGATGAACAGGAGGATGTTTAGAATAGTGAGTGAAAATGCAGTGTGTGATACTATAAAGATGAATGGGTGTCATTACACATGTGTCCAAACCCATAGAACGTGCGTCATCCAGGATGAACCCTAATGTAAAATACTAACTTTTGCATAATAATCATGCATCAGCATGGCCCACTGATTCTGACACGCGTGTATCACTCAACACGAGATGCAGAGGTGGCAGGGATAGAGGGGTGGGAGGGGTCTGGTGTAAATGAAGACTTTTGGTACCTTTCTACTCAAGTTTTGCTGTGAACCTAAAACTGCTCAAAAAAAGTAAAGTCCATTTTTTAAAAAGAACTTTTCAAGCAGTGAATCTGTAGGCTCTGAATGGATGTTTCTCTCCTTCCTGAAGAAACCTTGGCGTCTCCCAGAGATGAGGCACTGCTTTTTCCTAGAACAACCCTGGCCTCCAAATTCTCAGGACTGAGGAGGGCCCTCACCGAGGGTACAGAATAAATATCTTAGGGGATCCTCTGAAGATATCCTAGGCTTGTTTCTTACCTACTTCACTGGAGAAGACGGGCAGAAAAAGAAAAGAAAGAAAAGACTTTCTAAACCTCGCTGCAACTCACATAATCCCAAAGTCCCAGGGGAAGCAGGATCCTTAATTCACCAAAATGCTAGTGTGCCCTGGGGTAGGCTTGGGGAGAAACCTCTTCCCTACAGACAGCTCACATCAGTATTGTCACCCCCACCATTGTTGTAGTAAACATAGCTTCCTTCTGGCTAACAGGACAACAGGAGGTCTCTCTGGGATAAATTGCCCCTGGACTTGTGCTAAGTAATGTGCATAGATTATCTCAATTAGCCCTCTTTCATAGGTTCTGTTATACATGAAATCAAGCTTCTTGCCCAAGGCAAGATGGTGGATCTTGCTAACTCAGTGGCAATCTCCTATGGCCAGTAGGCTCTTGGGTAAAGTGATGGCCAAAATCCAGCCCCTAGCCACCTTGCCCAATTGCGCTAAGTATGAATCAGGCCATAAGACAGGGTTCCTTTTTGTAATCTGTAGCCCTGCGTGGTGAAGCCTGAATTCTGAAAAATGAAAAGGCAGCAAGTTTTTATTTCCACATAGTTTCAATATGGTTTGTGACAAAGGGTTTATGTGCTGGCAGCTTGGTTCCCAGCATGGTGATATGAGAGGCAGTGGGACCTGCCTGTAAGAGGTGGGGCTTAGCGGGAGGTAGATGGGTTATTGGGATGGTTCCCTCAGAGGAGATTACTGCTGGTCTCTCAGAGAGGGTTGTTACCAACAGAGAAACACTGATCCATCCTCAGCCTCTGGCTTTCTGTCTTGCTACATGATCTCATTGTGAGGCATCTGCCATGAGACCTTCAGAACCAAGCAGAAGTTGGGTCAATACTCTTGAGCCTCCAGGACAATAAACTACATAAACTTCTCTCCATATGAAGTACTCAGTCGCGGGCATTTTGTTTCAGCAACAGAAAACACTAAAATACTAAAATAAAGCACTGCCTTAAAAAGTTGTGAGTTTCCCTGACCAGTGAGTCTGCAACTGCTTTGATTTGCTGGATAAGACTTTCCAAATCCTGAGTCCTGACTTTCAAGCTCTTTTTCTTAGCTCAGGGAAGATTCTACATACTTACAGGTAAAGCTAAATGACAGCTGAAACAGAGCAAGTTCTTGCCAAAATCACTCTTTTTGAGTTGTGTATAAAGAGAAAGGGCCAGGGAATACTTTCAAAGATGGTACAGCCACCAGAGAGGCTGTACCTTGATTGTTCTTCCTAAACCCATCTTAGTCTCGGTTATATTTTTCTTCTTTCTCTTCATTGTCAGCCATGAAGGAAAGGAGAAGAGGAAAAGATGTCTTAGGAGACAACCTTACATTTTTCAGTTCAAGTTAAGTTCACGAAGATAGCATTTAAAGTAACCCTGCTAACAGAGCTGCAGGTTAAATATATTACAGTCAATGTAACACCATCATTGCCGACATGGCCCCTGCTCAATTTTTATAATTGAGAAATTAATGCACTACTTGACATATTGATATTCACGCTTATTCCTGAGCATGCTCCAGGGTTCCGTGTGGCCTGGGGAGGGGTAGTTCCAGATTTTGATTTTAGGGGCTGTTAGAGGAGATTTAGGGGTCACTTAGTGTATGAGCTTCAGGATTTGTAGGTTTGGGGCCCCTGGACTCTCCTCTTCCTAGATGTCTATCTGGTTACGCCTCCCTGCCATTTGTCCCAATCCCTAGAGCTCTATCAGCAAATGGAAGTAAAAAGCCAAACCCAGAAAGGAATTCCAGGTCTTGCTGTGTCTGTCACCTTAGCTAACTCTGCATGCTTGGATTCCATCCCATAGCTATGAGCTTGGAGGAAGTGTGCGGGCCATCAGAACACACGTACCAGAAATCTACGCTACTCAAGAATGGATGGAATGTCCATCAAAAAAAAAAAAAAAAAAAGTCAGGAGAGGAGAAGGAGAAAGAAGTCAAAAGCCTCTTTTTAAGTACCTGGGAAAATGGAGAAGGAAAAAAATTATTATTTCAATTACTATGAAAATGTATTTTATTAGAAGATGAGGATTCATCATTGACACTCAAAAGCCCAAAAAAGCAATATCTACACTATAATACCCCTGTCTCCATGCAGGAAGAATGAGTTATTAAATTGGAAGATGAATGTTTTGCAGTTCGGTTAACCGCATCTGTTAAAAAAAAAAAAAAAAAGGAAATAACCGTGGTTCCCTGACCCATCCCCATTAAAGATGCCTCTTGCCGACCCCCAACCATGGGTATCTTCAAGGATCTTGATCTGCCCCCTTTCACATTTCTATGCCATATGAAAATTCAGAAGTAAGAAAGAAAGAGAAGCCAGCAAATTAAATGCAAACCAGATTTTTATTATTAAAAAAAAACACCCCGGCTGCATATAGTTCAATTGACGCGAAGTGCGACGATGTAAATGCGGTGCATTCTTGTGTATAACAGCTCTCCTTCCGCTCCCATGGCAGCCTCAATAACGCTGCGCTTCTGTTCTGCATGAATAAATATGTATAAAATGTAACGCTGCAAAGAAATAAAATCCGATAACTGAAAGATACCATTTCTTCGATTCTGGGAGCAACATGAGGCACCAGCTTTTCTGATTCTTTAGTATTTATGTGTGGAACCATTGAAATGATAATGTGGGATTTATTATTATTATTATTATTTTCTCAGGGGCAAGTAATTTCCAGCTGTTCATCAGGGCTTTCAGGCCTAGAGGGTCTGGTGATCCACCTAACTTAGCATTTTGTTTTCTGAATGGGGTCTGTGGCTGCTGGCCTGTCTCCCAGGTCGGGCTATTCTCCCCGCTAGTACTAGAGCCTGGTGCTTGAACTCAAGGCGTCTCACTGAGCTGCCTGCCCATCGTTTTTTATTCTCAGTAAGCTGATAAGTTGCCCGGACTGAGTTTGAACTTGTGAGACTCCTGTCATAGCTTGTCAGAGTGCTGGGACTGCAGGGATCTATGAGCACCCTAGCTTCCCAGGCAGGCCTTATATCAGTAGCGGGGAACCTACGGCACATGTTATTTGTTTTTCTTTTATGACAAAAGATGTTAATGTGTGAGTTATTTTTTCTAAATAAACACCTCGGTATTCAGGTTTAGTTGCAGTGCTGGCACTTTGGGGTGAATAGGTGGGTTTGGGTTGCAGTTTGAGCACTCGACCTCTAAAACGTTCGCCATCACTACCTTTGTAGCCACAGCATCTAAATCCTCTGACTGCTTTGGGAACCAGCGTTGTTGGTGAAGTAACTAATTGATCCCAGGAAGCAAGCTGCGTGCTGCCTTTTTACCCGAGACTCCTACTCCGGATGCGCAGAAGAACCCAATGCATCCCCTGGGCGGGGCCACCTACTGCCATGCACGATGCCAACCCACAAAAGGCAACTTCACCCCTTCCTCTCCAGAGTCAAGACATCCATGGGGCTGTGTTTTAGCAATGACTGTTACTATGAGTGAATTGGTTTTTGAAAGAGGAAATTGCACCAGGGATGTAGCACAGCACCTACCTGGCAAGTGTGAGGTCGTAAGTTCGAATTCCAATACCAAAAAAAAAAAGGAGGGGAAATTGCTTATAAAGTTTGGTATTTTCTGTCTGTAGTAAAACACAGTCTTGACTCGCTGTCTGCCATTTTGCAAGGCCTGAGGCTGGGAGTTATATAGAGCCAAGTGGCTCTAGCACCCAAGGCTCCTTCAGGCAATTGGGTCCCAGCTTCCCACCAACTGTCTGGGAACACAGCTGAGCTTTACCTGTGCCTCCAAATCCTTCAGGGCTTTTTGGATCTTCTTCGCTGCATTCACTTTCCCCACCCCTGGGTCAACCTTCTTTCCAGCCTTTCTAGACTTGGTTTTCTGGACCTATACACTCAAATTCAAACGTCATCTGTTCTGCGCCTGCTTCTTTCACTGCTCCTGTAGCTCCTTACCCACCTGTGCGCCCCACAGCCCTGTGCCTTTGCCTCTGTGGCCTGGCTTCCTGCAGAGGCCATGTGTCAGGACTTTCTCCACCAGCAATGTGAGTGTGGCGTGTATGGTGAAATCAATTATGTCAGGTGTTTGTCAAGTGGCAGAAAAATGCACTACCCAGGACAGGGAGTGAACAGCTCACCCTTCCCTCACGATTTTCCTTTCAGTCTCATTCCAGGAGAGGGCTGGCAAGACAATATTTAGGAACACTCAAAGTGCCAGAAACGTGGGCAAGAGGTTACTCACTCATGATGAAGGGCCCTAGGTGTGTGGTGGTCTGTGACTGTCAGCTGAGCTCACAGCCAAGATGGCAAGGCAAACACGCTTTGTTGATGAAATATGTGTTTACAGTGCTTGGCTCTTGTAAATAAACAGTGCCGGAAGTATAAAAGTACAAAGAAATAAATGAGTTGAACGTTGTTTCCTCTGCTGTTTCAACAAAGCTATTTCTCAAGGTGGGATGCCGTTAGCTTTCTCGAGTGAAGCCATACTTGGTTTGTTAAAAGAGAACAAGTCAGTTATAATTAAAATTGAGAGTAGAAAAAAAGACTTAGATAAACTCTTAGTCTCCCCTAGCCTTTGTGTGGCCCTGAGGTAGTAATTTAACCTCTCTGGGCCTTTGCTGCTTATCTTTAAAATGAAGATAATGATAGTGCATCCTTTGCTGAGCCTGGGTCACAATCTAAATACAAATCACCCAGCGCGATACCTGGAAGGCCGGCACTACACACTTATTAGCTGTTTTAATTATGGCTCAGGCTTCAGGGCACTCACTCTGCCTTTATAAAAAATACCAAGAGGATTGCTTCTCAGCCTTTTGTCTAAGATCAAGTATAAAAAATACCAAGAGGACAATGCATTTGGAACTTGTCTCTCCAAACCCTTCTTTCTTCTTTCTTCTTCTTCTTCTTCTTCTTCTCTTCTTCTTCTTCTTCTTCTTCTTCTTCTTCTTCTTCTTCTTCTTCTTCTTCTCCTCCTCCTCCTCCTCCTCCTCCTCCTCCTCCTCCTCCTTCTTCTTCTTCTTCTGATATGGGGATTGAACTCACAATCTCACTCTTGCCAGGCAGGTGGTTGTGTGGCTGAGCTAAATCTCTGGCCCTAAACCCTGCTTTTTAAAAAATGAGACAGTCACAGTCACTAGGTCACTAAGTAGAAAGGCCGATCCTCAGGAGGCTGGGCTGGATGGGAGACCTTGAACTGAGGCCCCATAGCCTGGACCACTTAAGCTCTTTGTCCTTTCCTGCCTTGTTCTTGGGGGTCTGGTGAGGAACACTGACTTTTGAATAAAGGAAGCACTGGGTTGGGTGTAACTGAAGGGCAGTTTTCTCTTACTATGAGTCAAACCCTGAAGGGCCTACTGGGTATGACAGAGCACACCTATAATCTCATCGCTTGGGAACCTGAGGCAGGAGGATTGCAGCAAGTTCCAGGGCAGCCTAGGCTATAAAGTGAGCCTGAACCACAGAGTGAGACCCTCTCTCAAAAAGAAAGCAATCTATCAATGAATTGATCAATCGAAATACATAAAAAGGAGGCAGAGAGAGAAAGAAAAGAAAAAGAAAGAAAGAAAGAAAGAAAGATCAAGCTACCCAGCTGCAGGGCCAAGCAGAGGCCTTGGGATCCTCGAGGTGAGTGGGTGGGTCAGGTTAGCTGCCTTTAGAGCTCTGCCAGGCCTTAGGCTGCAGCTGACTGCCAGGAAGCCAGCCGGCAGGAAGAGACAGGAAGAGAGGAAGCCGAGCAGGCAGCAGTGCAAGGTGCAGGGAAGCCCCAGGTGACCCTCGTGTGCCCTCCCAGGCCTGTTACAGCAGGCGCTTTCCTCGTGGCCAGCACAAGCTGGAAAACACTGCAGTGGGGACCCCTGCCGTGCAGGATGCCAGGAGTCAGAGATGCAGACGCAGGGTCCCACTGTGCCTACACCCCACATCGCAGGTGTCTGCACGAGGGGGTATCCAGGATTCAGAGAAACAGCAGGCGGGGAAGAAAGCAGTGAGCTCAGAGTCCAGTTCTTTACAGGACTCGACCTTTGTCCCCTGCTTGGCCTCCCTAACAGCTGCCAAACCTAAATTGGCTGGGATGGGAACTCCAGCTGTTGCTACTGCAAGCTGGATGTCTGCAGGGGGAGCCATGGAAGGTGCAGAAACCTCATGGGATAGAGGAAGGGGAGGGCGAAGTCACTGGCTCCGGGATAGAGGACGGGGCCGGCTTTGCAACACGGTACTGGGGGCCTGTACCTACGTAGAGGTCAGATCCACTGGGTTCTGCGGAGGGACTGCTTTGAGAAGTGGTGGGGCTGGAGGGCTCCAGCTCTGGGTTGCACCGTCTTACTGTCTGGCCTCAGTTTACCCAACTTGCCAAGCTAGAGTATGTGTGTTGTACACATGTGACTCAGTAGCAGAGATGAGATTTAAACCCAGCGAGGGAGAAAAGATCCTCTCCCCGGAGGAACCTGACTCCCAGAAGCATCGAAAGAAGTGCAGCAGCTGTGAGAGTCTCAAACCCCACCTCCTAAGTCTACAGAAGAAAAACAGAGGACCAGAGAGCTGAGGCCCGCTTGCGAATCCTCTTTAGCTAATTTAGGGAGGGGCAAGACTGCTATCCAGGTAGCCTGACTGTGCCACCCCACACTAGATGGGGAGGGCAGGAAAGAGGCAGAGTGCTCCGGCTGCCGCCCAGGGATGTGGGACTCCAGGCCTCAGGGCACGCTCGCTGGGAGTTTGAATTCTCCGTCACAGAAAAGAGGAAAAAGATGCTTCCTGGGGTGCTTACTGCATTATGAAATACAATAAAGTTCTACATCAACACAGTGGTCATTTGCCAACAGAGGTGCTTAATACCGCCTGGCATGGTTACTGTAACTGAAAACACTGTTCCTTCGGCTGCTTCAGAAAAGCAGATTGTCACATGTACCCAGGTTTGGCTTCAAACGGCAATAGCTCCAGCCAGACTGAGGCGTGAGCAAGGAGAGTGTGACCAGCCATCAGCAGGGCTGTCTTACTCCTGGGATGGTCTGTGGCCTGGGTCCAGAAGATGGTGGTCATAAGGTGTGTGGTGGGGCTCAGGGCCTGGGACTAGGAGACTACGGGGAGACCTGGTGAAGCAGAAGCCCTGGGAGGGTTCCATCTGCCAGGGTCAGATGGCTGTACGAAGGTGAGGTACACGTCTTACCGCCCAGTATGAAGGTCACACAGGGCCTATGGGAGGGCACCCTGTAGTTTTAAGGGAAAATTTGTTCACAGTCGCTCCTAAGGCATCTCCATTCTGCTTTCTGCTCGGGATGACATTTTTTTAGGACACTTATTCACAGACAGCTGGCCCTCCATCCCCACAGGTTCTGAATCCATAGATTCAACCAAGCTCAGATGGAAAACATTTGAAAAATAAAACTATACTGAACACGTACAGACATTTTTCTTGTCATTCTTCCCTAAACAATGCAGCCTAATAACTATTTACATAGCATTTACATCGTATTAGGTATTATAAGTAATCTAGAGATGATTTCATGTGTACAGGAGAATGTGCCTAGGTTATATGCAAATAGTGCACAATTTTCTAGAAAGGACTTCAACATTCGTGAAGGTTCTGGGACCAGTCCCCTGAGGGCCCTGAGAGGGGACTGGATTAATTTTGGTCTTAACACCTACGGAGGCCTTTCTAGAGCATAGTCTCCATCTCTCCACTGGGCAGGGTACACTAGCTCTGGGACATTTCAAGGTGGTCTGTGCCCTCTTTCTAGGCTCCAGCGCCCTTCTCCCCATCTTGTGTTTTTGTGAGGTCTTTCTCCCCGTCCTGCAGTCTTCTGCATGGGGCAGCCACGGTGGAGAAAGGACTGCACTTCCTCATCTGCCTTTCTCTTGTCTGTCACTGTCCACCAGGCTGCAAGCTTCCTGAGGACAGGGACTTTATCTTGTCCATGGGTTTTACTCCCTGAGCCTACAGCCATGCAAGGCATCTAGTGGATACGAAAGGCTTGCTGAGAGAAGCAATGGGTGAAAACCTGTAGGATCAAAACAGAGCTCTCCCCTCGGGAAATGCCCCTCTTTGGGGACTCACTCTGAAGGGTAGCCGTTCCTGGGATTAATAGCTATTGCTGCCTGGAATACATGCCATCAACTCCTTCGTGAGTGGCCCTGGCCTCGATGAAGTGATCAGAAATACAGTGATAGAGTACAGTGATCAGGTCCATGATAAGGTCATGGGGTCAGATCCTGTGGACAACAAGATTTAACGTAAGCCTCAGTTTCCCCAGCTTTAAAATGGTTCTGACAGTAGTGACCTATTTGTTGCAGTCAGGGTTTACAAGGCAAAAGATTTAATACAGGACGCATAATTCCTAGAATTATTTTATAATATTCACCCAAAGAGTCACATGCAAAAGACTGCAGGAAATCTGTTCACACACTAGAGACCCCAAGAATCCAGCTGAGGGCCTGGATCCCATGGCAATGTCCTGCAGGAGTCCAGCTGAAGAACCGAAGCCCACAGCAATGTCTTGCATGACTCCAGCTGGAGGCCTAGAGCTCTCAACAACGTCTCATGCAAGTCTGAATCAAGGGGCTGCACTGCGAAGGCCCAAAGGGCAGCGGCGGAAGCTAGAACGTCTGTGCCAGTGGGACGCAGGATCTGTGCTGGCAGGTGAGGGATCTGCACTGGAGGAAGTGATGCTCATGGTAAGAACCAGAGCGCCCCCAAAAGAAACCGCAGTTATCCCCAGCAACAGCGGGGACCTGGGCTCCTCCGATGGTGAGAACAGCGAATTCAAATCAAGAAAACCTGTGCAACACGCTTCTCCAAGAGAATCAACAGCACACCATCTTCCCCTCTAGTTCTCTTGTTAAAGTTGTTGGCAACAATACTCAGGTGGGCCTTCTATGCCGATTCAGTTCTGCTGGGTGTTCCAAGCTGACCACTAATTAATCCAGCTCATCATCTTATGCTTGTAAAAATTAAAGTCTGACCACCCCATGAGTACCCAAATTTTCAGGAAAAAGGAAGCATGTAGAACAGGGATCTGATCTGTCTCTTTCGAAGGGGGGGAAAAAACTGAGCCCCAGAAACATGGAGCAGCCTTACCAGGCCCACACAGCCTGCTCTGGACAAAGTCAAGGTGGCAGGGTGGAGGGCTTCTGAGTCAGCCTCCTAATGGCCTATCCACAGTCATTCTCACCAGGCATCAGGACCAAGGTGAGACGGACGGAGTTAGCCATGGGTTGGGGTAGGGAGGTAGAAATTTTCCCTCTGTGACTGCAAGAACCATCCCTGGACAGGCGTAGAGAATATTCCATGGCTGTTTGGCATGGAGCAAAGGGTACAGGGAGCCCTGGAACACACAGAAAAGGGAACGTGGTTCCAGGAGGTGAGGCTACAAAGGTGTATTAAACATGGCTTTTATCCTGTACTTTCAGTGCTTTGACATCTTAGCACCACGATCCACCTGCCCTGAGAACTTCAGGGCCAGGTACCAGCTGACTACGGCCAACCCCTGTTTCCCAGAGCCGCTCAAACTCTTCACACAAGCCAGCCCTAAACCCGCTCGCCCTGCCTCACTGAATCCTTCCCAGGAAAATGGGATCCCCAACAAAACCCCGGACAAGACAGGGGTTTAGGATCAAAGAGCAGCATTTGTTGCTGGCATCTCCACAGGGGACTCGTGTCCTCCTGAGAGCCTGAACAAAGCTTTGTTTCCACTTTCATATTATTTCTTTTATGCAGGGCAATGTTTCATTGGAAATCAGCACACAGCGAGGTTACAGAAGCAGACTGGTGGTTAAGGGGTGAACAGAGCTCATGAGAGCAACGAGTTCTGGTTGAACTTTGCAAGTCTGTTATGCTCTGGCCACATTACATTATAACTGTACCTGTACATAGCTGGCTTCATAACCCCCCAGTTTCCTCGGGGAGCCGAGCTGCACAGTTAACCCACAGTTGCCCACTTCACCCCAGGAAGTGTTTCCTCTCTCAGGATGAAGACTCCTGCTCACAGTTTGCCTTCGATCCTGGGTGGCCTGTGTGACATGCCATGCCTCCTCCTTCTAGAGAACTTTGAGAACTCCTTCCTTCATGACAGACAGGTGTCTCTGTGTCTGCACCTGATTAGAACTAAGCCCAGGCGCCCTCCCAGGGCATACAGTTGGTGCATCTGTACAAGGCGGGGTGATGACGGCTGCTGAGAGGTTCAGAAATTCAGGACCTGGAAGGATCCTTACCATGACGATCATGATCCATAACCCGGTCCTGATCAAGCCCTTTCTGGCATGGGAACGTTCCCCAGGCTCCACAGGCGGGTCTGGTCCCTCTTTCACATCAAGAGTGGCTGGAATAGTGTTTGTCACCATCACCTCCACTTTGTGTCACAACCCTAACACCTGATCCTTTACTGGCTACTTCCAAGCTGCCACCAATGTCCACAGTGCGATCCAAGGAGCTATGACCAGGTCTCACATTCCCATCCCTGCATTCTTCTCAAGGCTGCATCTGTATGCTTAAATTTTTTTAAAAAATTGTGTGTGTGTGTGTGTGTGTGTATATATATATATATATATATATATATATATATATATGGATAAAGAGGGCACAGAATTAGATCCTTCACCAGACAAATTTGTTCCTGAAACACTCTGCCAACCTGCTAACGAGTCGTCTTGAACCTTGTGCCGTGTTACCTCTAATTTTGCAGCCTGCCCTGATTTGAGTTCCGTGGACAGCCTCGCATTTGGTTTGGAATTATAGGCTGAATTGCTGCTCGCTCCTATTATTGTGCTGTCAATCTTAGATTAGCACATTATAACATGGTACACTGAATGCATCTGTTCCGTATATCACAGGGTGGCATTGTCATTTGTTGAATCATTTTGTCTTATATGATTGTTAAGCAATTATTTCATCTCAGGTGGCTTAAGCTTTGATTACTGTATACTATTTACTGGGGGATACAAAGAGAAAAAAAAAGGGGGCAAAGAATCTCCACCATCAGCTCTGTGATCACCATCAGCTCTGTGTCCCGGAGCAAAGGCTGCCTGACTGCAGGACACGTGCCCTCAATTCTGAGAAGGCAGCTGGGAGAGCGGATGGAGCACACTCAAGGCTGAAGCTTGCACCCTTGGAGGCAGTGGAAGAACCACGCACACAACAGCCCTCTGTTGTCAGCAGCAGATCTGCCGGTTTCCAGGCTGCAGAGGGCTCGTGTCCGCAGCTCAAATGTGGGCCTCTTCAGAATGAACATGAAATGCCCCCTGGGCCCAGTCCCTAGTCAGAAGCAGTTACGAAGGCTGAAGAGCTGTTATTTGAGATCCGTAGCCCAAGTTGTGAGATAGACTCTCCTAATTAGTTAGACAAGCAGGACTAGGGAAGTTGTTAAAGCTACCGGCAGGGCTTGGAGCCTGCTGTCACCACCACGATGACAGCACTTCCTTCTCCACTGAGCCCATTTTACTTTCAGCACGTGTGTCCTCCTGTCCCAGTGGGATGGTGGGAGGCACTGACTATAAGATACAAGCAGGTGACTGTCGCAGCTGAGGCTTAGGGAAGATCACTGTGAAGGACCAGCCAGGGACGAGACTCAGTCTTCATGCATGCCCCAAGCCCAGCCTCCTTCCTTTTCTTCTCCTCTGTGCAGGCTTCCCGCTTGTCCTTAGCCTTTGCATGACAAGGTCAATTCTTCACCTTCTCTGTGTTCCCCTCTCTGACTTCTCCTTAACTTTGCCACATCCTCCAGTGTGAATTTTGCCTCCACGCCTTCAGCTTCTCCTATTCCCTTTGCCTCCTTGGATAAGCCTTTTCCCTTTCCTGCCTGCTCATTAGATCCCACCCACCCTTCAAGGGACAGTCAAGCTCGCCTCTTCCAGAAAGCCCTGCCTACACTGCCATCTCCATCTTTCTGTTGTTGTCGTTGTTGTTTTGGGTATTTTGAGACAGGGTCTCACTACGTAGTTCAGGCTGACCTCGAACTTGCTGAGATCCTCTGGCCTCAGCCTCCCAGGAGCTGGTATTACAGGCATGTGACACCTCGCTTGGCTTCATCTCCATCTTGAATCACAGTGACATTGACTGTCAGTCATTATCTCATTGCCTCCAGCATAGCTCCCTGCCCCCCCCCAGGAAGTGAGCATGTAATATCACATCTCTTTACACACATCGGTGCATTCAGCAATGCAAGAGGGGATCTCGATTGTACTAAAAACAGGTATCACCTTGTTTTATGGTGGGTAATGAAGAGAGCTTTCATTTGTTGAGCGCATACCAGTGCTGAGTACTTCATGTGAATCGTCTCATTTCATCTTTGCAATAATTCTGTGTACCAGTCTGTTTTCTCTTGCTCTAAAAAGGCTAAGCAATGTACGGATCTCTCCATGTAAATGTGTACTGTATATATAAAAAAAGAGGTTCAGCATCTCGTAGTTTGGAGCCTGGAAGCCGCAGACTGGGTGGCCTCATCTGTGTGGGCTCCAGTAAGGGCCCCTTAGCTGCATCACAAGGTGGTGGATGGTGTAATGGTGGGAGTGTGCCCGAGAGGGAGGTCTTAAGATGGGACAGGAATCCAGAAAGACTTCTGGGGTCAGGTCTGCTCCTCTTGTAACATGTTGTTCTTGCGGGAAGGAACTAGCTAGAGTCTGGGAAAACTGTGTTTGTTCCTGCTGTGGCCAGTGTCCTTAGCACCTCTTAAAGGCTCTGTCACCTCCCAACATTGCCGTACCAAGGCAAACCTGACCATCCCTTGAAGGGACTTAAAAGAAGATTAAACTTCCAGCACTCAAACCATATCCAGTCAGGAGCAGCTTGTGAGGCAGTTTCTCTCATTCCCCATTTTATAGATGTGGAAACTGAGGTTCAGTGAGTTTAGGGTCATTAGACAGCATACGGCTGCGCCAGAATTCAGCTCCGGGTCTGGCTGACTCCAGCACCCTCCCTTCTCTGCAATCCACCCCAAGCAGCAACCTTGCTCTGAATGCCGAGCTAGGATTTCCCAAGCACTGAGATGGGGTCCACCCCATGTGCCCTCCACCTGCCCCACATGCCAGGCACCAAGTGTGTGACACAACTGTGATCCCTCTGTGATTCTTTGACCAAGCTGACACTTTCCTCCTCCTCTTCTTCTTTTTATTTTTTTGAGGCAGGGTCTCATTGTGTATTCCAGGTTGATCTCAAACTCATGATCCTCTTGCTTCAGCCTCCTGCGTGCTGGGCTGTGTTGTAGGCCACCATACCTGGCTGACACTTTCCTCCTCGCTTAAAGCAAAGGCGCTGTCCTCCTTTCTACTCTTCAGGATGTGTCCAGCCTGCAACCTGCAGGCCACCTGCACCTCCCCTTTGTGCAGTGCTGGGAATTGAACCCAGGTCCTTCATACTGAGCTACATCCCCAGATCTCTCCTGCATTCTAAAACTTCCTAAACATTTTAAAATCAGGTCTCCCAAAGTCACTGAGTTATCCAGGCTGGTCTTGAACCTGCAGTTCTGCTTCAGCCTCCCAGAGTGCTTGGATTACAGGCATATGCCACAATAGCTGTCTTTTTCTTTTAAAATGTCATAATAAATATTTTTAAAAGAAGTTTTGTTACTTACACACATTATATAATGCCTGTGCTCCCCAAACAATTCTTCCTTACTCCATGCAGCCCAGGCAAGTGAAAAGGCTGGACACCCCCGGGGGCCGGGGTGGAGAGTTCCTGAGCTGTCCTGTTTGGAAGGACACAGGAGAACAGCCCAGTGCTTGCCCCACAGTTCTGGCTTCTGCAGTAGTGTTGCTGTTGAAACTACTCTGACAAAGGCCGCTGATGATTTTCTGAACTCTTGAGACTCACAAATTCAAAAGACTATTCCTCACCCTGTCTCCTAGAGAAGCCAGGACTGGATCCCAGCTACATGGCCAGTGTGCAAGACAGGGGGGACCTGTGCCTCTGTCCCAAACTGCGGGTGACTCCAAGAATCTGCCTCATCGCTTCAGAGTTGTGAGTGTCTAAAGAGTTGGTTGATCCATTCCTTCTCAGGAGGTGGGCTCAGTCCTCTCCTCTGCTCTTTAGGTATCATTCAACATGAAATTACTAGCCAGGCATGGTGGCACATCCCTGTAAACCCAGCGCTCTGGGAGGCTGAAGCAGGAGGATTTCAAGTTTGAAAACTGGGTAATTTAGCAACTTAGCAAGATCTGTACCCCTCCAAAAAAAAAAAATGCTGAGGATATTGTCCCATATGAAGACCCTGAATTTAACTTCCAGTACTACAAAAATGTGAAATTATAGGTTAAGGGGGAAGTTTGATTCATTCATGAGTTTGTTCATTCATTCATCAGTTACTACTCAGCAATGAAACCTTTACTAGACAACACTGACTCGCCTCTCAGTGAAGTCCCTGCTAGGTGCTAGCGCTGCAGAATGAGCACCTAGTTTCTTACCACGAGGTGTGCAGATTGTCCTCTGCGCTTTGTAGTCAGACAAGACAGAAGAGGTCAGGATGAACAGCTGGATGAACAGCTGGTGCCCTTCTGGCAGAGTCTGAGCATACCTCGGCCACCCAGGTTCGTCATCGACAGGCATTTCAATGCAGCCCATCGCTTGTGCCACCTGGCCCTCAATTGAATAGCATCTTACCACTCTGGCCATTGCCTATGACTGGGGGACCTTCAGGGTTTCTGAAATTCCCCGTGGCCAGACTGGCTCAACTTTGAAGCACAGCTGGCGGCTATGCCGGCCTCTCAGAGACCTGAGGGTTGCGTGCACTTGTGCGTAGACAGCATCAGGGTCTCCTGAAGTGTGGATCGCGGGCCAAGGAAGGCACGCAGAGTCCAACCACCTGGAGGCCCTTTGGGGTGAGACTGTAGCCCAGTGCACACACCTCCAGACACGCACAGGAGGGTGACAGCTGGGGACAGCGATCTGAGACAGGACCACATGACGGAGACCCTGGCCCTGGGTCCATTGCACAGAGTGGCCTCTCAGGAAGGCACAGAGTGGCGGCCACAGCGAGCAGCTGTGCTGCAGCAGGGACCTGGAGGGAGAGGCTGGGGCAAGATGAGGGCCAGGGACACCCCCATGGGTGCTGCTTCGGTCAGAGTGAGTCGAGAGGTGAGCAGTCTGCTAATCGTGATGGCTCTCTACTTATTTTACTCCCTTGTGTGCTTATATATTTGTTCAATTCTCCAAAGTTGCTGGGTGTTGAGGAAATATTTTTATAATATTTACCAAATGAAGTTTTATGTTGTTCTCACTCTATAAATAAAAAAATAAAAGATTTGGCTGAGAATGTAGCTGAGAGGTAAAGCACTTACCTGGCATCTGTGAGCCCTTGAGTCTGATTCCCAGTACCACAAAACAGTCACAAGAACAACAAAAACAGTAATCCTTGCATTCTAGGAAGCAGAGGCAGGAGGTTTGCAAATATGAGTCCTGGGGATGTAACTAATTTGAAGGTCCTGGGTTAAAAAACCCCAGTATCATGAAACAAAAACCAAAATAAAATAAAACAAAACAAAAAACTACTCTTAAACCTCTCTAGAAAGTTTGGTATGGTGGTGCCCACCTGCCTGTGATCCCAGCACTACTTGGGAAGCTGAGGCAGAAGGACTGTTGGGAATTCAGACCTGCCTCGGCTACAAAGTGAGCGCAAGGCCAGCCTGAACTGCATAGTGAGACCCTAAAAAACAAACAAGACAAACTTTCTCTAGGAAACTACACATGAGCGCACATACACAAACACAAACTCCTAACTGTGATTGTTTGGAGGTAGAGAATGAGTGGGAGGGAGTCTTTACATATACATTTGCTATGATCCTGACATATTCACACTTGCTAATTCAAAAAATTAGTAATGACAGTAAGAGGGAGTCAGACCTCTAAGTCCCACCGCTCTCCACCTAGCTTCCATTTGCTTCCTTCCCAGGCTGTGACCTTCAGTGACCCCTCCTTCTTCTCTGGAACCCTAGCTCCCCTGCTGCCTGGCTGACCAGGCCCCTTCTGTGGGGACAAGCACAGCACAGCATGCAGCCTCCCTGCTCTGAGGTCAGTGGCCACGGGTTCTGCCACCTCCCTACTAGGGCCCCCAGCTCACTCAGGGATGCAGGGACAGCCACAGGTACCTTCTCTGGGTCCCAGGGGCCTTCACAGATCACTATGGAGTAGAAGTTCCTGACGTGTTGATTACATGCCATTCCTGTGCCCAGGAACCCACAGGACCTCCTTTTTGTCCTCATCTGGTTTGCTTTTCAAAAACCAGAGACTTCTTCTGGTGGATTTGGTGGCAGCCAGCCTGCTGAATCCTGACTTCCATGCAACACAGACCCAAGCCTCTCATCTCCACATCACCAAGTACTGGGCTCAGAATTCTCTCACCTTGTTCCCCTTCCCTTCTGAGAATGTTCATCTCTGTCCTCCTCCCTTAATTCCCTCTGATTTCATTGGCTGTTTTAGCACATTCACTATTGCCATAACAAAATACCAGAGACTGGGTAATTTATAAAGAGTAAAGGTTTTTTGGCTCATGGTTCTGGAGGCTGGGAAGATCATGAGGATGGCACTGGCATCTGTTCAACATCTGGTGAGGGCCTCATACTGTGCCCTCACCAGAGGGTGGAGGGCACTACACTTCCAGACACAGCAAGTGTGCCAGCAGAGACCTCTTCGTCTCCTTACAAAGCCTCTAACACCGTCATGGGGGCCCTATCCTCCTGACTTCATCTAACTCTCATCACCTCCCACCAATCCCACCCCCAAATCCCTTTCTGTGTGAACTTGTGAGTTAGCTTCTAACACACGAACTCACAGAGGACATATTCAAGCTTGGAGCCTGAGTCTGCACAGCTGCAAAATGGGGGTGATGCTCCTGTCACACGGAATTGTTACAGCCGGGGCTCAGGAGAGACAAACGCCTTCCTGGATCAGGAAAGAGAGCACAAGAGCATCTGTGGTGGAGAGGAACAGCAGGACGCAGAGGCTGGGCCATCTGAACTGCTAGGAGCCCCCGAGACGTCTGGAACCCAGATGCAGGGGCCATGCGAGCAAGGTGGGCTCTGGGGAGAGACCTGGGGCCCCGGCGGGAGCAGACACTGCTCCATTCTCCCTTCTGCACGAAGGCTCTGGGGAGCCCAGAGTTTAGGGAGATGGTAAGTGGGAGAGAAAATTAAAGGCAAGAAAAGTCTAAGGAAGTCGTCAAAGCACAGCCAGATGAACAGAACGCTGAAAAAAGGAGGCAAAAAGTAATGCCGTAAATTACAGCTTAAAAGCCTCGTTCTGGGAAAATTGCTTTTTAACAAGCAGACAAGCTCTATCAATAGCATCTACCGTATGTTTTTATAAAGTGCAGAAATATGTTTTTAAAAGGCCAGTAAATAAAGTTCCTATCGATTTGAACTCAAGTGTAATCTGTTTTTCTGTCTGCCACCAACACTGGTAATAAAGCAGAATCATGTAATACGGTATTTCAGCTAATGTGACTATACATCACTGCAGGGATGCCCTGTGCCGTGGCGATCTATCATTTTCTATTGGTATTGCTTAGCTGCAGAATTTATAAACTTGCTCCAAATTGATGCAATGTTCAATTTTCTTTTCCAATTTATTTTTGGTTGAGCCAAGCAATATTGAGGCCTCTGAGGGAGCCTCTGAGCCCCGCCAGATGTTACTTGGAAGCCCTGGTCCTTCTTGGGAGAAGCGAGGACAGTGCCACCCGAACCTCGCCACCCTCCACAGCACAGGCAAAGAGCCACAACACCCTGAGAGCAATGAGTGATGGAGGACAGGACCTGTCCTGGGGACCCTGGGACTGGATGCTATGTGATGTCATCAGGAAGACGCTCTTGCTGCGGAGTGAGGCAGAGGCTCTCGCCTACTTCCGGGGCTGAACAGTTGAGTTTTGTGCTGCCACTCATGGGTGTGGGGAGAGAGATCTGGCAGCAGAGACAAATCCAGCCTCTGTCCTTGCATCGGGTCTCTGACCATGCAGAAGTTGAGAGGCCCTTGAGACAGAGGTGGCAGTGGCTTCTGATCCCTAGACTGGAGAGACTCTTGAGTGCTTTAGAAATCAGTGGTGACCGCCTCACTCCCCAGCTTCTTCCCTGAGGTGGAAAGAGCTGGTCCTTGCTCAAGCCATCTGGTCACTGCATTCCTGGGTAAGTCATTCATGGAGGCTTGAGCTAGAAGCTTCTCCTCAGCCCATCTCACAACATTGCAAGCACCCAGTTTCCTACATGCAGTACTTTATGCTTAAAATAGCTAGAGTGTGGTTTCAGCTGTCTGCAAGTAAACACCGACTGACGCCGTGTTTGGAACCAGGAGAGGTTGCAGGTGGCAGATCCTCCTGTTTGGGATTGGTTATTTGTCTGGTTAGGTTTGAAAGTCTTTTGGACCCAGCCAAGATGGGGTACTGAGGATCTGGTTTACCCTACCTCCCCAGAGAATGGAAGAACTGAACAAAATATGTGAAACCATATTTTTAAGACTGAACTTCTGGCAGTACCGTACAGTAATCAGCAAGAGAGGGGAAATGTATAAAGTGAATTGTACAATTAATCCTGACTTAACCTGCTGATAAGAGTTTCTAGATTTCATTCCGGAAAACGGGACTCAGGGACCCTCATGGTTACCCTGAGTTGAGGATATGAGAGCCAGAAGCTCAAAATCAAGGTGCGTAGCATTCTCACAGCAGAGAGAAAACTGAGGAAATTGCAGAAGGCCCGCCTGAGTTTTCGCCTGAGTACTGATCAGCACTTGTATGTAAGGGAACTGAGTCCAAGGAAAGAACTCCCCCAGACAGAGGAAAAGCTCTGTAGAGCTCGTGCAGCCTGGAGAACAGCTTCCCAGCAGCTACAGGAAGAGAAAAACTTATGATTCGTGGAGCAGCAGACAAAGCACTCAGCAGTGCGGCAGAACCAGCCTCACGGCTGTTCTCATCTCACTTGCTAAATCTTTACAGTAAACCCCAAAATGATCAAACGACTATTAGGAAGCCTAACAATATGTCAGGATGAAGCTCGACAATATTTATAGGAAGACAGTACTATTTCACACCTCTGTAAAGTTACCAATGCCCAGCTCCTTAAAAAATATCACTAAGCATGCAGAAAAAGAAAGCAAACAGAAACCATAATGAGGACAAAAATCAGTCAATAGAAACAGACCCAGAAATGACACAAACAATAGAAGTAATACACAGTGTCTTCAAGCAGTTATTATAACTATGTTATAATACATAGTTCAAGGAGGTAGAGAAATGCTTAAATATTCCCAGTGACAGGCAAATATATTTTTTAAAAGACCCTTGCAGAATTGTAAAAGATACAAGTTTCAGTGTCTATGATGAAAAATATACCAGATGGGATTAAATAGAAAAACTACACAGAGTTAAACATTACTAAACTGGAAGATCTAGAAAGAGAAGCCATCCAAAATGAAACACAAAGAAAAAAGACTGGGAAAATCTAGAATATACATCAGTGAGTTATGAGCCAAATATACATATAATTGGAGTCCCTGAAGGAAGAAGGATGGAAATATATTAGAGGACATAATGCTGAAAAAAATCCAAATGTGATTTATTAAAACAAAACTAAACTAAACAGAAAACAACAAACTCACAGATTTGACAAGCTCAACATAAGAAATGTCAGCAAAAGATGCATGAAGAAAACAATACTAAATACATTATAATTGAATTGCTTAAAACCAGCGAAAAAAAAACAGAAGACCAGGTTATCATCAGCTGATGCAGTAAAAAAAAAATGTTTCTTAATTATCAAACATGATTGCCTAGAATGACATGCATTAGAATTTGACTGGCAGAGCTGTGTAATAGATGATCATATTGGAACAAGGAATACAAACACGGTAGAATAAGGTGGCTGCTTCTGATTAAAGCAGAAAGATTAAAGAAAAAAATTCCAAGCTAAGGTGTAAATTCTTGGCTCAAGACACAATCAGAAAAAACAAGAAATAATGTACTTGAGACTATCCTAAAAGAATCTCCCAGTCCATGCAGCTTCAAGGTCAACAAAGCTGAAATCAGAAATGGAATCCAATCCCACAGATTGGTGAATTACAATGTAAATTAAGTTCACAGCCTTGTGATTAAACCCCCTAAGCCTCCCCTTTTTTCAGAAGCTACAGCTGATTCCATGATCCTGCCTGGCAAGAGAATCCCTGCTCACTCTGATCCCACATTTAGACACTTCACAACTTACTCTAAGGTCAGGTTTTAGCGTGTCCTAGCAAGATAGCTACCACGTGTGTTATTGTATTTATTGGCAGAAACCTGAGAAACATATAGTAAGGTGCTAGATCAGAGAGGAAAGATAATCTTTGATTGGACCATACTGACCACGATGAATTCTAGATCTAAAGAATTCATTGAATCATATGGGTGTGATTCTGTTGTCTAGGTGGACTGCCTAGCGGCTGAAATCAATACATCGTACACCAAATTAAACTGAGGTGACAGAAGGTCCTCAATGAGATATACAAGAAGGAATCAAAATACCTACAAAGCTGCAGGTTAACACACGTGGTCGCCTCATGAATGCTCTGACTCTATCCTCCAAGAACATATTTCCCCCATGAGCATTTAGAAATACCAACATTCATTCCTTTTTCCTTGGTTGTCCTCAGAGTTTATCTTCAGATTTTAGCAGTTTGCCCAGTCTAGGTGGTTTTTAAACAAATCCTGATTAAGCTCCTCTGAGGTTCTTGAATCTGTGATTTGTTGCCATTCATTACTTTTGAAAAGTTCTGGGCCAAAGAAGTCTTCTGTTCTCGGCCTAATGGCATTCTGATTATACACAGGCAAGACCATTTTGCATGGGTGCTCGGTTCTCTTCTCCACCTTCACACATAGTTCTCTCTTTATGCTTGTGTAGACCATTTCCATTGTTCTGTCTTCAAGTTCACTGATTCTTTTTTCTGCTACATTTAATTTGCTGATAAGTTCATCTTAGGTTCCCATTTCAGTAACTTGTCTAATTTTGCAGGCTTGATGAAGGTTCTGCCACTTTTGACAGACTATTTCCCAGGGGATGAGGCTTATCCCTGAGACCAGCCTCTGTGGCCTGGCCCTGCTTTCCAGTAGATTTCTACTTGCAAGCCCACCAGCCTGAGCTCCCAGTGACTGCCTCCTGTTGCCTCCTCTTCTTCAGGGCCTGAGGCGTGGCACAAGATAGCTGTCTGAAAGTTGCTGGTAATGTAGTTAGAGAGATCAGACACGTTCCTAAAACATTTGCCTTTGGCACAGAGTAAGAGAAATTAGAACGTACGGTGATGTGGGAGCCCGGGGTAAGAAAGTGTGCTAATCTGGGAGAAGAGATAATGAACAGAGCTTAGGGAACCACTGTCCTATGCCTAGGTGGGATTGTGATGAAGGTATGAAGCCAGGAAATGCATGCGTAGGGCTAACACCCATTGGTAATCAGGAATTGGTGATTTTTGTCCCTGCTGCAATGTTGAGTAAGTTTGTCATCAGGGCTCCATCCCGTTTGCTGAGAGCAATGCTCAGGCTAACTGGAGTCTCCTCCCATCTCCCCTCATCACTCAAATTACCAGTTTCCTTCCACCCCACCCCCACTCCATCCCAGGAGCTAGCTCGCCCTTGCACTCACTTTCCTGATACATTACACATTTGTTAGGAGGTGACAATGTATGAAGCGGAGTTTCACAGGTATCGGATGTTTCATCTATGTCACCACCGGACACGTATTACGATGATGTCTAAAATTCCACAAGCAGTGTCTCCTTTCGCTCCCTGGCTTTTAACTTACATTATTATATAGTAATAATATATATACTATATATTAGGACATGGTAATTATATATTTTTTCTTTTTCATTTATTTGTAATATGTAATTTATGGTACCATATGCTTGGATAGTTTTATATATATTTAGATATCATGTAAATTGCTAGGTCAAATATACAGTCACACCTTGGTATTTCACTGCTTTGACATTTGTCAAATTTGGTAACTGACTCATTTTGACACAAAAATTGTGTTCCAGTACTCATCATTTGTTGGTACTCAACACACAAGCTAGAACTCGTTGGTGTCAATTATCTTGTGACTTGACACCCTTTACAGCCAAAGCAATTTTGTGGTATTCATCGCTTTTGGTATTTGTCCTGCCTCTTGGAACCAGTGAAAGATGAGCACCAAAATGAATAACACAGCTGTCCCTTGACATCCACAGAGGTGCAAGTCTGGGAAACTCTGTGGATACCAAAATTCACAGATGCTCAAGTCTCTTATATAAAATGACAGCATTTACAGATAATCTGCATAAACTCTCCCCTATACTTAAAACATCTCTAGACAACTGCTGTAATCAGGGGTTGCAAGGAGAACAATGACATACAGGACACATATTTATAGTATTATTTATAATGGTCATCCTAGGAGTCAAATACAAAGGAAGTGCAGGAAATCTGTCCACACACTAGAGACCTAGAAAATTCAGCCAAGGCCTGGATCCCATGGCAATAACTTGCAGGAGTTCAGCTGAAAACCCAGAGCCCATGACAATGATTCATGCAAGTCTGTTTCATAGATCTGCACTGGGAGGGCCCAAAGGTCAGTAGTGGAAGCTAGAAAGTCTGTGCCAGTGGGGCGAAGGAGCTGTGCCAGCAGGCTGAGAGTTCTGTACTGGAGCCAAGAAGTGATGCTCAAAATAAGGACCAGGGCTCCCCTGAAAAGTACCACAGCCATCCTCAGTGAAAATGAGGTCCCAAGCTCCTCTGATGATGAGAACAGCCGAGTACATGCCAGGAAGCCAGCATGACAAACTTCTCCTGGAGATTAAACAGCACACATCTTCCCCTCTAGAGCCAGGAAGCGATGATCAAAGTAAGGGCCAGAGCTCCCCCAAAGTGAACTGCAGCTATTCTCAGCAACGAGGTCCTGAGCTCTTCTGATGATAACAACTGAGTTCGTATCAGGGGAGCCAGCATGACGAGCTTCTCCAGGGGAACCCAGAGCTCCAAACAACAACACTTAGGACCCACAGCGCTACTCTTCCTCTCCAGGTCTCCTTTTTATGCTGGCAACTTTCCTCAGGGGGGCCATCCACGCTCAGCACCACGCGGATTCACTTCAGCTGGTGTTTAAGTTGATTACCAGTGACCAACCCACTACAATAACCTGTCGTATCTAATATAATGTAAATGTTATTACAAATAATTATTACATTGTTTGCTTAGGGAATTATCAAAAGAAAAAGGCTGTGCATGTCTAATTAATTTTAAATGATGTTTAAATAATTTTATTTTTATTTCAGTTTTTTAAAAATATTTTTCATTCAAATTTTTAAAAGAGCTTCATATTTTCATGAGGTTGGTTGACTCTAAGGATGTGGAATGTGTGGCTCTGAAGGGCAATTTTGTACCTCTGTCTGTATTTTTAGATCAAATACCCGAATATACTAAGGCTTGTCTCAGTGTAGACACTGAGATGAGAAAAGATTTGAGAAAAGTATGAGGGAAAACATTTAAAATCAAGTAAAGTCTATTTATTCTGCTAATTAAGAAAATACAGCCCATTTCCTCCTCTCCTTCCCCCTCCAGCTGGGTGTTGTGGTCCTTGTCTGTAATTCCAGCACTGGGGAGGCTGAGACAAGAGAATTTCAAGTTTGAGGCCAGCCTGAGGTAGTAGTGAGACCTATCTCAAAAAACTAACCAACCAATCAATCAATCAACCAATAAAATGAACTTAAGACTCTTCACCCTGTATCACAGAGTCTTTTGGGAAAGACAACATTTTAAGCTGCCATGGGTCACCCTCTTCGATGTGATGCATTTCAGGGAAGCAGACACAGATGGGGGTGGCACTGAAGAAAGCGAATCTGCCACATCTGCGGGGAGACAGATGCGGGATGAGGGCAGAAGTGCCAAAGGGAAGCTACTTGGTGACTTCATTCTCACTCATCTCCACCATTTGACTTATTAACTCTCTGGCTTTGGAATGCGTAAAAATATTGTCAAGCAATTTGCTTTCCTTATTCAAAACTCACATCTACCCTAGAGAATGGGTCTCAGCAATGCCCATGATTATCGGGTGAACACTGGGAACCACCAGGGACCCTGGCTGCTGTATGGGCTCCATCACCCCCAGCCAGCATGAGCCTGGGCGAGGGTCTTTGCTTCTGCAGACGGAGGGTCATGGCAGCCTCTGCCCCCACACAGGGCCAGCAGGAAACGGGGAAGGGGTGTGAAACAGAGCAGGCTCTCCACATACAAGTGACATGATAAAATGACGCATCCCGCAGGACAGGCGAGCACCACACAGGGGCGGGGGGCAGGAGGAAGGTGGGAGATGAAGTTTAACTGAATGCCTGCTATGGGAAAGGCTCTGGCCTCTCTCCGGTTCCTCTGAATAGGTTTTCTCTGTAATCCTCTCAGCACCCCATAAAGTCTCTATTATTATCTGCCTTTACAGGTGGGGGAGCTAAGGCTGAGTGAGACAGCTACGCAAGCCCGTTAGCTATAGAACTGGTCTGCGCCCAGACCTGCCTTGCTTAGCCTGCACTGCCCCTGCTCTGTCCTCCTGGGCTCCTTCCTGGTCCCCAGCCCTGCGGCAGTCACACCCGTGCATCTATGTACGGCGCAGCCTGGAACCCAAGCCTTTGATTCACAGCCTCTTTCTGAGCATTTTTACTCTGAGTTTAGATATAACGCCGATATTCTGTTATCAGGTTTCCCATCCTGTCACAAATTAGAAGGACCATAAGGACACTCATCAGCATTGACAGCAGCAAGAAGTGACAGATGACAGGAGAAAAATAAATTTTAAAATGTAATTTTAGCAGTCTTGGGTGGTTTAGGGTAAAGGCAAGTAGCCCATGAGTTTTCTTGATCTTGCAAACATCACCGTGAGCGATACTGGGAAAAGCTTGCCTCCCTTAGGAACACAGCGCAGGCGATTTTCTCCCTGCAAGCCTGGCTCCAAGGAAAGAATCTCCACATGGGTGGGGGCCCTGGACCTCGGGCAGCCCGGAGTCCTTTCCCCAAGATCCACTCTCCCCTTTCTGAGCCCCTGTCCTGGGATTGGGCCCAACACACATTCTCAGTACCCCCAGGAATCAAGAGATGCAACAAGTATTTGTATTTGCTGAAGACTCAGAGATAGCAAAAGGTGAACTCAGATGATCTGGTGCCATGTGGTCATGGGTTGGTCATTCACATAAGCAGTGTGGCCATGCGCCAGGCAGCCCAAGGGGACTTAGCCAGCTGGCGCGCGCGCGCTCTCTCTCTCTCTCTGCCCCACTGCACTGCCTGCGCTCTCACAGGAAGTGTGTTGTGTTCATCTTCATCTCTGAATGCTGGGGAGGGCCAGGTCACCCGCTCAGTCCAGCCACCTTCATGTAGCTGATGCCATTTTTAACACTACCTTTCCGTGCTTTACCTACACCGTCCGCAGCACTGAGGCCACCGCTGGTTTCTAATTCCTTGTCCTCTATGATTAGTGATTAGGGGTGTCTGTGTCTGGTCCATTTTCTGTTGCTATAACAGAATACCCGAATCTGGGTGCTTCTGTAGACTGATAGTATTAGAGGCCAAAAGCCCAAGAACAGGGAGAGCCATCAGTTTGACCTCTGGTGAGCACCCACATCCCCCCCCCCCCCAGCTAGGTCACAACATGGTGGAGAAGTAGAAAGGGGATTCTCGTGGGCAGAAGAGAGACCATGTGGTGAGACAGGAAGTCAGAGGAAGACTCAGGGGCCAGGCTTGCTCTTTTTTCTTCCCTCTCAGTACTGGGGAATGAACCCAAGGTTACTGCACAGAGCTCCAACCTCAGCCCTCTTTTAAATTATGATACAAGGGTAGTTCAGGAGGCACTTGAATTTGTGATCCTCCTGCCTCAGTCTCCCAGAGTGCTGGGATTCGAGGCATGTACCACCATGGCTGGCTCAGGCTTGCTCTTGTATTACAATTTGCTCTCACTCCATGAGGCCAGAACTAAGCCCTCCCAAGGGCTGGTCTCCAGTGTCCTAAGCACCTCCTACTAGGCCCGGCTCCTAAAGGTCCCAGTGCCTCTGGCACGATGGGCACCATGTCTCCAGCACAGAAACACTTGGCGGACAAACCCTGACCATACCAAGGGGCAAATTCCTTGTCCAGGTGTGGCCAGCCCTGCCTGAGGGGTAGCCAAGTAGGAATGTGGGACAGAAGCTTTGGAAAGCAAGCCACCAACTCTGCTACCACAGAAAAGAAAGACTCAGACAGAAGCAAGCCATTCTGTGACAGATGTTTTTAACAATGACATGAACTCATTTAACAAAAGCTAAGTCATGTTCTTTAGACTCTGTTTAAGGAGATGAGGCTGTCTGTTACCTATTTTAGAAAGACTGCCATAAAAAGTGGTTAAAAGGAGTTCGAATATGTAAATAGGCAAGGCTCAGCTCTCTGGACGATGGGTGTAGGAAGAACAGCTCATCCCCAAGTGTGGTATAATTGCGTTGCCACTCTGCTTATCACAATTTAAAAACAAATCAACCTCCTGACTCCAAGCCCTGGGTCAGTTCTGTAATAGACCACGGCAAGGCCCCCAGGTCCTCCCAGAAGCTTATCATAGGAGGCAGACAGTGTCCCTGTGCCATGTGACCTTGAGAAGCTGTGACAACTCCAGTTACTTCATTTAGGGTCTAATGCCTTCTTCACCTCTCCCACCTGGGCTGGGCTGTAGCCACAGGTCTGTCACCAGCCCTGGGTCCTCTCCAGCCTCTGTCGCTGCAGACGTCCCTAGCTCCTTCTGCCTGGGAGGGGTTAAGGCTCCAACATTTCACAAAGGACCCAAGGGCCTTGCAGGTTCTACTGCAGCATCAAGCAAGAGAGTTTGTCAACAGGCAGAGCCCCTGCAGCACTGCAAGCAGCATTAGATGTGGAAAATTTCCATACAACAGGTTTTCCAAGCTCCCAGAGCTTGGAAATGCTGGGCTTGCATACACTGTGGGTAGGGCAGGAAGGACCCTGAACCCTGGACTTTCCTCCTAATGCCTTTTAAAATGGGCATTTGCAGACTGCGGGCCCTGAAAGGATGTCTATGATCTTTCAGGAACAAACCTCTAGGACTTGGATTCTATCTCACACTGATGGTGCCAGTGCTCCCGGAGTTTAAGCTGGAAGAACTGCCCCCAGGAGCTCAAAAGTGCTAACCGTAGGATTTATTTACCTGCCATCTGAAACCCAGCCAGAGTGCTGTGATTAAACACACAAATCTGAGAGCCAGATAGCCCAATTCAAATCGTATCCAAATCTGAATTGTGGTTTCATCACTCATCAGCTGTGTGATTGTGAGCCTGTTGCTTAACCTAACCTATCTGTGCCTTAGTTTCCTCATCTGTAAAGCACAGATAATAATGGTTGTGAAGAATACGACCAGCTAATATTGCTACCAGTGCCTGAAGCCGTGTCTGGCACATACCCGTGTATGCTAAATAAAACAAAAATCATCGGCAAAGGCAGAGGATTGAAAAGATGTGGCATTTTCAAGAAATGTTATGCAGGCTCAAAGGCACCGGCTGACTCTTATTTCACCCCCAACTCCTCACCCCCAGAGGCGGCAATTCCTGAATGGGGCTGTAGGGGAGGAGTGCATGAAGGGTTAAACCCTGAGTGCACAGAAAAACAAGTTCCATCTGGTCCCTGGGACAAAGCGACAGCCTGCAAAGCCCCCAACCCGGGCTCTTGCTCAAAGGACACATTGCTTTTTAAAATTCCAACTTGTGGCTGCCTCAATCTATAAATCAACCAGTTCTCCACACCCTGGAGCTCCCAGCAGGATTTGCAAATGGCAGCGAGAGAGTCGAGTTCTGAGAATAGGCACAGGAGCGCGCCTTCGCTCTCGACCCATGGTACCTGGTCCCTCGCACTTCATCCCTGGCTGCCCTTCAAGGCGGGCATTGCTCTGCCCGCGACAAAGAGAGGGAAAGAGAGACAAGAGCATGCGAGCAAGGCGAGGCTCCAGTGCAAGGACTTTGACTTAGATGCCCAACTTCTGGAACTCTCTCCGGGGCCCAGCTCAGTGTCCAGCTTTGTTCATAGGTGCAACCGCACAAACGAAGATACTTGCTCACCTCTCCCCCACACCAAGTCTTTGGATGCCAGGCTGGGAGTGGGGAAAGCTGGTTCGTGAGAGCCATTGAATACTGCCGGCAGGTTAGGGGAACCTAACCAGAGAAGCAGGGTCTGTATCTAAGGCTGCTTACACCCCAGCATCCACTCTAGGACTTGGGGCCCTCCTCACCTGGAAAGTGAGGAGACAGGATGATGGCAGGCAGCTTCCTGGGACCCCTGCTGGAGGCCTGGCCCTGGCTTCCACCGCCCTGGGCACATGCGGAGAACACTAAATCCAGCACGAGTGTTCACCCCGCAGAGCAGGCAAGTAATTCACAAAAAGTTGGGCAATTCAAAGTTACAGTTTCCACAGCAACCAGCTCTCAGACCATTTGGGGAGCTGCAGCTTTTTCCTCTTAGCGTTCACTTTTTTCTTCCCCAAATAGCATTTTTTCCTTATTATTAAAGTAATACGTGTCTATTGGAGAACATATGGAAATTACAGACAAGTGTAAAAGAGAAAATAAAAATCATCCTCAATCCTTCCACTCAAGGTAGGTAACATTGCTAACATTTGAATGTATTCTCTATTTGTCTAGTCTTTTTTATTTTTGCATGCATAAAAAGATACAATTTTTGAAAATCAGGACTAGAATGCAATTACTGTTTTATCATATGGTTTCTTTCACTTAAAATATATTGTAAGACTTCCTATTAGCCTTAAATGTTCTTTGGGAACATGATTCTTAATGGCTTATGGTACTTTTTCAGATGGATAGAGTACATTCTGTTTAACCAGGCTAGTGTTAAACATTTGGATGGTTTTCCTTTTTTCCTGCTATTTTAATTTATATTACAATGAACACCCTTTTACACAAGTTTTTCTGTGTGTCTCTGATTAAGTAATCCGATTGGAATAAATTCCTAGAACTAAAATTACTGTTCAAATACAATGGACATCCCAATGGTCTTGGTGCCCATTATTAAATAACCTTCCAGAAGGGTTGAAGAAATGTGTACTTCCACCTGTAATATATACTCTTCTTTAAAAAGAAAAAAAGGCACACGCTTCCATCTGGTTACATCAAGTCTATTATCATTTTTAAAAATCATATTTTAAAATTATAAATAGAATCGAATCCCCCACCCATATTTTTAATGAACTTTCTTCTTTCTATAATCACCTGTTAACATTCTGTAATTTCTTTTCCTCGCCAGAGTTCATCTTTTCTTATTGACTTCTGAGAGCTCTTTATGCGTGAAGATAATGATGCTTTGTGTACTTGTGGCACATATGTTCTCTCAGTTTGTCGTTGGATTTTAGTTTTGTTTGTGGCTTTTTTTTTATAGCGCAGAAGTTTCAAATATCACTGCAGCTTACATCTGCCCTTTTTTTCCTTTATGAGTCTGCCCTTTGATCCTTCGCTGAGGCAGACCACCCCTACCCTGAGATAAACACTGACCCAGTTGTTGCTCTTCTAGTCTCTGCAGTGGAGAAGCTTGGTTAACCATCCACAGCGCTAAGCTACCCATGGTTCAGGTAGAGATATGGTTGGTCATTCACTTGCTCTTGTCCTGAAGCAAGAGCACAGGAGGCTGAGTCAGGAGTGACTGCCAAACAGATGCAAGAGCTGATCTGTCTGCTGCTCCCACCTGTCTGCTCTTAGCTTTGCAAGCATCTTTCCACGGGGCCCTGGAATGTTGCTAGTGAATGGAAGAGATGAACAGGAGGAGGGAATAGCTATTCCGAGATTACATGCTGAGAAAGGTGCAGCTCACGTGGCCGTGGCTCCCCATCTGAGGTGGGAGTGGTGGAGGTTGGGAAGCACCAGATGTATGGAGAGCTGGCAAGCAGCTTCCTGCACAGCGCAGTGGAAATCCAGGGCTCGGATTCCAAGGCTGGAATTACCGTCATTCCACTGCAAGATGAGCTGCTAGCGGCAGTTTTGCTGGCACTGCACATCGCCCAAGATGAGGTTTTATAAAGAAGATGTGATGGGGACAGAAGGAACCTGGGGTATCTTTTCCCTAAGTTGCAAATCTTTTCTTTAACCCCTCCCAGGGGTCCTAGAGTCAAAGCACCAGGCAGGATGACATGATCCCGAGCAAAGGGCAATTACACTGGGATTCCCCTCGGGGACAAGACACAGTTCACCAGCCCTTCTGTCTGGCCTCATCGTCCTGTTTCAACCCAGCCCTCAAATTTTCACCAAGGTTTACTGAGTGTCTATTTCCTGCAGAGTCCAACTCCAGCCTATAGGTCCATTCCTCTATTCCCCTTCATTTCAACCTCTCACGAGGCATTGTTTTGCCTCAGCTGTCATGTGGCAAGGTCACCTACACTGGTCACCTAGGTGGCTGAGATTATCCATCGCCCCCTGAACACCATTGCTACCACCATGGTTGTGTTGTCTACTGAATAATTCTACCCTCAGATGTGGGCTTTTTATCTACAATCTCTTAAAAGTCTCTACACAATAATCCTCATTAAACAGGTGTTTATGAAGTGCCTACTATGTGACAGACTCTGTCCTAGGGCTTGGGGCAAACCACTGAGTGAATCAGGCAAAGAGTCTTGAACTTGTGGGGCTTATATTCTAGCTGTGGGTGAGAATGGATAAAACAAATAAGCAAACCACACAGTGCATGCAGATCAGAAGGTGATACCTGAGTGGGAAGAAGTTGAGACAGTTAAAGAGCCCAGGGCTGTCAGAGCTGGGGCATGCAAAAGGCCCCGGAGGAGGCGAGCTTTAAGGATTTGAAGGGAGCGAGGCTAGGGCCGGGCAGATATAGGGAGGGAGTGATCAGGGAGAGGCAGCTGCTGGGGCATAAGCCCCAAACACGCCTGCTCAGGATGTACCAGAGGCTGGGAAGCCAGGCGATGCGGGGAGAAAAGAGCCCGAGGCGTTGGGCTCAGAGAGCAGGGGAGGGCCGGATCCCGTGAGGACTGAGGGCCACTGTCACGTTTTGGCTTTTACTCTGGGGAATGAGAGGAACGGGAAGATTTCAAGCAGGGGCAGGAGGAGATGTGACCTGCAGAAGAAAGGCTCCCCTGGGTGCTGGACTGGGAGTGCTGGGTGTTAGTGGCAAGCACAGTGGTAGCAAGGAGACCAGGTAGGAGGTTGCACCTGTAATCCAGGGCCAGAGGGTGGTGGCACCTGTGTGTAGGGGGAGGAAGCCACCCCCTGGACTGAGGCTCATCCACTGGCTGTGACCTTCAAACAGACTGGCAACCCGTGCTAAGGTGAATAAAAGCCACCCAGAGCGGGACAGCGACCTGCCGAAGTCCCAAAGCTCCAAATAATGGGCGCACCCTTCCTGGTCTGTGCCAGGCCAGACCATCTCTCGCACTCAGACTGGTCCTCCAGGCCCAGGGGCCTGCAGACCAAGGTGGGCAGCGCTCACGGTCAACAACGCTGAGCTCCCAGACTCAGGGAGTGCGCGGGTCCGGGTACACTGGGGTCGATGTGGGGGCTGTGGGCGCGTTTTCAAAAGCTTTTCAGTCTGGGTGGAGGGTGAGAGGTATTCTCAGGGCCAGTGTGGCCTCGGCACCCCTACTTTTCCTCTGCCCAGCTGTTCCAGCCTGCCCATGTACCTCACTCCCAGGACACTTGCATCTTAATAGCAGGAGCAACTGGAAACTGGCAAAGGGGGAACTCGGGTGGAGTGGGGTGCAGAAGTGCGCACCCCAGATCCAGATCACTATGTCTTCGCTAGGGGTAGGTTACCACCCTTCGTAGGCCTCTGAGCCGCCCTCCAGCCTCGGAGGCCTGGCCGCGCAGCAGGTTCTTGGGTCCTTGGGGCAGGATGACGGTCCCCTAGCTCCCTCTGGTGTTGGCGCTTCCACCTGCAGCCCCAAGAGCAGGCAGAAGGCGACCTTTGCCCTGGGTCAGCTTCTTCGGGGTGGCAATGCGTGGGGAGAATCCAGGCTGGGAGTTCAAAAGTCCTAGGCATCTCCTGCTCCACCTTGGGTTAGGGGTCCCGACCAAACCCATAATGAAAAAAAGACAGTCCCTGTCCGTGCACTCTCTGTACCCTTACCTCCAGGTGCCATGTCTCCCTCGGCTAAATCACTTGACAATGCACAGCCACTATTAGCCACCTGTAAAGGGGAGGTGGAGCCAGAGGAGCCCCACAAGCCTCCCCTTCCCTATGCTGCCTCCCCGGCCCGGTTGTGTCCGCTGGAAGACATCTCGGATCATTTGGGGCACATGGCAGTTTGCCCTCTTCCTGGTGGGAAGCAGGACGGCGTAGAGGTTAGGCAAGGGCTTCAGAGTCTACCCAGACCTGAGTTCAAATTCTGACTCAGTTGCCATTAGGTGGCTTCAAGACTGTGATAAATTTAATGTTCCAGAGGGCTTAGCATAGAGCCCGGCCACATGGAAACAGCCAGTGAATGTCACCACATCGTAACCACTTGCAGAAGAAAGGCAGGGGAAAGAGCACAGTGTAGCAGCCAGAAGATCCACGCTCTAGACTCCTCACATGGCGTAACTCGTCTGCCTGACAGAGCAAACGAACGTCTGCTGGGCTGTGATGAGACTTGAACTCAGTTCTGCGGACCTCACATTCCCCACTGTGGACAGAGACCAAAGCCTGCAGGATCGGTGTGGTGGGATTGGTGGGAGACGGGGACCGTGAAAGTACAGATGCAGTACATAGAAAGGCCAATCGTGACAGGCCGAGTATCTGAGGTCAGGGCATTCACCCTGCTATTGCCAAGAGACCGAACCCCAGCACCCTGCACTCAGCTCTGTACCGCGCATGGACCTCCCTGCACGGGAACCACCAGTGTCTTGCTGGTCTCTCCAGCACACAGGCATCTCTGCCCTCAGTGGGTTTGCCTTCTCACTGGAAAGTCAGACAAGAGGCTGACACGAGGGGTGGGAGTGGGGGCTCTCTATCCACTCCAAGTATTGGCAGAAATGCCCAGTTAAGGGGACAGTGGCTCTCAGAAGCGAAACCTAAGCCCCAGGACAGCTGGCCTCTGACTGGGCAGAGAGGTGCCAAATCAGTGTTGCCAAGGCTTTATACAGTGAGGAACAGGAGTCAGGAGTCGGAGTGACAGATGAGGGTCGTTATTCATCTTGCAGGCTGGCTTACTGCATGACCCAGCTGTGGGACATTTGGGAGAAGGTGAGACCATGAGAACGGGGCGGGGGGGCTTCAATGGTTGCTGAGGAATAGGGTCAGGGAGGGGTGCCGAGGCAGGGTACATAGGATCTACAGGACAGCGGCGGACATGTGTCATTATACACCATCAGACCTACAGAGTGTTTAGCACCCAGAGGGAACCCCAGTGTCAACTCTGGGTGCCAATGGTATCGATGTAGATCCATCAGCCACTGCAAACGAAACCGCTGTGGTGAGGGATGGTGATGGGGGAGGCTGTGTGTAAGGGCAGATGTTCACGGGCACTCGTATTTTCTGTTTAATTTCGCTATGAACACAAAACTGCTATTAAAAAACGGAAGGAAGGAAGAAAAGAAAAAGAAAAATGAAAGTCTACCCAGAAGTGGTGGTAAACATTTATAACCCCAGCACTCAGGAGGCTGAGGCAGAAAAATTGCCACAAGCTCACGTTTGAGGCCAGCCTGGACTACACAGTGAGTGCAAGTCCAGCCTGGAAGGCATAGAAAGACCCTGTCTCAAAAAAACCCTACTAACCAGAAATAATTTCCTTTACCCAATGATTTCCTCATTTGTGAGAGGAACCCTAACCTACTATCCCCGGTTATAAAATACTTTATGAAAATCTGCAAAACCTGTTTCAAAATTCTTCAGACCACCACATTCTTTCTCTGGTAAGCAGGCAACAGGCCCCTGTGGCACCCAAGATGCAAGCATTTATCCCTGTGAATGCTCGCTCCTTCAGGGCCGGGCTGCTGTTCTAACTCCGGGAAGCCTTTGCTGACACCCGGCGCCGCTGCGAACAGATCCCAGGCATGTGAGGAGCCCCACGAAGGCACTTGCCAAACGGCTTTTTAAAACCCGGATGCGAACCCATTGAACTCTCTCTCTCTTTCTCTCTCTCTCTCAGGTCTGCACACTCCCCTCAGCGGAGCGGCCCACACAGATTTTTCAAAGAGACCCCATCTGATCTCAGCCACATCTGGAACCGCTTCCCGGCCCTTGACTGCGGGCCTCGGCCAACAGCGATCAGAGCCGGTTAGGAGCGGGGAGCAGTGCGGGCTGGCCCGGCCCTGGCGAGCACTGCTGCTTCAGTCAAGGCTGCTGGGCTCGGCTGCGGGAAGCGCTGCAAACACGGGGGCAGAACTGAGCACCTCAGTGGGAAAGGGCTAGGGACGGGGTCTGCAGGTGCAGGCCAAGATGCTTCCTAATGAGGCCGCCCTGGAGTGAGACCTCAGTCACCGGAGTGCGGGGTCCATTCTCCCACAGCCGCCCCTCGGTTATCGGGGGTGAATGGGCACCGGCACGGCAGGGAATGCTCTCATTGTCACGAAACTCCCAGGGCTTTGTCGTGCTTCCGTCCCCGGAGCACACAGCAAAGCCCCATGAATGGCTGGCTGGCTGTGCCCACACATGAATGAACCCAGCACGAACATCAGGGACTGCTGGGGTGGACTCCGAGAGGGCAGGAGCAGGCAGGCGAAAGCGCAGCGGGCACCTTGCTGCCAGGCGGGACTTGGGCGAGCGTGAGCCTGGGCAGCGCCCCTCCCGTCATCACGGGTGGAGGCCTGTGAAATCCGCCCCAGGAAATTTCTTTGTAACCTGCTTGGCCTCACTTTCCCCTCACCTGGTCCTGCCGTGCTAACAGACGGCCGCGGCAGCCTGGGCCGTGTGGGAGGCACAGCTGGTGACTTAGCAGACGTCGGCCACCTGAGCTGAGGCTCCAGGGACACGGGGGCAGCACCTCCTCACCTGGCTTCCAGACCCGACTCTGTAGTCACCACCCCCAGCTTCACCACCCTCAGCCTCACCGCCCAACCCTAAGGCTGAGCTCCCACGCAGGCCTCCCAGAGCCTCGGAGGGCCCCCTTTATTCTGCCCCATCTGCTCTGCAGACAAAAAGCTGCGAAGCAGTCACCCAGCTGGTGGCACATGCCTGTAATCCCAGCAGTCTAGGGGGGCTGAGACAGGAGAGGGTGACAAGTTTGAGCCCAGCCTGGACAACTTTGGCAAGACCCTCTCTCAAAAGATAATTTTAAAAATAATTTTAAAAAGGGGCCCGGGGGAGTCCGGTGCAAAGGCCCTTGGTTCAATCCCCACCACCACAAAAACACTAACAAAAGCTCTGGTCAGGACGTAGGCGTGGGGCGGCGGTCACATGCATGAATTCTTCCTTCCCAAAGCCATCACTTGGTGCGGTGTGACTCCTACCCTGCCTGGATTCTACCTTCTACCCCTCTCTCTGTCCTGCTAGAACAGTGCCCGGGAATCTGCCAAACCCATGGCTTCTCAGCTCTGCCCTTCAGCGTCCACCTTCTGTGCCTGAGCCTGGAGCCACGCCTCCCGGCTGCCCCCTGCACCCCACTTCCCTCCTCAGGGCGAGCCCTCACAGTCCGGCCACCAGTCATCCCAGACGCCGCCTACATCCTTTCCACCCCCAGCAGATGGCGCTGCTGGCTGAGAGCCTGTAGAAAGCCCTGCTGTTGTGCTGGGTGTTGTTGCACACACCTCTAAACCCTGCAGTTGGAACGTTGAGACAGGAGGATTGCAAAATCAAGCCCAGTACCGGCAATTGAGTGACTTAGTGAAATCTTGTCTTGAAATAGAAAATAAAAGGGCTAGGGGTGTAGCTCAGGGCAAAGACCCCGGGTTCATCACCCAACACTGGGAGGAAAAGAGTCACTTTTGTTGGCCCTGTAAACCTAGTGTCTTCCTTATGTCCCTCGTGCTTGGTGAAGGGCCATTCTTAGGGTCACCACAGCTCGCTGGAACTGCCCAGTGACAGCCCTGGCTGTGACCTGACTGTGGCCAGCATCCCCTTCACTCCCACGGGACGTCCTGTTTGGGACAACAAGTCCTTGGTCCTCTTCCCTCACCTACCCGCCCCAACCCAAAATCTGAGGGTCACACCTCCAGTACCCCATGGCCACCACCCACGGATGCCACCTCCTTAACGCCTCTTCCCCGCCCCCAGAGTCCGGACTGCTCCTCTCCCATCCCTTCTCCCACCTACCACCGCCCTCCGGCACTGCAAATCCAAGCCTGTTCCATGGCCAACGCAGTGAATCCTATGATGGTGCAAGCCTGTGATCCCAGCACTTGAGAGGCTGAGGCAGGAGGGTCGCTGTCAGTTTGAGGCCAGCCTGGATGACATGGTGAGTTCAAGGCCAGCCTGAACTATACAATGAGACCCCATCTCAAAGCCACAAAAGAACCTCACATGGTGACGTCCCTTCTCCCCCAGCCTGGCTTTAAAGTGAAATCCAGACACCCCTCTGGGACCCATCCAGCTTTCTGGGTCCCTCAGTGAAGCTCTGGCCTGTCCCCCAAGACACTTCCCCAACCCAGCCACCAGCCTGCTGTCTGTCCCTTGCTGGGTGCCGGCTCCCAAGCCACCCCGCTGCTTGCAGCTACCTGGCTGTCTCCCACCTATCCTGGGAGGTCCTCCCGTCAGCAGTGTGGACCAGTGTTTGCTGAGTCACTTTGTGTCCCTGACAACAGATCATCCTTGTGCCTCTCTGCCTCAGGTGTGCTCCGGTCACCAGCACTGCTCCTGAACGGTGACCACAGGCATCAGAACTATGTCCTTCAGGACGCATTGCTCTGGGCCCGGGTGGCACCCTAGGATCCCACTCTGCATGTGCTGAGACGGGAGGGGATGCCGGTTAGCTCGGACATCTCTGTCTCATGTGTTGGTCTCTGAATCCCCTGCCTCTCTGACACTGGTGTCAAAATTTGTGTCCCCACCATGGCTCTGAGGGCAAGGCATCAGCCTCTAAGGGCAGCTGCTGGTGCTGTCGCTGGTGAGTGACACTTGCCCCACAGTAGCAGGGCAGGGTCACTTGCTTTCTGGAGCCTCGGGGTGGCGGGACAGAGCCTGGCTTTCGTCCCTTCCCGCTAGTGCAATGCACATTCCCCACCACTTAAAAGCAATTTCTGCTCTTTCAAAGGATTCCAGCTGGCTGAGCTCCCCTGGAAGGAGACCCCCCACTGCCCAAGACACTTCTCAGGCCCTTTCAATTCTGGTTGGCCTGAGGACCAAGGACGGGATGCAGTCAAAGATGCCAGCTGGCCGCTTAATGATGCGGAGGGGGCCGGGGAGAAAGGGCCACCAACTGCATCGTGGCTCAGCCCCAGCCCGTTTCCTGGCCCACTTTGCCTTCTGTGAGCCCCCGTCTCTTCTTTTTTCCTCCCTGCTTTTCTGCCCACCCCAATTCCAGCCCTCCTGGGTGGAGGACAAGAACCGCTGTCTGGGACCACTGGGCTCGCAGCTTTTCGTGAAGCACTGGGACTCCCCAGGGCAATCGTGGGGCTTGCAGAGGTGTCCTGCACCCACATTCACTCGCTCGCTAGCCTGGCACCCTGTCAGCCAGCACGGATGGCAACGCTGGCGGGGCTGTGGGTGACGAGGGGGATGGAACCCCTGCTCTTGTGTCCTGGTGCTCACAGAATGAGCAAGTTCACTGAGCAGGTACAGTACAAGACAGCAGGAAGTCAACAAGCCACCTCCACGGCAGGGGACAGCAAGAATCAATCAGCCAGGGGCTGGCAGGAGGCCCAGAGTGGGGCAGTCAGGAAAGACTTGCTGGAGGAGGCAGGACTTAGAAGTCAGCAGGACTCAAAGGCAGGGAAGTGGCCTGCATGAGGGTGTGGAGGCGGGAAGACCTGAGGTGGGCACTGAGGCACTGACCCGTGCCCGCTGCACCTCTCTTATGACAGGCTTGGGACTTGTTTGGGGGTGTACCTTGAGGATGCCCCCCTGGGGTCACTGCTCTGGTGGCATTGCTTTGATCGCCCCAGAGGCTGGGTGGTGTCCTGACTCCTGAAATTAACTCACATTCCTCTCTGCTTGAGTGCACAGGTGCTCCCCTGTCTGGGGGCCTGGTTCCCAGAGGCACCTGCAACAGCCCCAGCTCAGCCAGCCACACCGTCTCATGTGATTGGTCCCTCGGGCCTTCCCAGGAAGCTCTAGCTACCACCATCCCTCACACTGAGCGTCCTTCCTGCCCGGCTTCTGTGCTAACCAGAGAAAGCAGCCCTTCAGGAAGTCCCCTCGGACTGTGCCAGCACCCACCCCAAGCTCTCCCTTACCACCCTTGCTGGGAGCACTGGTCAAGCCCGTGAGCTTGGGAGTTGGGCAGAGCTGGGTCGGAACCTGACTTGCCCCCTTCCCTGCTCTGTACTGGCCGGATTTCACTCCGTTCTCCTGCCCAACCCCCTCTTCCAGTAAACGACCTTTGGGGACTTGTCCTCTGCGGCTCGTGGCCCTCAGACACTAAGTGGAGCTGCCCAGGGCCTCTGTGTGGTTTGAGGGTGAGCACTGATCCCAGCGGGGCAAACTAGGCCTTCTAGTGGTTGGAAAGGGTCCATGTTTCTCCACTGGTAAACCAATCACACATAAACCCAACTTCTGCACCACAAGGAAAGTCTTTTTTACACAGAAAAACAGCAGACAGAAAAGCAGAAAGGAACAGATATGGAGATCTGCTGACATTATTTGAAATCCTTGATCCAGCCAGGCCTGAAGTTATCCCTGGAGCTTTCAGTTTTGTAAACCAATAAATTCCACCCCCCTTTTGTGGCTTATGCCAGTTTGAGTTGGTTTTTTTCCCCCTCTTGCCACCCTTGACTTTGGAAACACCTGCCAACTTGTTAAGAGAATTAAGTGAGATGACGACACAAGCAGCACTTAGCATCAAATGGCCCTCAGTAAACCGCAGCTCAAGTTTCCAAACAGCGGGAGATTTAAGAGCAAGAGCTTCTTCCTTATTTTCTCCCAGCCCTTTTTATTTTGTGTTTTAAGACACATTCTCCCTCCATTGCCTAGGCTGGCCTTGAACTTGCAACCCTCCTTCCTCAGCCTCCCGAGTAGCTGGGATTACAGGAATGTCCCACCGCACCCCACATGGTGTCTTCTCTCTGGTGTCTCTATCCAGCCAAACCCTCAGTGTCAGCTAAACCCTGTGAAAACCGACTCAGAACTGGCTTGGATCGCTCCCAGGAGGATGCCGGGAGCTAGACAAGCCGTCACTGCCATCTAGTGGACATCTGCAGCAACAGCAGCCCAGGGAAGGGCTTCCGGAGTGGGGCTCTTCTCCCCTGGAACTAGCCCTAGAAGACGTTGGGCTGGGCCTCCTCACTCTGCAGGTGACACCCCCAGAAAAAGTGAATTAATGGTGAAGTCAAGAAAGAGACAAAAACTGACAAGCAGGAAGCTGATGTACTCGGGGAGAGCATGTTGTATGGGACCTATTAATCTGGGTTGTTGGTCCTAGTATGCTCTGGACTTCCAGAGAGTTAAGTAATCAGTTAGCCAGGTCAGACTGGAAATTCAGAGGCGCAAGCTTGACCCAGGAGTCACAAACCAGTTCTACATGAAGGATGGCGTTTCCGCCAAGGATGTCACTCGTGAGAGTGGAATTCATGACCTGACACCAGGTTCTGTCACTGGTGCCACACTGGTCAGCCCTTGTGGGTATTCAGTGGATAGAGCGACATCGGATGGAACTTTGGGCCTCTTCCCCTCACCCCAGAACCAGTTTTCTTGTCTTAGCTTGGAAACAACCTGAAGTCAGGCCTCCTGTGGGGACCTGATCGGCAAGGTTGTGGGAGGCTTCAAACCAGGAAAATCTGTGGCTGTCTCGTTTGGCAGTCAGAGTTCTAAATGTCACACAGTGCTTTCATCACTCCAGAAGAGTGAAGGTTTTAAACATCTCAATTGCCAGAGTGCTATGTTCGGTGATTACAATTTTTTTTAACCGCTTTTGCTAAGAAGCAACAACAATAGCAGAGTTGATAAGAAAAATGAGATAAAAACGCAAAAAGGGAAAACACATAGAAGGTGGTGACTGCTTTCCACATGTTGCTACCAGGGATCCAGCTTCCCATAGTAGCGTAGTCGAGAAAGCCCCGGATGTTATGATAGTGTAACCATTTAGAAGTATACGCATTATTACAGCAAGGAGTTAGGTATCTTGCATGAATGCCCTCTTCTGGGTTTAGATATTCTATACCATTCTTGCTGTGAAATAGAAGCACATGTAGAAAAATAAACCCTTTTACTATATGACACTTTGCAATGCTTGTGAAAATAATTCAATTTGGTTTATGCACAGTGTAATATTTCTGCAGGTATCGTCCAAAATCCGCCCCACCCCCAGAGAAGGCTTTTGTCCTCATTAGGTGCTAGCCTCTGGCTAGTAATCTGGGACTGTTCTACTAAATTGCTGCCGGAATTTTACATCCAGTCACCTCCACTTTCTAGAACATAGTCTCTACTAACATTATTAAAACCACTTTCTCTTTCATAAAACTGTTTTGCAACAGTGATTAAAGTTTTTCTGCCATGATTCAAGTCCTCCTAAGAAAATGATTCCAGTTATTCATTTCTTGTATTACTGTTTTAATAACAGTTCCTGCATTTGCAGCCTTTGATTTCTTCCCTCACTATAGTGCCTTTCCCCGCTTCCAGGCCCCCAAATAAAAGCAATGCATTTTGTGTTTTTTTTAAAAAAAAGAAAGAATAAGTTTGTCCCAGGGGCGCACACACTGGTCCCTAAGGGCCCACTGTGCCCCTCCACCTCCAGTCACAATAGCCTTCTCTTCCCTGCTCCTTGAGGCTGCCTCTGGATGAAGAGGAGGGCACTGCACATGGGTGTATGTGTGCACGCACGCGCTGTTTGCTTGATAGTCACAGGTGCAACCAGGACAGCGTGTCAATCAGGTGACAGGGACCACACAAACTGCAAGACATTTCACCATCCACCCGCTCTCTGATAGTGAAGATGAACGGACCCAGGGTAACCCACATGGTGCCAACCCGTTCTCCTACCTGCTGCCTCGCTGGCTTGCTCCGGGGTAGCACCGGGTTCCCCCAGGACAAGGAGAGACGGGAAGAACCCCCGTGGCCTCTCTTTGCCACACCATGTAGAAGGAACCAGAAGCCATGGCCCAACGATTACCCTGCTGTCTCCACCCGTTTGTGACCTGAGTCCTGGCCACATCATAGTCCTGGGAACTTGGTGACATTTTACTTCTTGCCAAAACACATCTGAGACCAAGAGGTCAGCCCTAACCAGGGAGCTCTGGGGGCTCAGTTGGGAGGTAGGGTAGAGAAAGAAAGATGACCACCGGAGGCGGTTCCCCGGGGACTCAGTTTGGTGACTGGCAGCCACTGCCCTGTTTTCTACCTCCAGAACTTCCCAGACCTCCAAGCCCAGGAAGATCCCAGAGCAGGATGGGGCCAGCCACTTCCAGGGAAAGAAACAGTGACAGTGGCACCCTGGTACTTATCACTAATTGGTTTGGGGGTGGCGGAGCTTTGAGTGTTCAAAACACAAGTACCAAGCAAATCGTTTTGGCCGGAAAGGGTAGCGAGTCACAAGGGCAGCCCACCCTGATGACTTCTAGAATGTACAGTGAGCACCAAACAAATGAATATTGGGGCAAAATTTCTGGGTCAAAATGCATCAAGTACCAGTTTGATGAGTCTCAAAGCAGCGGAGTACCAGCTTTGGCTATACTGCTGATGCTACTCCGATCTTCTATTTCGGATGATTCTGGCCACAAGGAGAGCACGTCTCCTACCACAGTGAGCGAGTGTCACATGCACCTCCTTTACCAGGGCTCCACTCTGCACAAAGCCTCCACCCAGTCCCAGGCTGTGGGGCCACTCCATCTGGTACCAGCAGGCGCAAACCCCAGTGCTCTGCAGCGGCCCCAGGTCTCCCCAGAGGAGGGAACTCGGGCCTCCCAGGACCCACTCCCAGCTCCCCTTTGACCAGCAGGGTCCACTCACATCCAAGGCATCAGAGAACTTGACTGTGGGTTTGGGCCACTGGGTGATCTTCTGTCTGTAGTCGTTGCAGTCCGGAATGAACATGCAGCCGATGTTCCCCAACTCGGGGTAGAAAACTTCAAGGCCCCTACTGAAAGAGGGAGGCGGTCACCCCATGCTGGAACTTTAGGGCACTCAGGGTTTATAAGGCTTCAGTCCAGCGGTACTGGGAATGTGAACTCCATGGGATTACATCCTAAACCTGCCGCTGACTAGTTGTGTGACCCGAGAGTCATTTGCCGTCTTTGTGTCTCAGTCTCCTCACCTATAAAATGGGGTCATTACTAGCAGCTACGTGATAGGATGGGGGAGGAGTAAGATCTTGGTCAGAGTTTAGGTTTAAAAAAAACAAAAAAATGGTGCTGTCATTAGCGTTTCCAAGAAGACCGTGCTGCCATTCTTGTGTATCTGCTGGGGACGGGGCCCAGGTACCCCTCCCATTGATACTGAACTCCTCCAGTGCCCAAGTCCCTCCTACAAACTGGTGTGGTTCTTGCATACCTAGTACCACATCATTGCTAGACAATGTCATGCCGTATAATTAGGGAATAATGATTAGGAAAATGTCTGTGCACCTTCAGTACTAGGCAGTTTCCCCCCAAACATTTTTGATTTTGACATACGGTTGGTTGACTTCATGAATAGGCAACTCTCAGGTAGGGTGTGGGGAGGTGGCCAGACAGAGTATCTGCTGGACGTGGTGGCACATGCCCGTAATCCTAGTACTTGGGAGGCTGAGGCAGGAACATCACGAGTTTGGGGCCAGCCCAGGCAACCTAGTGGGTTGGTGGCCAGTCTGGAATACCCAATGTCTTGGTTACTTTTCTCTCCTTGCTGGGCCAAAATGCCTGATGCCCAAAATGAAGGAAGGAAAGGTTTATTTAGCTTACTATTTGTGGAGATTTCACCCATAAACAGCTGGCTGCAAGACAGGGTGACATGGCATTGGGGCAACACTTCCAGGCATCGGCCAGCGCAAAAGGGGGAGCAGGCCTCTTCTGCATTACGTTGTACACAGCCTCCCCCCCCAGGGCAAGCCCAGTGCTCACAAAATCTCTTCCTGGACAAGCTGGGGATACTTACAAAGCAAGAACCCTGGCTCCCTGCTGAGTCTCTCAGTTAAACTTCTAAACTTTTCAAGTTGATACAAGGTATCCACCGCAACACCTAGCAAGAACCTGTCTGGAAAAACAAACCCACACATGCACACACCCACACACTTGTCCGTACTAAGCCTTGGTCCCTGCCTTTAAAATAGGACAGTATTTACACATTGCTTCCTAGGAACGTTCTAAATAGAGAAGAGAAAGGTTTAGCAAGTCAGCTAGCCTCCTTCATGGCCAGAGACCTTCTCTGTCTCCTCAACTATCAAGAGCTCCCTATGCCTGAAATTCCACTGATGGTGGAATTTGAGTTAAAGACATAACAAACATACCCCACACCTAGACTCACTTTAAACAGGCAAGTATCCCTCAGGGTTAGAACCTGTAGTCACAAGGACTGCAGTGTGAGCTGCTCAGGTCCGTGTTCTCCTGAGAAGAATCCGGCCCACTCCTGTGTTTGGAGAAGCTCATTTGCCAAAGAAAAGAAAGTGGTGCAGAACCAAGGGACAGTGGCTGTGGCTCAGGACAGAGTCAGTTTTCTGTGACTTCACCAGGGCTGGCCTTACAGGCTTGCACAGTTTTTTACTTTCATTTTTATGAGCCCACTTTTGCAGTACGTCATGACTGCATTCCTCAGGGGGCGCTGGCACGGGTACATAGCACCTTCATCCCTCTTTTTACCCCTTCCCTGCCCCTCCACCCTTTCCCTCTCCCTCGTGCTCGTGGTTTTCCTTTTCACAAGAGACCTATCTTCCTGTTTCCTATTATCTTCTATGTTGCTCTTTAAATGATGCATGCTTGGGGTTTCTCCTATTAGAGAAACCGTGCCATATTTCAGCTTGTGTGTCTGATTTCTTCCACTTTACGTTACGGTCCTAAAATGTTCTCATGTTCCTGTAACTGACTCAAGTGTGTCATCTTCTTTATCTATTCATCTGTTCGTGGACACGTGGCCTCTTTCCAAGATTGAGCTGTTGTGAGTTGTGTTGCTATAAACACGGGTATGCATGGTTCACTGTAAATTTAACTCTTTGGAGAAGACACCTAGCAGGGGACTAGCTGGGTCAAATGGAACTTCTATTTTTAGTTTCCTGAGGAATCTGCATAGTGTTTTCCACAGTGGCTGTAGGAGTTTACATTTCCACCAGCAGTGTAGAAGGGTTCCTTTATCTCAGCTGTCTTGCCAACAGTTATTACTTGATTTCCCAGTGATGGCCATTCTTTCTGCAATAAGATGGAACCTCAGTGTTGTTTAATCTGCATTTCTCTAATAACCAGAGAAATTGAACATTTTTTCATAAATTTGCTGGCCATTCATACTTCTGAGAAATGTCTATTCCTGTAACTTGCCAATGTTTTAATGGGCGTATCTTAATTTTTTATTTTTTGCATTCTTTATATATTCTAGATAGTAGTCCTCTGCCTGAGGTGTAGCTGCAAAAACTTTTTCCCATTCTGTAGGTTGTCTCTTCACTCTGTTGGTTGTTTCCTCTGCTGTGCAGAAGTTTTTTACTGTGACATGACCCCATGTGTTGATCCTCAGTGTCATTTCTTGTGCATCTAGAATCCTGGACAGGAAGTCCTTGCCTACTCTGATGTCTTCAAGAGTTTTACCTATTTTGTCTTCCAGCAGTGTTTCTGTTCTATCTTTGATCCACTTTTATTTTAGTTTAGCATATGGTAAGATATTGGACACAGCGATTTTTCTCAACATCATTTGTTTAAAAGGCTATTTTTCCTCTGGCATGTGTTGTTGGCCCCTTTGTCAAAGACTTGATAGCTGAATGCCTCTGGGGTTGTTTCTTCATTTCTTCAGTGATACAAGCATCTGTTTTTGTGCCTGCACCATGCTGTTTTTATTGGTGTAGCTTTGTAACATAACTTGAAATCCAGGATTGTGATGTATCCTCCTTTGCTCTTATTACCCAGAACTTTTGGGTCTCTTCTGGTTCCATGTGAATTTTAGGATCATTTTCTCTAGTTCTATGAGGAATGTTCTGTAAGTATTTTGACTGGGATTGCATTAAAATTGTGTATCAGTTTCAGAAGTATGGAAATTTTGACTATATGTTTCCATTTTCTGATGTCCTCTTTCATCTCCTTTTGCAGAGTACTGTAGTTTTGTTGTAGAAGTCTTTCCCTTCCTTCCACATTAGTTTCTAAGTATTTAATTTTTCTTGATATTACCATGAATGGTATTGTTTTCCTAATTTCTTTCTTGCAAGTTAATTATTGGTGTACAAGAACATTTGATTTTTGTGTTGATTTGTACCCTGCTATCACTTATTTTTGAAACTCAGAAGCATAAGCCAGACTTTCAAATAGATATATTAAAACTGTGCCAATTTATTTTTAAAACAAACTTGCCCTTCTGATATTCCCCCTCCCCAAGACCCAAGCTCTCTTTCGCATTAATTTGGTTAAGATTATTCATTTCTTTTTTTAATGATTCATGTTTAGGACTACAAGTTCAAGCCCACCCTGCGCAACTTATTGAGACTCTTTCTCAAAATAAAAAAGAAAAATGCCAGGGGGTATAGCTTGGTGCAAAGGCCTGGGTTCAATCTCCGGGACCACACATATTTTTAAAAAAGTACTAATATGAGAAAAAATAGTGTCACTATTTCTTCTTGGATTCAACTATATAACTTTAAAAGAAGACTTTTATTGATTATTCTAAATGTTTGTGAAGATGTCAATGTGCAGAAGAAGATGGAGTAAAAAGTGAAAGTTCCTTTATTTTGAGACAGGGCCTCACTCTGCAGTTCAGGTTGGCTTTGAACTGGCTATGTAGCCCAGGCTGACCTGGAACTCATGGTGATCTTCTTGCCTCAGCCTCCTGAGTGCTGGGATTATGCCCAATTAAGAAGTGAAATTTCCTTCTATCCCCCGCTCCCATTTCTGAGATGGGCTTGGCAGACAGTGCCTCCCTCAGCCACCAGACTGCAGAGGGTATGGCCACGAAGTGGCCTAGGGAGCCCTGAGCATGACCCAGGAGTGGCTTCTCTAACAGGCAGCCTGAGGGCAGGGGGTAGCCTGAGCATTCTGGGCTGTAGGTTGGGGAATGGGGGACTCTCTCTGGGCCCCAGCAGGAAGGGCTGGGGTGTGAGGGAGCCCCCTGAAATCCAGGGAAGGCAGGATGGAGCCCAGTTTCAAAGTCCTCAGCTTGTCCCACAGAGCTGGCCCCAGTGACAGTGCGCCCAGGTTTGGGAAGCACCCCTCCCCCCGGCCTGCCATCTTACTTGCATAGTATGGCGTCTTCATCAGACAGGGGCTCGTAGATACAGGAGCTGTCATCATCTCCAGAGGCCACCATCAGGAGACCCAGCCACAAGACTGCTGCGACCAGCCTCATTGTCCAATTTGTGGGTACCTGAAACCGCACAAAGGAGCCGCTCCAGCAGCGGGACCTTCCGCAGGGCCCCTGCTCAGTGGCCAGCCCTGCCCTGGGGCCACCTGGCAGGACACAGCCCGGCTAAGAGCAGGGAGGAGGGTAGCCAGCTGTCCCGGCTCCAGCAGCTAATCCGCCACCCGACACGTGTCCCCTCAGAGAGCCTGGGCCTGCTCCAAGCTGGCCTCCGTTGGCAGTGCTGGCGTGGCACGGCTTGTTGCCACTCGTCCTGGCTGCCAGGGCGGAAGCCTGCTGAGAAAATATGCTTACAGGAGCTCGTAGTGCAGTTGCAGAGCCGACCCTGGGGGACTGGGGACTTCAGGCACTGGGCAGGTGAGGACTGCAGCTTTGGCTGGGCTGTGCCCCTGAGACTCTGCCTCTCACACCCCCAGGTCCTCCAAGGCCACCTGTCTCCACAGCCTCCAGGTTGTCAAAAGGTGGATCCGGTTGAGCAGAGCGACCAATCAGCATAGGAGAGGGCACACTGCCTGCCTGAGGCCAGTTTGGAAAGGCCAGCTGGGGACAGCGGGTACAGGGACAGAGGCGGCCGTGGGTTGCACCTTGCAGCTGTGCTGAGCTCAACACTCTCCCAAGAGGGTTACAGCACTGTCCGCTTTCAAGTAAAATGACCCCGGACACCCCGGGGCCTTGCTGAGGACGATAAGATCCTGACCAGGAAGTATCCGTGGCCTGATCTATAGAGCAACTGTTTGCAGATTTCTTGTTCAATTCCTGCTTCTAGGGTCCCAATGCTTTCCTTTCAGGCTTCAAGTTAAATACATTTCTGAATCACTCAGCTCCCTAAAGTATGACCAGGACCACGCCCCCTTCCAAGATCTCCCTGAGTAGAAAGTGTCTAACAGTAGCCTCTTGCCCAGATCACTGGGAGAATGACATGAACTGTATCACATAGAGGTACCCAGCACATGATAACCCTCAGGAATTTATGGACAGTGCAAGTGCCCCTTCCCACTGCCTGTGAGGTAGGAGAGTAAGGCTGGAGCAAACTGGAGCAGCCAGCTGGTCACAGTGTATCAAAGGTCGTAAAAACCCATGGCTAACACATTGAGTGACAAGTTTTCTTTTCTTTTTTTTCTTTTTGAGGCAGGGTTTCGCTATGCAGTGCAGGCTACTGATTTTGTAGCCCAGGCTGGCCTTGATCTTTTTGCCTCAGCCTCCCCAGTGCTGGGATTATAGGTGTGTTCCACCATACCCAAGTGAGATGTTTTCAAAAAAAAGAAGACATGCATGGAACACAAGTCCCAAAATGAATCAGTCTTACGGCTGCTGGGCACTGTGGGATAATCAGAAAGATATTTTCAATCCTTCATTTGAATCTGGTACTGTTGGCAGGACCAATCAGAAGATGCTATTCGCAATTCTTCATTTACATATGACGTAACAGTGTCAAAAGACACTGTTCCTGATCCTTCATGTATATCTGGTGAGGGGTCAAGTGAATTTTTCCACGTGCCAGTGTAATGGTTGATACATTGTGTCAATTTGAGAAGTTTAGGAGTGTAATTAAGCAGCTCAGCCAGGGGCCGGAGTCCTTACTTTGTAAACACCCTCATCCTGTGCAAGAGGAGGGCGGGGAGATGGTGTGAGCGTGACACCCACCCTAGGGTGGGTGGCCTGCTTAGGGTATGAAGGAGGAAAAGAGGCTTCCTGTGCCCTTCTTTTTGCCCTTGTAGCTTTTGCTGTCTTATGCTACCTTGAACTATTGCTCTTAGGCCAGGCCACCCTGCCTTGGAGCCAGCTGATTATGGACTCAAACCTCCACAAACTGTGAGTTAAATAAACCGTTCCCTCTTTAATTTTGGGCATTAGGTATTTTGTCTTAGCAATGAGAGAAAAAAACTAACACAATTTACATGGGGTGTCAGTAAAATGTTCTGATGCTTTATTTGCATGAAAGGTAGTTCAATCCAGGTATTCTGGTTACTAGAGACCCCTGTTGCAGTAACCTTAGGGCCACTGTGAGCCTGGTCACCAGCCTGCTCTTGCCCTGTAGAGAGATCTCTTTCCCTCCTTCAGTAAATGTGCACCCTCGCTGCCTTTTCTGTGTGTCTTATTCAGTCCTTTGGGATACCAAAGACCTAGAAGGAGGCCCGACAGGTCACCTTTATCTGGTAACACACCTACCTATACATGCATTCATTCAAATTCCATGCTGAGCCTGGGGGTGTGGATTGAGTACTGTCCCTGTCCTCACAAAGGTCAGGAGACAGCCATAGCCAGAAAATAATGCTCCCGGGGGCGCTGAGCCAACCAGTAAG